>OX369273.1:11559296-12159296 GCA_947284805.1 Coleophora flavipennella
GTGACTCCACGGGAGTACAGTTGTCATTAAAAGCATAAAAGAAGTAAAATTAAAACTTTTTTTTGGAATAATTTTTTAAACCAAAAAACTTTTAGGTACAAACTTTTGTTTTCTAGACAAATCAAACGAGCTCAAACTCGGTGTTATTGATTCTTTTTAGTATTGAGTTCCTGTGGCTACATTCTGGCTCCATCGTCATACCTTGGATACCCACCATTTACGATCAGAGTACTCATCAAGACAACTCAAACGAGCCAAAATTAATTAGTAATTACATTGTTTTAGTACTGAGTTCCTATGGCCACCTTCGGGGTCCATCATCAAATCGGCTCGACGGTACCAAAATATTTCATTGTCACGCGATATAAACATGCATGCAAAATTTCAGCTCAATCGAACACCGAAAAGGGGGGCAAATTTTAGTTGCAAATTTTGAAGCGGACATTTTACGCACCTATACATACATATTATCTACATACATACGAACATTGCAAGTTCAATTAAAGCTTTTAAAAGTAGATATATTTGCAAAATAGTTATTACACATGCAAAATCACAGCCTCAATTAAAAAAAAAATATAGTATAGGTACTATAAAAATACAGCGTTTAAACTGAAACAAACTACAAGTATAAAATGAAATCCTAAAAATCAACAATAAAAACCTACAATTATTTCACTATTTAGTATTTAGGTAGATGGGTATCTGCGGATGTAATAGTATGTTTTTTTTATTAATAAAAATTGGTTACTGTAATTTAATCAAACTCCAAACAATAAAACTAATCCAGGCGAGCTGACGGTACTTCTCGTGGAGTCACTGGGAAGCTTTCACCGTCGTCATCATCATATCAGCCGAAAAACGTCCACTGCTAGACAAAGGCCTCCCTCAAGGATTTCCACGACGACCGGTCCTGCGCTGCCTGCATCCATCCATTGGAAGCTTTATCGAAACTTAATTATTTTATTTATAATTGCCTACAATCTTGTTTCAACTTCAAGTTGAAGTCACTGGGAATAACCCATTTTTCAGGGTCAGCCGAGTTCCAAAAAGAAGGTTCTCAATTCGACTGTATGTTTTTTTTTTGTATGTTTGTTACGTGGTCTCTTAGCAGTTTTGAACCAATTTTCATATAATTTTTTTTAAGGGTAGGGATATGAATTTTTTGTTTATCTACATCGGTATAACATCGCTTTGAGTGATAAGACCGCCCAAATTGTACTGCTATACAACCTATGTAAGTTTTTTTTTTATATTGTGTTTGGTTTTTTTATGACTAGTGTGTACAATAAAGAGTATTTATTTATCTTAATACTTAAAAAAGAATAAAAATAATAATTCAAAATAGTACTCAGCTGTTTTTTTTATTCGCAGTTGGTAAGTCATTAATTGGCATTAACTCACCTGATGGTAAGTGACGAAAGTCGGTCTTTTTAACGTGTTTTCTGTTTCCAACCATAAATAATGATTTTTTGGTATAAATTTTTGGTTACCTAGTAAAATACCAAGATTTCCCAACTCATTGGGGAACTTTAACTTGCTATCTTTCCTTCATGCCGGAACACATTGATGTTTACCGGCAAGGCTTTATTCAGATAGCCATGTGGGCTTAGAAAATGTTCTACTCCACCAATAAAACCTTAAGGTGGGTCAAATAACAATATTCAATTTAAATTATTGAAAGACTGTGTAAAGCTATCACCATAGAATAAATAGGTATAAATACTTAAAGTAATAAAAAGTCCATTTAATTGTATACAATTTTAAAAATATTACCACTTTTAATGTAAAAATATATACTATAGACCCTGTTTTTGGCATTAACTGCCAAAATTTCTCGAAAACATAATTATAGTTAATATTGTATGAAACCAACATACAAAAATCGGTGACTTTAAGACCTTTCATTTTAATATGAACAATTTTTTTTTAAACATAATTTGAAAGTGTTTAAATGTAATAAACACATGTAAAAATTGAGAATTGGGCGTTCGGTTTCAACGTAACAGCCGCGTTGAAGCCCGCATTGATTTGAACTTAAAATGAATAAACTTACGTTACTTTATTGATATTGATATTATTGAAACTCCTATCAACCTGCTCGGATTGAGTAAACTTGCGCCTTAACGGAGCTGGTAAAACTCTTTACTTCAATACAAAGAAATACATCCCTTAAGGCCGTGCCATGAGCCAGCCTCAGGGCCTCACGCATCTCTTTTTCCATACCTATACATTCATTAGAGTAAAAGAACAAGCAATAGCGCGTCATATCGCATCTTCTATAGCAGTGAAATTAATATTAAACTAATGATTGATTTTCTACCTAGTTTCATTTTAGTATATACAGAGTAAAATTTGTTTCAAGACCGCTATAAAACGGTTTTAGAGGTTATTTTAGGATTAAAATGTTTTTAGTGAAGTAATATAAATCGTGTAACGATCGCTTATTTTGTGTCTTATTTTGCTCTGTGTAAATGTCAGACTTTGCGTAGGTATTTTCTTTTTGTTTTGAAGTGAAGAAGAATAAGAAGATAAGATAGCCAGTTCCCCATTGCGTTGGGGAATCTTGGTAAGCCCGCTTCCATCTTCGGCAACATCGTCACTTACCACCAGGTGAGATGTTGTCAAGGGTTTACCAATTGTGAATAAAAAATAAATAAAAAAAAAAAAGTGCCCACGGTGTGACCAAAGTATATTATATATTAGTACTAACATACAGTATAGACACTCCCTGCCGCTCTCTAGATTCCGACCTCACCCCCTCGTCTCCCAGATTGATTCAGATTGGCTACAGTTTGGATGTCTAACGTATATGATTTTGCCCCCATTTTGTTTGTTCCGTCATTCGCTTTTGAAATGTTATTTCTGGCCTGTTGTATGAAGAGTCCAGGGTGTGGCATGACTCCAGTTCATCAAACTTAACAGTAGGCGGAGTAGGGGCTTCTTTTAGTGGTTCTCATGTCAAACCTAATGAAGGTTCTGTTACAAGAGGCGAGCCTTTAGGCCACTTAAATTAGCCCGAAGATGCTTAGTCTACCGTTGCAACTACTAAACCTAAGTTTAACCACTCTTCTTCTCTTCGAGTCGACGGCAAAACGTAACCACTAAAGAGTGACTAATAAGGTATGGTTTTTTGAACAGGGAACGCTCGTAAAAAAGCAACTCAAACGTATGGGGGACGTATAGAAAGCCAAATCGCTATTAAATTAGAAAACCGAAATGCATTACATATAACGAAAGATAATTAGATCTATTTCCGGTAGAAACGGCCTATTGTATAAGAATCTCATTTCTTGGAACTAGGGAAACCAGGAATTAAAACTGTTTACCTACGTTAAACCAACTTTTTATAAGAATATATTAACGTCTCTGAGTATAAGCCCTTTTGAGACAGTCTTAATTTATTCAACTTCTTTGTTTTTTATTAGCAATGCTGGTGCCAGTGCATTACAAATCTACTCTGGAGTTCTTGATGGCATTTGCTGCAGCCTCGATCTGAGGTGAAACATCCGGTTACAGCAGGACGTCTATAAAACTGCACTCATTGTAAATTGGGTTTTCACGTCCTCCTTCATATTATTTTCTTGTTCTCCACATTGCTCACGTGCACCATAAGATCTCCCCTTAAACGCAACACTTCTTAAAGAAAATTCTAGCAGAAAACAATGCAAAAACAATAATTTTGAACTGCAAATAAGTTCACCACAAATCCCGTCAAAAACTCCCGTTGAACGATGGTGCCGTTGGGCACGGCACTGTGCCCCGACGCAGTAGTACCCAATTTTTTTAATGAGCCAACATTCATTCCATTCATGTTTGAACAAAAGATATTGCACTAGTTGGGCCTAAACTGAAACACAGGTTTAAATGGTCTGGCTGTAACTTTTTATTCTTTAGGCACAATCTTAGAATCCATTCTTAGGTTGTGCCTTAGGGCTGCAGACTAGCTCTTTATAGGTATTTTCGATTTAAGGATTTTTCGCATTGGAAACATAAAAAAATAATAATATAGTAGTAGCTATGTTAAGCAGTATAAAGCATAAATTGAATAATAACGAATATAGTTTTAGAATATTTAAACAAGTTTAGCACGACTAGTTTACAGCAAATCAATTTAGAGTCAACTTTAGAATTTTTTTCAGCATACTTTAAGATAATTAAAATTATACATTGATTGAATTTAACACAATACTTCAAGTTTAAAAACATTTTATTAATTTATACAAATGTTTTATTACAAGACCAAAGAAGGACAGTTTTATAATCCTTAAAAGCGATGTTGTGTATGTTTTTGAATTTTTTTTTCTCGTAATTTTTCTATGAATATTAAAATAAATTATCAGCGCTAATTTGAAAAAAGAATATGTGTGTACATGAGGAGTTTTTTAATCGTTGCCTATTTCAGTTATTCCTACGTACGTGCCCAAAATCATTCTAATATATTTCTATGGAATATGTCCAGCACTGGACGTCCTTCGAGTGATATGATGATGATGATGATGATGATATTTCTATAGAAATCGTTGTGTTTGGAGGCAAGTTCTATATTTATTAATAATAATATCAAAAATCTAACCAGCAGTTATTTGTATGTACGTAGGAATAGGTCCGTCATAATTATATTTTTTTTTAATTCTACTTTATTTAGTTTAGTCAAAAAACGTGCGCAAACATGCTTGAAAATTTACAGTAGCCTTAATTGCGTATTTAGAACAAGTATACAGTAATACTTTAAAGTAACAAACAAGGAAAATAAGACACAATTTTTCGATATTGGATCAGGTAAAAGAAACACGGGCAAGGCATCAAATAATTACTTATATTATTTATTTTATAGTCCAGCATTGACAAGCCAACATGGACATAATTGAATGAAACTATCAGTCAATTGAACCGCGAAATCGCCAGTATTGGATTTAAAATCTCAAAAGCTTTATTTAAAACTGTAAAACAAAATTATTGAAACTGCTGTGAATTCGGAGTTGCGTCATTGGGAATGAAAAAACCTAAAAGTTTAAAAACTTAAACCCACCTACGGAAACACGTACTTATTACCTGTAGTTTAACCAAGGTGTAAAAAAATGGTGAAGGACCCGTTAAGTGGGGGTTCTACTCATCAAACTAAACAACTTTCCCCAAGAAACACATAGTCAGTTCTCAAAAAAAAAAACCTTTTCTACACAAATTCACAAAATTGGCCAGAGACCTGATCGATTTCCATGATGAGTTTAATTTATTATTGCGATTTCAGCAAAGTCATAGAAAAAAAGTTGTTCCGTATGATGTGTAGAAGCCCCAGTCAGGGCTCTTCCGTCCCTAAAACTAGTAACTCGATTCACGATATTTCAAACATCGAACAAAATAACTTAGAAATAAAGTTCTTTTCAGCTTGTACTGCAACGTGGCAGTTACATCAATCCCTGCGGACGAATCGTGCTAAAATTTGAGGTTTTTAATTCATTATAAAGAGATAAGTCCACCTTTGTACATTTCCTTTCTAATTGTTTTTCATGTAAATATCTGTGTGCAATAAAGAATATATATATATATAAATAAAATATGAAGAATTTCCAAAAGGTAAGAAAAAAAAATACTTTATTTTTTAATAAGAAGTTCATAAATTATCGTAATGTTTCGATTAAAATTTCAGCAGTTCTATGGTTACTACTAGAAAAAAAAGACGCATTTGGATATTTTTTTCTTAGTTTTGTGTATAAAAATACAATTAGAGGAATTCAAAATCACTCCTCATATCCTGTAAATTACAAAACAATTTTTTTTTCGATAAATATCCTTAATTGAAGTAAATAATGGTTACAAAGTTGGTCGTTGTCGGCGGTATAAGTAAGCCTTAACGGAACCTACACAAATTTTGTGATACCCTGTATAGTTGTACCTCTCACTTTATTATTTTGGTGGCTTAAAAACTCACTTATGTACTTAATACAATACGTAAGGTAACTACGATAATAAGGTCTTTACCTATGAAATTTGCGATTGGATGAAACTTTAAAAAAAAGTATATGTAAAAATAGTCTTCTTCTTATCATGTGGCACAATTAACCGTGCTTTCCAAGGGATAGACGGCGGTTGCCTGGTGTTGCACTTAGCATCACCCGCGGTCACGTGTAGGGCATTTAGATTAACACCTACGGACATGTGCAACGAGACCTTCATACAAATCTGAAATTAGATGTGCAGGTTTCCTTACGATGTTTTCCTTCATCGTTAAAGTGTATGTAAGTTTAGAAAAACTCATTGGTACATTGGCCGTAAGTATATGTAAAAATAGTTATTGAAACAAAACTAAACTAATCTTACACTTTTGACGATGATGTATATCTTTGCCAAACAGTCCAGCTTGGTAGGTCCAACTTCAAGAAAGAGATCAATCGACGTTCGGGAAGCTTCGCAATATCTTCACGTCCCAAATACCACAATGTCTCAATGCTTAAGGTCTTTGACCATTGTGTGTTGCCAGTGATGACTTACGAAACTGAGACATGGTCGCTTACTATGGGCCTCATAAGAAAGCTCAAGGTCACCCAAAGGGCAATGGAGCGTGCTACGCTCGGAGTTTTTCTGCGTGATCGAATCAGAAACGAGGAGATCTGCAGGAGAACCAAAGTAACCGACAAGCTCACAGAATCGCTAAACTGATCTGGCAGTGGGCAGGGCCCATAGCTCATAAAACACATGGCCGTTGGTGCAGTAAAGTTCTGGAGTGGCGACTGCGCACCGGAAAACGTAGCATAGGTAGGCCTCCCACGCGGTGGACCGACGAGCTGGTGAAGATCGCGGGAACCCGATGGATGCAGGCAGCGCAGGACCGGTCGTTGTGGAAATCCTTGGAGGAGGCCTTTGTCCAGCAATGGACGTTTTTCGGCTGATATGATGATGATGATGAAACTCACACTCGAGTTTTAATACCCCTCATTATGTAACAGTGCCATAAACATCTATTTTTTTGTAACTTCTTTAAAAGCTAACCGTTACAAAACAACATTTTTAAATATTAACATAATTTTAACAATTAATTTTACCTGAATAAAATTAAAAATAATGAGTTATTTTCAAACATAAATCCCTTAACGAACAGTTAAAACCTTAAGAATAAGCTTTTGATGAAGCACCAACCAACGATGACAAAACAGCCAACGGGCAAGTTTAGACTTAGTCGTGTTTACCAATATTTCCCTTTGAAATTGATTTAAAGGGGTTTAATGGAATTTTCGAAGATAATTTATTTGTTTGAGCGGAAATAAATTGACTTTATGATAAACGTTTGAATAAATGAATGATTAAAATAAATATTAAATTCAGTTGTGAATTCGCAAATAAATACAACGCAGTATCCGATTTTGCCCCCGTTGCATGCGGGAGCACATTCTTCGCCAAAAATCAATCATAAATCAAAGCCGCAATTTAAAATCATAAAAAGTAAAATTAAATTACCTAACCAATTAAGTTGAAAAAATACAAACCCGACTGCATAAAAAATATTACGGTCCTTTTTAGGGTTCCGTAGTACAACAAGGAACCCTTATAGTTTCAACATGTCTGTCTGTATAATAATAACGCGGAGAGAACTGTAAAAAAAAATTCGAAAAACATTTTTTTGGGGGTACAATAGTAAAATGGGAATTATTTTTTTTCTCGTCAAACCGAGTCGTGTGGGGTATCGTTGGTTAGAGCTTAAAAAATAGTTGTGAGTATTTTAAGACCATTTTATAATTTAGGGTTCCGCTTTCGAAAAAATAGGCTTGAAAGTGCTAAATTTTGTTGGAGTCAAGTGTCCCCAGCCCCTAACAACTAAACCGCTGTATTTGGAAGTTTGAAAATTAGATATGGAAGCGATAATTGCAAATACGGAACCCTACATTGCGCGTGACCCGACATGCACTTGGCCGGTTTTTTATTTAAAAAGAAAACGCGCACGGTCTGTCATGTCAAACTTAACATCTGAACGATTCGCTCTTCGCTACCCACCCGCTCCGCTGGCAAGAAGTGACGACGTACCTGCTATCAAAAGCCCGCTCCGCTGGCAAGCACTTGAAAATCGTATAACCGCCAGCTGCCACAGCCCGTCGGGGGGGCGCACCTGTTCGCGGACTCCGGTTACAATATGCTTGATTTCTCAAGTACTATGAATGTTACAAGTGTGTAACTTATAACGCCGAGTTCGTTATGAAACAAGCTAACTCGTTGTAGAATAATCTATACAAGATAGATTTTGTAATTGTGACAATCCTTAGCTATAATATTGGTTGACTTTTTTTTTCCGGTTTTTTGTATAAATACCCAAAGATCTAATAAATAAAAACTTTTCAATGAAATAATTATGTATTTGAAAAGAGAAAAGATTGTTTTACTTTAATTTAACCTAAAAGACCACAAAAGATACATTTAACATAACAAAAATAAACCACGAACTCACAAGCACTGCCGTCGCTCGGGAACGGTTTTAGGAAATCACGTTCGTTTTGATAGCAGGAACGTCGTTACTTCTTGCCAGTGGAGCGGCTCTGTCTTTGTCTATCATAGGAGCGTTTTGTATTCTATTTTCACGACACGTTCCGTTTCTTTTTAGCAAAACAATGAAATATGAGACGACAGCTAGCAAGGTACAGCGTCACCGCTTGGCAGCTGACGGATGTTTTGATAGCAGGAACGTCGTCACTTCTTGCCAGTTAAGCGGGTAACGATTTTCAAGTGCTTGCCAGCGGAGCGGAGACATCTAATTATTGTAGGAACTATTTAGGTTGCTGTGTCCAGTGTTGCCAGACTGTGTTGTCAAAATCATCATAATGTAACCATTATTTACCGTACAATTTTCGTGCATTGTATGAAAAGTCACTATATTGTCCATGTAATGCCCGGACAGACCAGCACGGCCGGGGAATATGTACGTGTATTAGTGTCAAAAAGTGAGGCGATAAGCTTGGTTCCACTTTTTGCCAATTGACAAATAAGTTGGTGGGACAGTGCACTTACGATTTTCGAATTTATAATAGTTGCGTTTTCTGCTAATGTGACGTGAGATTAGGCGTAAACTTCAAATAACCGTATATTTCATGAATTTTGGCACTGCTCTTAAAATTACCATATTATATTTTTTTCCTAACATAATAGATTACCGTATAAGGCTTGAAAATACCTTACAAATACGGTAATCACCGTACGACTGGCATCGCTGCTTTGTCGCTACCTAACCAAGAACCTTACCAACCTAACTTAACCAAGAACCCCATTTTAACCTACGTATACGTTGTCCTTAATTTCATTTGTTAACAGATCTATCAATACAGGAACAAAAATAGATATTAAATAGAGGTTAATTGATTTAAACGTAGACACAACATATTTTACACTTTGGTGATCAAAAATTAATAAAATTCCCGTTTTAGGAGGGTATGATAGTTACTTTACTACTTACCTAAGTACCTTGTTTATTTATTTATTCAGTCACAATGTAAGTTTACAGTTTAAACCAAAGCACTTATACATTAAATTATGTTATTGATAACAAATAATAAGATGTCAAGTTTAAAATAGAACACCACAAATAATAGACAACAAAAAAATATTACACATTGATTACACATAATCATTCAAGAATAACTTAGCTGCATTAAATAAGTGAGCCCATGTATTTACGAACATGTCAATATCCTCGCGCAATATCTACAATATCTGTCAATATCCTACCTACCTACTTCGCTGGTTCAGCGACCCAAATAGGACGCCACTTTTTTCTATCTTGCACCACTTTGTGCCAATCGGCTCTTGGAGGGCGTTCAGTTCCTTTTGCACTTCGTCATACTGTCGCGAACACGATGGATTTAACATCTTGTCGCGAATGAACTTCATAAACATGACCTAACTTAAATTGATTAGTCTATGACGAATCGGTAAACAGCAAAGAGTTTTTATCCTCTTAGTCATTTCACTCGTTTTATATAGGAGCGCCGGGCTCATAATTCATTTCATTTCGATTTCGCGTGTGCTTCGATCAACACCTCTTCGAGCCAACCACGAGGAAGGAAGGAGACCCGAGCCAGCTGCCGCTACTACTGCGCCAAAGGACCCAAGTTGAGTATCATAGTTGACTTCATATCTTGTCGAAATCTCTCTTTGCTTCTAACTTGCTCATGTAACTATATCCGATGTAATCTTGATATTTACACAATGCCTGGTGCCGGTATCAGCCTGAAGGCTCCACAATCATCGAACCCCATCGACCTTGCACCATATTTCCACGACACATCATACTCGCTGCCACAGCTCGCACATAACCTATAATCCTCGTGTCCTTTGACACATTGTTTTCCTAACACAGCTAGGTGGAGAGATGACAATTGAACGACGTGGCGCTGACGTGGCGAGCGCGCTGCAGATCCTGTTGAGTACACGGAACGGACAGGAACCCAATCACCTTGGATGAACCTGAGACTGTTTATGGATATACGGAAGACGACATACTCGAGTATGATCTGTAAGTTACGGGAAGCCGCAAATCTCTCCGGAATGCCGTCTACCTAGATGTGGATCAATCGACGTGTGAGAATAGCGTGGTACCCGCTGATACTTCTGTGAACGTGGATAGCCAGATGTCACCTGGCAATGGGGAAATTAAACCTCTCCCCCGACGAGGGACATGAGGAATGTGTTTCTCCTCCAACGTGGGACATGGGGAACGTTACTCCCCCAACAGTCCCCAACGACTCGCCAGCCCGGACGCGGGTGGGACGAGGGGACGAGGAGGTGGCTCCTCCAACGTGGGACATAGCAACAGTCCACAATGACTCGCCAGCCCAGACGTGGGTGGGACGAGGGGACGAGGAGGTGGCTCCTCCAACGTGAGACATAGCAACAGTCCCCAACGACTCGCCAGCCCGGACGCGGGTGGGACAAGGGGACGAGGAGGTGGCTCCTCCAACGTGGGACATAGCAACAGTCCCCAACGACTCGCCAGCCCGGACGCGGGTGGGACGAGGGGACGAGGAGGTGGCTCCTCCAACGTGGGACATAGCAACAGTCCCCAACGACTCGCCAGCCCAGACGTGGGTGGGACGAGGGGACGAGGAGAGTGGCTCCTCCAACGTGGGACATGACAATGTGATCCTCCTTCCTTACCTTCCCTTACCTTCCTTACCACCGACCTATTAATGATCTATTTCTTTCAGCACTGTTGTTTGACGTGTGACTAACCATTGCCTTACTCATGCTACTGTGTTCATGTATTATGTGATATTCATTTGTATGCACACCTGACATCAAACACACACTCATAGAAAGGCGCCTCATGCAACACTGATTGCTTATTTCATGTGCATCCTCATCCCGTAATTTAGCCATAGACGGCATGTCCATCCCAAGGTAGAACCCCACTCCTCACGACAGATTATGGGATCCGCTATCATACTCATGCCAGTTTAATTACAGGAGTTGGACGAACACCTGGCAGCACGGGTGGTCGGGTGTACTCTGCGACGGTGAAGGACATGAATTGTTGTGCAGTACAGCGAGTCAGATGTGAGTTTAATCATAAGTGCGTACATGACAATCGCGGCGTAGATACGGACGTATACATCGCTCCGCGACACATACCTCGGGAGTTCAAAAGTGCGTTTCCCGTGGTCTTCCCATGTACGCTCTCTTTGCAGCACGGTCATCTTCAATCCTCTATAGGTAACCAAGCCAACAAAGAACAGCTGAATTTGCTTCGCCTTTAATCAATATTAAGGGCGAAGCAAAATGGTGGTAGGGTATATTCTAAGCCCGCCTAGCCTGGCTAGCTACCACCATCTTATCTAAGTCTTGCCGCGAAATATCAATGTTGATATCATTGGTGTGTTCCGGCATGAAGATAAGATAGCCAGTTCCCCATTGCGTTGGGGAATCTTGGTAAGCCCGCTTCCGTCTTCGGCAACATCGTCACTTACCACCAGGTGAGATGTTGTCATGGGTTTACCAATTATGAATAAAAAAAAGCAGCTCTTCTTAGCTTATAGCTGTGTATTTGTATAGCTCGGGGCCTAATTATACCTACTTTATGATTGCGACAAATTTGACAACAATTGGTAGAATACTCTACCTATTGAGGAATGGACATTAATACACAAAAATACTAGGAATTAAAATCCATATTCTTTCATCTATCAACAAGCGGCGATTACTTTGGTGGATGCTTTGATATTAAAGAGGATTGCATTTGCCGCCATTTGTGCAGTAATTAAAGTGCTGGCAACCTTAAAAAGAAAAAAGAATTTGACAGCTGAAGGGTTAGTATGGAGCACTACACGAGAGAACCTTACTTTTGGACCTTTTGTAGTCGAAAGACGTCCACTGCTTGACAAAGGCTTCTCCCAAGAATTTTTATATCGACAGATCCTGCGCTGCCTGCATCCATCGGCTTTCCACGACCATCACCAAGTCGCCGTTACACCCAGTGGAAGGGCTGCTTACGCCACTCGAGAACTTTACTGTTCCAACGGCCATCTGTTCTGTTGGTACATACAAAAGACCATTTTTTTTACTTTTGATACGTTGACCATTTTGATTGATTGGGTTTTTTACCAACCTAGAAATTCGAAAAGGTATTTAGTTTTACAAGTGGGTTTGTTGTAAAATTAACCCCTTGCGCAAGGTCTATACGTCAAAAAACACTTTTCAGGGATTCGTATATCCAAAGGGTAATCATGTCTATCACTAAGCCTCCGTTGTGTGTCTGTCTGTCCGACCGTCTGGCCGTCAGCGGGCTGTATTCCATGAACCGATTACGGTTATTACCTATTAAGGTAGACATTTGAAATTTTCACAAAGTGTGTATTTCTATTGCCGCTGTAATAACAAATATTAAAATGAAAAAAAAAAAAAACTTACAATAAACATGTTTTTAAAGGTTTTTTTTTGTTTTTGCTCTGTAATAAAAACGGTTAGGTATACATAGAGATTGGTGTGGTTTTCCTAAGGTATAACAATAATTAATAAAAACTAGCCAAATGTGAGTCGTACTCGCGTTAAGGAGTTCGAACTGAATAAAAAAAAAAGAAGAATTTTCTGTAATTTGCATTGATGTCGAATAGGCATGAAGATAAGATAGCCAGTTCCCCATTGCGTTGGGAAATCTTGGTAAGCCCGCTTCCATCTTCGGCTACATCATCACTTACCACCAGGTGAGATGTTATCAAGGGTTTACCAATAGTGAATAAATAAAAAAAGAAAAAAAAAGTATTTCAATTTGGTCATAGAGGTGTGGTGGTACAAAACCCTCGTAACGCCAGTTGTACTCTTACTTGGTATATTTTTTTTATGAGTTTCGCTTCGCTAAGTTTAACTTCTCGTACATTACAAACACTTATACACATTTGATCGCCTTCATCACAATCTAAATCACTCACGACTCAGCCTGAGCTATCTTAGTGAATTCTAAACACGTCTGAAGGGTACCTTCGTTATAATATAATGTTCACGTAAAACAATTTCTATCGTCCTTATCCCAGCGCTCGCTTGGAATACAATACACTTCCAGCTATGTAAGTGGAGTCATTTAATTCGTAGTGTTGTGGTTGAATCGCAGTATCGACTATCGATAGCTTTTTGACCTTGAAAACTTGCCCATTCGCTTGAACTACAAGCTGATATATAATACTAGAAGGAAACGACAAATTTGGTAACGATAACGTAAATTAGACAAACTTAGGTTAAGAGGATAAACGACAACCCTCTGATGTTAAATATGTCGGTCTGCCTGCGCAGAGTGGTTGCGTTATATACTTATAGCGCCTGAAAAACTACCAATTTTGGTCAATAACAAATTACTGAATCGTAACAATACGCAAAAATGAGCAACAGTAAAAATAATTGACAACGCAAACACGTTAAAAACAAACGTCTTCAATCTCTCATATTTCAATTATGCTATATTTTTTTGGTTTTGTTAATTTACAAAAAAAACTGAACTAATTATATAAATTTATAAGGGACTATCAAGTAAAAAAATATTATCAAAATCGGTTCACAATTGGACAAGAAATTGCGTAATATACATACAAAAAAACATACAGTTGAACTTTCCTGAGAACCTTCCCCTTTTTTCAAATTTACAATTGGTAAGCCCTTTACATCATCTCAGCTGATGGCAAGTGAAGATAATGCCAAGATGTTTTTTATGGTAATTAAATTTATATATCTTACTTTACATTTATTACTGATAGAAATATTAACTTGCAGTAGATAACAAACAATATGTTTAATTATTTAGTATTGTAACAGTCAAGGGTAAAGTAACTGAGATTTATTTTAACTATGAACACTTTATTGCATAATAAATAAAAATTAATATGCAGTGTGTATCGGATATGGTTACCGATATTTTAAGGGCATGTAATATATATAATATCAATATTTTACTTATAAATATTACTATCGATGGCTGCTCAGCCCTAATGTGGAGATCTCGACGACGGTAGAACGTCGACGTAACGCGATCCAAGTTTGTAAAAGGCAAGATTGTGTCAACTAACTACTAAAGTTTTACTAAAATTGAAAACTAAAACTTTGTACCTATACAGCGTGTAACAAAATTGGCTTATTCCCGTTACCTGAGGTACTGAAGACCCTTAAGAAAAGAAAAAGCACCGAGAGTCTACCACACAGCGTACGCAGGCCTCCCATGCGTTGGACCGACGACTTCGTGAATCGCAGAATCGCTAAACTGAAGTGGCAGTTGGCTGGGTACAAAGCTCGTAGAACAGATTGCCGTTGGGATAGTAAAGTTCGAGAGTGGCGACCGCGCACTGGAAAACGTAGCGAAGGCAGGACTTCCACGCAGTGGACCGACGACCTGATAAAGATAGCGGGAAGCCGATGGATGCGGGCAGCGCAGGAGCAGATGTCGTGGAAATCATTGGAGAGGCCTTTGTCTAGCAGTGACCGTTTTTCGGCTGATATGATGATGATGACCCATAGTCTATTCAAGAAAAATAAATTACACTCCTTATACAAATCAATCAGCACACTGGTCAATTCTAGACCCTTTTTTTTAATTGAGAATAGGTTACTTGGGAAAACTAGTTCAGTATAATGGGTAAAATTCCCAGTTAACCAATTTTGTTACACCCTGTATAATTTGATTGGGAAATTATTTTTTCTGTTAACTGTTAACGTGAACCACAAAAGAGAAAAACAATAATATATACTGTTATATACATAATATTATACAGGGTGTAACAAAAAGGTGCAGTGTTACTTGAAGTTGGGCTTGTACAGTCAAGATCAAAAATATAGATACGTTCAAAGCACCAAAAATATGTATCCACGACCTTGAACCTAACATCGCTCGCTCATTAAAAAAAATGTTTAACAAATAGGGATGTTACGAGTAAGTATGTGCACTGTCCATTTCTACATATCACTATCGGTAGAAATAAATCTACTAAAACATATACTTATCTCAACCAGTAGGGATAGCTCGGTATGGATAAGTGTACCAGGATGACTTTTTTTGCTAACATAACCTATCACAATCTCGCGAGACAGAACCCGTTTGATTATAATCTAACATTCTAACAATCTAACATTTTTACGGTGTCATATAATATTGCTTAATTGGAGCAATCTATATATATAAAAATGAATTGCTGTTCGTTAGTCTCGCTAAAACTCGAGAACGGCTGGACCGATTTGGCTAATTTTGGTATTGCATTATTTGTGGAAGTCCAGAGAAGGTTTAAAAGGTGAATAAATATGAAAATGCTCGGAATTAAATAAAAAACATATCAAATCAGTCAAAAATAATTGGTTTTAGGGTACGGTAGGGTAGTGTAAGTGTAGTGTAGTTAGGGAAGGGTAGTGTAGTGTAGTATAGGGTACGGTAGTGTAGGGTAGGGTAGGGTAGGGTTGGGTAGTGTAGTGTATGTAGGGTAGGGTAGTGTAGTGTAGTGTAGGGTAGTGTAGTGTAATGTAGCGTAGTGTATGTAGGATAGGGCAGGGTAGTGTAGGGTAGGGTAGGGTAATGTAGGATAGGGTAGTGTAGGGTAGGGTAGTGTAGTGTAGGGTAGGGTAGTGTAATATAGGGTAGTGTAGAGTAGGGTTGGGTAATGTAGTTTAGGTGTAGTGTAGTTAGGGTAGGTAATGTTGGGTAGGGTAGTGTAATGTTGGGTAGGGTAGTGTAGGGTAGGGTAGGGTAGTGTAGTGTAGGGTAGGGTAGTGTAGTGTAGGTGTTATGTAGTTAGGGTAGGGTAGTGTGGGGTAGAGTAGTGTAGGGTAGGGTAGGGTAATGTAGTGTAGGTTAGGGTAGTGTAGTGTAGTGTAAGGTGGAACGAAGTTCGCCGGGACAGCTAGTTCTTATATAATATACAATATAAGGTCGTGGATAGATATTTTTAACCGACTTCTTGATGTTTTAAACGTATCTATATTTTTGACTTTGACTGTACTCATCAAACTGAACAACTTTTATTCTAAAACTTTGCCGAAATAGTATTTTTTTTTTCACACAAATCGGTCATATGCTGGTTTTGAATGAAATTTCCAAAAAAAATTACGAGATCAACAGAATTGTGAAACAAATGTTGTTCAGTTTGATGAGTACAAGCTAACCTTGAAGTATTGCTGCACCTTTATGTACGTACTTTAGTATTGTATAGCACTGTTTTTTTTAATCCACTATTGATAAGCCCTTGGCATCACCTCAACTGATGGTAAGTGACGATGATGCCGAAGTACTTTAGTATTGTATAGCACTGTTTTTTTTAAATCCACTATTGACAAACCCTTAGAATCACCTCAACTGATGGTAAGTGACGATGATGCCGAACATGGAAGCGGGCTTACCAAGATTCCCCAACGCATATCTTATCTTCAAGCCAGAACACATCAATTCTGTAAACATTAATGTTTGGCGGCAAGACTTAGAGAAGATGGTGGCAGCTAGCCAGGTGGGCTATAAAAATGCAATACCACCAACCAAGCCGAGTCTTACAAAGTTGAACCCGCCGGGAAGCGAATGGACTTGCCATTACGCCACGGAGGCGGTTAAATATGTATCTTCTTATCAGCTCATATACTTCCCCACCGAGGGGCTCGAGCCTATCCTGAATTAGGGCGATCGGGCCTTAGTCGATCACGCGGCCCCAGTGCGGGTTCATCGACTTCACTCACAACCTTCGAGTTTCTTCGCAAATAAATATAAAATTAAATATTTAAGTACTCGTATCGACTTAAATATGTAACTATTTTGTTTGGATGATAATATAATATCTCAACGGTTCCGTTATGTTGCCATTAACGACAACAGTTTTATTTTGCCACGTATCCACGTGCAGCTTTACCTCCTCCAAAATGTTATTAATTTAAGTGAGCAATTCTTGTTTATTATGATGATTGGTTTCTCGGAAACGGCTCTAATGATTTGGATGAAATTTATTATTCACTAGTACATGGTTCCGATAAGTTGCCATTAACTACAACAGTTTTCTTTTGCCACGTATCTACGTGTAGCTTTACTTTCTCCAGAATGTTATAACTTTAAGTAAGCAATTCTTTTTTATTATGATTGGTTTCTCGGAAACGGTTCTAATGATTTGGATGAAATTTATTATTCACTAGTACATGGTTCCGATAAGTTGCCATAAACGACAACAGTTTTCTTTTGCCACGTATCTACGTGTAGCTTTACTTTCTCCAAAATGTAATTACTTTAAGTGAGCATGGCTTGTATATTAACATAATTGGTTTCTCGAAAATGGCTCTAATGATTTGGATGATATTGAGTATTTACTTGCAGATATTTTTTCACTTTCTTAGTCTATCTTGATAGGTGTCATCCCTAAAAAATCCGTTTTAACACAAAAAATGTTTTTTTACGGTTCTGTACCTCAAAAGTTAAAAACGAAACCCTTATAAGATAGGCAATTTGCTAGGAAACTACTGGAGCGATTGATGTAAGTCAGTGACAAAGAATATATACACTAAGTCGGTGACCCAAAGGCGGACGTGTGTAACGTAAATAAATGAATTTTTAACTTTTGGGGGGAGGGGGGGATAAGGTCATTTCGCCGAAGACTAAAAACAAACATATCTCTTCCTATGAAGCTCTAACCATCAATAATATACCTATCCAAGAAAAAAGCTGTGAAAAATATCTAGGCCTAAAAATGGATACACACCTGTCATGGAACACTCAAATAGAATATATAAAAAATAAGCTGTCATCCCTAATGGGCTCCCTCTGTAACACAGTACGATGCATTCCACGCCATATTAGATTCTATAACTCCCTTGTCAAATCACATCTACTTTATCTATTAGAAATCTGGGGCAGCGCCTCCAAAACTAAAATTCTCGAACTACAAGTAGCTCAAAACAAATTGATCAAAATGCTTTTCAACTATCCCTACCTAACATCTACCTCAAAAATATACAAAGAAACAAAATTAATGAACCTTAAACAACTTTATATTTATCAAAACTGCCTACTTATCCGCAAAAAACTATTCACACAACTATCTCACTTACCCAATTAAGGCATGTAACTAAAAGAATAACGAGGCGCGCTAGTTATCTGGTTCTACCGAAGGCACGAACTAATTATGGTAAAAAAATGTTTACTTTTGGTGCACGACTGTACAACAAACTACCCTCACATGTAAAAAATGCGGAGTCATTCAACACATTTAAAGGTAAACTGTACCAATATATATTGGAAGATATTATACATTATTAGCCAAATATCGATGTGATGAATGACCCTGCAAACACACAAATCTTAATATGTATATATATATAGATATATATTTTATTTTTTATGTTTCCAAAACGAGCGAACACAAACTTACAAATTGTACTTTATTAAGTATAATATTTATATTTTTCTCATGTAAGTGACTGCTGTCTTTATGGGAATAAATATCTTTAAACTCAAGACCGTCTTTCGGTAAAGGCCGTATATCAAAAATAACTACGTATTCTGAATAAACTATGAGTATAGCAACACAATCTATGAAACATTAAAACAATTTGTAGTATTGGGAAAGACAGTCTAAATTTTAGAGGCCAAGATCGTCATACGCCGTTCTTCGCCCTTTTCGGATGTAGTAAACATTTTTTGTTTAAATATTATTTCAAATAATAGGTAAACAACTTTTAGATTGTAAAGTCTTTTATACAGAGTAATAATAATTCTCTGATCTGATACCTATGTTATAAAGACTATTTAAATTATAAGAAAATAAGAAACATATTTTTATAGTGGCCTTAATTCATATCTTAAGAGAAAAATTGCACTAAATTATTTACACACTGTATACACTTTTGAGTTTAAATTCAGCGGTTCCAAATTTGAAAGAGCCGGGTTGAGAGGTACAGTATTTCCTATGATTTAATTGAAAACAATAGACGACCCCGGGACTTGATTCCACCTTCGTAGTTCATCATCAGATCAACAAGATAGCCAGATAACCATTAAGGTGGGGAATCTTGGTAAGCCCGCTTCCATCTTCGGCATCGTCACTTACCAACAGTTGAAATGGCTTACCAATTTTGAATAAAAAAAAACTTTATAATACTAGAAGGATCTATTGTCACATGGCATCATACCAAATTTCAGCTCAATCGGACCCCTGGAAGTTGCTCTAAAATCGATCGCAAGATTTGAAGCGGACATTCTGTTGTGTATGACGCGACTAGATATAAGAGGGTGATTTGCCGCTGCGCGGGTAGTGCAATAAAACTTGTGTCAGTAACCGCACGCCTTTGAATCTTCCATACAAAACACGTGGCGACGAGAACAGTTTAAATTCACGCGTGAATTACTAATATAAAAATGTTCGGAGTGATCGGGAATCTTCCCCACTTTGATGTGGGAAATGACTGGAACACTTTTAAAGAACGGTTTAAACAGTGGCTTAGTGCAAATTCCATCAAAATGGAGGAAGGTCAAAAGGACGATAGGCGGTGCGCGGTTTTACTAAGTGCACTCTCCGACGCGGCGTACAAGCTGGTTCGCGAATTGGTAGCTCCAAAAACTGTAGATAGCTACACTTTTGATGAGCTTATTGCTTCAATAGACAAACATTTTTTGCCAAAAAAATCATTGTTGGCCGAGAGGTTTAAGTTTCATAGTGCGACTCTAAGGATCGGTGAGGATTATTCGCAGTGGGCGGCGCGAGTCCGTCAATTGTCAGCTGATTGCAATTTCGGAGCAGCATTAGACGAAATGTTACGTGATCGTTTTGTGCTGGGGATGCAACCGGGAGCTGAAAGGAATAAAATTTTTACGGAGGACTCGGAGAATCTCACTCTAATGAAGGCGTTGGATATTGCGGTTTCGGTGCATACGGCGAGGCAGGCTGCGCTCCAATCAGCGGCCGCGGGGCAGGCGCCCGCGCCGGCCACAGGGCGCCCGGGCCCGCCGCTCACGCCGCTGGAGGACGTCTACAGGGTGTCCACGATACCGTCTAATAGTGCGAAATGTGCAGTGTGCGGTAAAATTAATCATAATGCCGAAAAGTGTCGATACAGAAACTTTAAATGTAATAAGTGCGGTGTAAAAGGGCATTTAAAACGCGTCTGTAATGAAAATAAAAATCACATAAATATGTTGCAGACTTCTGACGAAGTTCACGGTGACGATGGTAAGAATATTCTAATTTGTAACATTCGTAGCTTTAATAGAGAAGCGATGAAGTTATCCGTCGAGATAGGTGGGAAATCACTCGAATTTGAGGTTGACAGTGGGTCTTGTGCAACGGCGATTCCATATGATCTTTATCGTGCCTATTTTATTGATATTCCCCTAATACAACCGAAAATGATATTAAAATCCTATTCAGGAGAAAGATTAGAAACGGCAGGTATCAATGATATATGACGGTGAATGTAAAAATATGGATATCTATGTTATTAAAAATGGCGGACCATCTTTGTTAGGGCGAGACTTTCTGTCATTATTCAACTTGCAGATTTCTAGAGTTAACCACTGTACCGAACAGTCAGAAGTAGATTATTTTGTGAACAAATACTCAGAATTATTTTCGGAGAAATTAGGATGTTTAAATAAATTTAAGGTAAAATTAGTATTAAAACCCGATAGTAAACCAATTTTTTTCAGACCCAGGCCAGTCCCATTTGCGCTAAAGCGTAAAATCGAATTAGAATTAGATAAATTAGTGGATGCTGACGTGTTACGGCCAGTAGACCATTCCGATTATGCAAGCCCGATAGTTCCAGTTTTAAAGCACAATGGAGAGATACGATTATGTGCTGACTATTCAGTAACTTTAAATAAAGTGTTACAAGTGGAAAAGTATCCCTTACCAAAAACTGAGGAACTGTTTGCCAAATTGCATGGGGGTCAACAATTTTCACAGTTAGATTTAAGTAAAGCTTATCTACAACTAAGGCTAGAAGAAGATTCGCAAATTTTGACTACGATTAATACCCATAAGGGGTTGTTTAAATTTACAAGGTTGGTTTTTGGCTTAGCAAACGCTCCTGCTATCTTCCAAAAGACGATGGAAAACCTACTGCATGGAATCGAAGGAGTCTTATGTCTGTTAGATGACGTACTGGTGACTGGTCCTACAAAAAAAATTCACTCACAAAGATTAGAAGTGTTTACTCGGTTACAAGAAGCGGGGTTAGTACTGAACAAGGAAAAATGTAATTTATTTAAAGACTCGGTTACCTACCTAGGATTCGTAATCGATAAAAAAGGGATTCACAAGTCACCTGATAAAGTTCAAGCGATGCTAAATGCGAAACCGCCAACAAATTTACAGGAACTAAAATCTTTTTTGGGTTTAGTGAACTATTACAGAGTGTTTGTTCCGAACGCATCCTCTGTACTAAATCCTTTAAACCATTTATTGAAAGCGGATGTAAAATGGGAATGGTCTAGTGAGCATGAAAAATCATTTAATTTAATAAAAAACGAGCTCGCTTCAGAGAAAGTTTTAGCGCACTTTGACCCAGCGCGGAAGTTAGTTTTAACAGTAGACGCATCGCCCTCGGGGCTAGGGGCGGTGCTCGCGCAGATAGAGGACTGCGATGAGCGCCCGATCGCGTACGCGTCTCGCTCTTTATCTAAAGCAGAACGCAACTATAGCCAAATACAAAAGGAAGCAACGGCTATTATTTTCGGTATTCGTCGCTTCCACCAGTATTTATATGGCCTGGAAAATGCTTTTATTTTGCGTACCGATCACAAGCCTTTAATGTTTATTTTTCACCCACACAAAGGAGTCCCAGAGATGACGGTAAATCGACTTCAGCGCTATGCGATATTCTTAAATAGCTATAATTATGAAATAGAATACGTTCCGAGCGCGGCAAATAATGCTGATTTTCTAAGTCGATCGGTCACGTCTGCGCCTGTGTGCGACAACTGCTGCGCGTGTGGGTGTGGTATTGATAGCGGAATTCGCAGATGCAATGAGGCGCTATCGGTGACGTCACTTACTAGGTATTCAGAACCGGTTGATCAAGGGTTAGATAGGGCTAGTTACATTAATTTCGTTACGGAGGGAGACCTGCCAATCTCATTAACTCACATACGTATTGAAACCCTAAAAGATGAGAACTCACAACAGGTAAAAAGATTAATAATTAATGGTTGGCCACGAAAAAATAATAACATAAACATCCAAAGCTATTTTAACTGTCGAAATGAATTGTCAGTAGAAAACGATTGCATCATGCGGGGACATAGGATTGTAATACCATTGTCATTGAGAGGGCAAATATTAAGAGAACTTCACAGGACTCATTTAGGCATAAACAAAGCTAAGTCGGAAGCTCGTGCACGATTTTGGTGGCCAAACATAGACAGGGATATCGAGTTTTTGGTGAGCGATTGTTCAGTTTGCATGCAATTAAGAAGTGCCCCTCCGAAGGCGCCGCTAACTCCCTGGTCGTTTCCTCCCTCGCCATGGTACAGGGTTCATTTAGATTTCTTTGGGCCAGTGCAAGGTAAAATGTATTTAATCATAGTAGACGCATATACCAAATGGTTAGAGGTTTTTCCGATGACAAATAACTATGGTAGTACCTCTGTAATTGCCAAACTTCAAGAAGTGATGTCACGTTTCGGATTAATGAGAATTATAGTAAGTGACAACGGTAGTTCATTCACATTGTGGTGATCCCGAACCGGCCTTAACAGGTCTCTCTCGGAATCCGCTCACCTAGGAATGTGATCGTCATTTTTCTTGTTTTGTTTTATTTTTATGTTAGACTCGTGGAAGAAGTTTAGGTTGCGAATCTCAAGACTGGTTTTCCTGAAGGTCGCCTACACTTAACTGTGAAGAACGAAGGTCTCAAGTTTCAATCTTGGGGAAACATCTTCTAGCTCAAGAACGGGCCAAAACCAAGCTCAGATGCCCAGTGGCCATAAGTTTAACGTGAGTCAATCCTTGGCTAGAAGCGTTGACAGTTACAAGTTAACAAATATATTTCAAACATGAGTTGTGTCCTTCCTTTCTTATGTCATACGGTTCGCGACACTAGATAGACGAAAGACTTCCCAGTCCATCCACTCCCCTGGGAGACTAAGTTCTTGTCTAGTGTATCTCATAGCCAGGAACTCGCTTCAAGCTAGCTTCTTTTCATGCCCCAAGAAGGGGTTCTATCCTGGGCCCAGATCTTATTGGTATTTAGACATTTAAAGACTAGTTCTTTCATGTCGAAAGCTGTCTTACTCGTTTCTCCACGACCTCCCGTCCTTATGTTGGTATATACATATATATTTATATATATATATGTACATATACATATACATGTACACAAATACATGTATACATACACATACACATATGTAGGTGTGAGCGTCCTCACTTTGCTTTGGTAGGTACTGATCAGTTTTGTTTAAATTTAAGAAGCTTGGCTTATGAAGGAAGTGTCGTTCCGGGTCGGTTACCCTGATTCAAACTACGTTAACCTACCAATTCTTTCAATACAAAGGTTGCAAAAGTTGCTAGAACCCTACGTGCGTGGTACGCGATGAGTTACAAAATACCGATTGGTATACTAAACGGAAGTACACTCCTCATTGAGGGGAGGACAATAATTAACTTTCAATAATTCGTGTGACCTTCGAACTTCGCCTAATCCTACAGTTCAAATAACGACGAAATAGCGAACTAGTACGGAAGCTAATTTCGGAGTATAAATTCCAAATGATTATTCCATAAATTTTCAACACAATGAGATGGGATTGTGAGTTTAAGTTACCTAATTTAATTGAATGTCGGCCCTAACTTTAATGTGTAAATTATAGGTATTAATTTTAACTATATTAGATAATATATTCCCTAGGGGTTGGCGATTTGTGGGATAAGAAAAAAAGTTGGAATAGGGAGTTAAAAAAAATGGTTTTATTTCCCTTGTGAGTGATTATTTGAATTTACGTTACGGTCGGAGGGTAAAGCTTAGCACACCTCGCTAGCCACTTTGTGCAAAAGGAAAGTTACAATAATTAACGATAAATCCCCCCCCCCTCTCTTTGCTTTCTAATATTATTATTACAGACTGAACCAGGCTAGGTATAGTTGTGCTAAAACAGTCCCTCCAATCCAAGACTAGCTGGGCCAAAAGAAAACATAAATTGGCAAGAAAGCAGTCCTGAGAAAAAAACTTGCCAGGCCATACTTAATTCCTATTAATTAATCTAACATATCCACACAATATAAGACACACACAAAATTATAGCCCCTATAATTTTAATCCTATTGAGTTATAGTACTATGTCATTTTATAGTTAACATTGATATTAAATCGTTATCTTAATCAATCAACTCCCCAAACTAGTGTGACTCAAACAAGTTCAAAGAATTCACTTGAAAACCTTACTTTGATGAGACATTTCATAGCACATAAATAGAACAAAAGGTTATGACAAATACATGCTTATATCTTCGAGCTGAACGAATGCCATGTTTGTAAAAGTAGACACTATTACATCGCTACGATAGCTTCAACCTTGTACGTTAATCAAACTCTAACATTGATAGACATTAATCCAGCTTTAGGTAACTACTACAATTCAAAACTAGATTACCTGATTTATCTCGTCGTACAGCAATCAGCGTCTCTTTCCACTATTAGATATTTCTTAGAGCAAAAGTTTGAGAAAACCAAAATCTACTTGAAGTTTAATTTACAATAGAATTATTAGTCTGTACTACGAGTAAAATACACTTAATTAACAACAGGTAATGATCAATAAGGAACACGTCTGCTCTCTTTCGAGTCTCTGACACCAGTGTTCCTCCATTTCCATTCCAATCTTTACATCAGCTATCCAGCTACGCTTATCTAATGAAACTATACTAATTAGTGATCTATTTCAATACCTCAAGGTTTATATTAGGCTTAACGCTATTCTGTATCTTCTACGCACATTTATCGCTATTGTTGTACAAACTAGAAGTTTATGATTACACCGATAGAGTCGAAAATCGCACTTTTTCACTTTTTAACCAGAACATTGATTCGTTTTAACACTTGGCACGATTTATAGTCAAGCACACATGTCCGAAGACTGTAGTTTTAGCTTCCTTGATCGATGAGGGACCTCCTGTGGAGGTCCTGTCTCGCGTCTCACGCTCCTACAAGTACAGTCAGAACGCGTGACTTCTGGTATATACTGGTATAAGGGCCATTGGAGCGGCCACCTTCTGGTCGAGATTGCTGTAGTGGAGAACCCATTCGACATGAGAAGAAGAAGCCTTCCCGATCGCACCTCAAGCACGTGTAGGTATGTCCAGCTCTTCAAGGTCAGCTGGGTATGCTCATGATTTAATCTCCGCGCCCTCGGTGTTTGTTAAACTGAAAAATAAAATTTAAACGAGAAAGTATCTGTTTTTCATGATAAACATTTTAGATTACTTCCGATGTGTCACTTGTTTAAAACGCAGACTGTAGTAATTTATTCTTTTCAAACGCAAAGACATTTGTGAAACATTCCCGACAAGGACGGTTCGTTGAATTTTTTTTCTACACAACGCCCCTTTGTTCACACGTCAAAATCACGAAATTTATGTTCTGTCGCTGTTAAAATCTCTTGCAAAGTGTTTTCACGCATAAGTATGCTATCCAGACGCTATGAATGTCAACTAATATTTATTTATCGCCCTGAGTCTCGGATTTCTTTTATTTATCTGAATAGAACAAAGTCCACAGAAAGTAATTAAGGTCTAGTGACAAGGAAGTTTTATACACCTACTTTAAACGACCTTATATCCCATTACAATGCCCCCTCAAAATGATAGTTGGAAAGGTAAATTTCTTACTCTCATTTTCAGACCAAAACTCATTTATCCCCGCCTGCTTAGTTCACGTACTTGCGCAAGCGCCGGCGCTAAAATCCTTTCAATACAAGCTATTGTTCGAAAAAGCCGCAACTCAACAAAGCGCCCCTCATAAAAAGCTTGACGCCGTTTAAGTAGGTTGTAAAGCTACTGTCGCTTATTGTTCTATACGAGTGGGTCGTAAATGACACTACAAATAACACACCTGTGAACCTTCTGCTGTGTTCGAATTTGCCTAACAGGTGTTACGGTCCGTTCTAACTTTCGACCGACTTATAATATCTAAATAAATGCACGGCGTTATATTGTCCGATAATTTCTTTAGTCTCAGGATTTACAAGCGAATATACATTTTCATGAGGTATCGCTCCTACGACGTACGGTCCTGTATACAACCGTGAAAATTTTTTCGTCAATTTCCTTTCCGCTTCTGACCTGGGAAAAGTTTTCAACTTGACGTAGTCGCCTATGTTGAACTGTATCAACCGGTGGTTTTCATTAAACCTGGCCTTCCTAGCATCTGCTGATTTTCTCAAATTCTCTAGGGCCCTTTGTCGTATTTCCTCGACCCGGCTCCCGATTACCTGCACCGACTTATACTTGGCCAGCGACTTGTCGATTCCTAACTCGGTATCGAGGCCCCAGAGGATCTCTTCCGGAGTAAACCCAGTAGAGGTGTGAGTCACCTTATTATAACTGTCTTCAATCAATGCTACTATGGACACCCATTTATAATGATATTTATCACAATAGGCCCTGAACATCCGTCCTAATTCCTTATTTACTCGTTCGGTCGAATTTGGACGAGGATTTCGTACAGAAGTATGTGAATACCTAATCCCCATTCGCGATAACTCGTTTTCCCAGACCCTAGATGTAAATTGGGCCCCGTTGTCCGTCACTATATGTTCGATTCTTAATAATTCGTGGAACTTGCGCACGCACCCAGACACGCTCCTACCAGTTGCTCTCTTAAGCGGGAATAGTTTTATGAATTTACTGAAAGCATCTTGCATCACGAATATGTATTTATTTCCGAACCTACCCGTCGGCAAAGGCCCATACAGATCCGCGAAAACTTTCTCTCCGACTCTCTCAGCGACAACAGGCTTGCAAGGCCCTGAGTGGTGAGCAATCTCATGTTTTGATTTTTGACAAACATCACACCCCCTCAAAACCTCAGTCACCTTTCGCGACATTTTTGGAAAATAACAGCGTTTTTTCAATAAAGCGAGTACCTTGAACCTCCCAAAATGTCCTATCTCCTCATGGATGTTTGTTATCAGTCCCCTTTGTAACGCCTCAGGCGCTACGATTAACCGGTTCCCGGTTTTTGGATTAGTGTGATAAAGGATATTATTTTCCAAACTATAGTTTCGTGTCTTCGTTTTATCGTATGTCGTGCTGTCCCCCCGTAACCCCTCAATTATAACCCTCAAGACACTATCATCATTTTGATGCCTTTCTAGTGCCTTGAACTGCTCTTGAACAAGACGCGAATTGGTGGCGCTGAACAAATTCACCTGTGGACTTTGACTACGTGAGGTGTTTACATCGGTAACACCCTGAATATGTCTAGACAAGACGTCGGCTACAATGTTTTCTGTCCCCTTAATGTATTCTACCCGATAATCGAACCGCCCTAAGTAATTCAGCCATCTAACCATACGTGCACCTAACAGTCGGCACGAATGCAAAAAGGTAAGACTTTTGTGATCCGTACGAATTACTAGCTTAGCTCCTCGTAAATAGGTCTCAAACTTGTTAAGGCTATAAATAATAGCCCATAGCTCTTGTTCTGTAACTGTCCACCTCATTTCCGCTTCTGTCAATCCTTTACTGCAAAATCCAATCACTAACTTTTCACCTGTGTCGGTCAATTGGTATACGCACCCCGCGATCCCTATCGCGCTGCTGTCGGTTTGTAGGTAATAAGTTTTATTCACATCCGGGTGTATCAACATTACTGTTTCGAGGAACAAGGTTTTCACGCGCTCGAAACATTTATTCTCTACCGGTGTCCACCTAAATTTTATATCCTTTTTAAGTAACTCGCATAACGGTTTCGTCTCTTCCCCATATTTCCATACGAATTTGCGAAAATAATTTAGTAATCCCAGAAAAGCTCGCACCTGTTTTACTGTCCTAGGTACCGGGAACTCCCGTATAGCCCCTATTTTATCCGGATCCATCCGTATTCCCGTGGTGTCCACAATATGCCCCAACAGCTTTACGCTTACTTGCAAAAATTTGCATTTCTCTAGGTTACACGTCATATTCGCCTCGCAAAGTCGGCCTAGGACTTGATCCAGGTGTTCCAGGTGTAAATCTAGGTCACCTGCAGTGAACACAACTAAATCATCGAGATAGTTGACACAAAACCCCCTAAGTCCCCCTAGTATTATGTCCATTGCTCTCGAGAAACTAGCCACCGATGTCTTCAATCCTTGAGGTAAAACTTTGTAAGTATAAGTTTTCCCCATAAAAGTGAATCCCGTGTACTTTGTGGACTCTGGTCCCAGTGGCAGCTGAAAATACGCGTTATTAAGGTCAATCAAACTGATATACCTTACCCCATGAAATGACTGTAAAATCTCTGAAGTATTAGGCGGCGATTCAGAATCTCCTATCATTCTCTTGTTTAACTCGCGAGCGTCCAATAAGAGTCTCACTGAACCATCCTTCTTTTTAGTGTAGGTCATGGGACTGCAATAAGGCGTTGCCTCTCGTTTTATAACCCCCAAACGTTCTAATTCTTGAATTTTCTCCTCTACCTGCTTGCGGTGTGCAAAGGGAACTGGGTAGCTGCGTTTTATAAACGGAGTTTCATCCCTCATCTTAATTTCATGTACGTATTTATTGGTCAAACCTAATCTCCGAGTGAATATCGCTTTATGTTTCTGTAACACGGGTAACAATAAGCCCTTTTGTTCAGGAGTCAGTTGTGACGACGTCATAAAACTTTCTACTGTGAGTTCCCTGTCTTGTTCGCGGGACACAGACCCACTTTCACTATCTACCGCGGCCATTGTCCCTAGGAGGGCTTTGTTTCCTTTTATCCCTAGCGCTAATACACTTTCGATTTCGATAGAACTCAAAACCCCTTTTAAACATCCTTTATCGTTCGACGTCCCGATATTTATACTCGTTCTTAAACCCTGGGATCTTTCGCGCCTCGCTTCCTGCCCCGCCTACTTGCTCCTCGCCCCGACATAGTGCTAGAATCTAATCCGTTACACTAAATATTCATTCAACCCCGTCCTTTCCCATTTCGTTACATAGAAGAAAAGAAGAAAGAAAACCCAAAAACCCTAACTACAGTCTGCGAAAAAACCACGTACACACACAGAACAACTCAATAAAGTCAATAAGTTATTGTTAACTATTACTGGAGGAGATAATATAACAGTTTCTTTGTTATAGTTCAAACCCTGTGTCTCACCCTGGATAGTAAATTTGGGAGACTCTGCCTTTATTTGGGTACTCCTCCATAAGCCTTAAGGAAAAAAACGCCAGTTCAATGTAATCCTAAAGACAATAAACCAACAAAATGCCTCATCAAAGTAGCCAATGTCATAATTATGTTACATAGCTCAATTTTCAGTTACCTATCCAATAGCAACATTTAAACCCCTGCCTATTCCCGACAAAGCAAAACCCCTCTTTATGTACAATGAATGTCGCGTCACGACGTCCGTGTAAGTACTCCTCACAAACGGCTCAACCGAATTCTATGAAACTCCCCCTTTGTGTACCTGGTGGAATATGAGAGCAAGCTATATATTTTATCTACATAGTTATACCACGTTCAAATGATCAACCCGCGTAACTAATTGGACAATCGTTATATAATACCGAACTTAATGTGTTAAGCCCTTCCACGCTTTGCTACGGCACAATAATATACTTCACCGAAACTTTCGATTAGTGCATAAGTTTTGTTATTAATCTGTTATTCATTTCGTACATGCGTTTATTTATCTCGATGTACAATAAATAATTATCTACAGTTGAGTTTGAATTATTTAATTACACAAATGCGCCAATGTTAATTTACCGTACTGTATTGTGTTGTGGTAAAGAGATGCTAACTACCCCAATTGCTTTACTATTTGTTCGTAAAAATACGGTTAAATATCTGTGTATTTGGGTGTGCAACATATTATATTTATTTTATTGTATTATTTAACTGCGCACGCATGATGGGCAAATTAATGTATTTATAGGTTTTTTTTTTTTCACTGGGTCAGTTAATAACATGACACGACATGATTAACCTTTAAATATTGATAAAGCTACGTCTCGTTGATGTTTGATATTAATTCTCGGGTTGTTTTACTAGGTGTGCGTTAGCATATCGCTAATTTTTCAGAGTCACTGCACCACTTGTGCTGATAAGTAGATGGTCATCCTTTGGGAAGTTAAATTAGGTTTATTTTATTTATTTATTGATTTAGTTAATTATTATTATTATTATTATTATATATATATATATTTATTTATTTATTTATTTTTTATCTGCGCGATAAGATTATTTAGTTTTCTCTGGATAATTCCTATAACCTAAACTTAATAGACTATTAGGACCCCTAATTTTATACGTTGTGTTTACTATGAGTGTTCTTTAATCTAGCCGTTGAAACTGATAACATCAGCAACAAACGTTTTCCTAGATCCTTGGCCACGGCACCAGATGTGGTGATCCCGAACCGGCCTTAACAGGTCTCTCTCGGAATCCGCTCACCTAGGAATGTGATCGTCATTTTTCTTGTTTTGTTTTATTTTTATGTTAGACTCGTGGAAGAAGTTTAGGTTGCGAATCTCAAGACTGGTTTTCCTGAAGGTCGCCTACACTTAACTGTGAAGAACGAAGGTCTCAAGTTTCAATCTTGGGGAAACATCTTCTAGCTCAAGAACGGGCCAAAACCAAGCTCAGATGCCCAGTGGCCATAAGTTTAACGTGAGTCAATCCTTGGCTAGAAGCGTTGACAGTTACAAGTTAACAAATATATTTCAAACATGAGTTGTGTCCTTCCTTTCTTATGTCATACGGTTCGCGACACTAGATAGACGAAAGACTTCCCAGTCCATCCACTCCCCTGGGAGACTAAGTTCTTGTCTAGTGTATCTCATAGCCAGGAACTCGCTTCAAGCTAGCTTCTTTTCATGCCCCAAGAAGGGGTTCTATCCTGGGCCCAGATCTTATTGGTATTTAGACATTTAAAGACTAGTTCTTTCATGTCGAAAGCTGTCTTACTCGTTTCTCCACGACCTCCCGTCCTTATGTTGGTATATACATATATATTTATATATATATATGTACATATACATATACATGTACACAAATACATGTATACATACACATACACATATGTAGGTGTGAGCGTCCTCACTTTGCTTTGGTAGGTACTGATCAGTTTTGTTTAAATTTAAGAAGCTTGGCTTATGAAGGAAGTGTCGTTCCGGGTCGGTTACCCTGATTCAAACTACGTTAACCTACCAATTCTTTCAATACAAAGGTTGCAAAAGTTGCTAGAACCCTACGTGCGTGGTACGCGATGAGTTACAAAATACCGATTGGTATACTAAACGGAAGTACACTCCTCATTGAGGGGAGGACAATAATTAACTTTCAATAATTCGTGTGACCTTCGAACTTCGCCTAATCCTACAGTTCAAATAACGACGAAATAGCGAACTAGTACGGAAGCTAATTTCGGAGTATAAATTCCAAATGATTATTCCATAAATTTTCAACACAATGAGATGGGATTGTGAGTTTAAGTTACCTAATTTAATTGAATGTCGGCCCTAACTTTAATGTGTAAATTATAGGTATTAATTTTAACTATATTAGATAATATATTCCCTAGGGGTTGGCGATTTGTGGGATAAGAAAAAAAGTTGGAATAGGGAGTTAAAAAAAATGGTTTTATTTCCCTTGTGAGTGATTATTTGAATTTACGTTACGGTCGGAGGGTAAAGCTTAGCACACCTCGCTAGCCACTTTGTGCAAAAGGAAAGTTACAATAATTAACGATAAATCCCCCCCCCCTCTCTTTGCTTTCTAATATTATTATTACAGACTGAACCAGGCTAGGTATAGTTGTGCTAAAACAGTCCCTCCAATCCAAGACTAGCTGGGCCAAAAGAAAACATAAATTGGCAAGAAAGCAGTCCTGAGAAAAAAACTTGCCAGGCCATACTTAATTCCTATTAATTAATCTAACATATCCACACAATATAAGACACACACAAAATTATAGCCCCTATAATTTTAATCCTATTGAGTTATAGTACTATGTCATTTTATAGTTAACATTGATATTAAATCGTTATCTTAATCAATCAACTCCCCAAACTAGTGTGACTCAAACAAGTTCAAAGAATTCACTTGAAAACCTTACTTTGATGAGACATTTCATAGCACATAAATAGAACAAAAGGTTATGACAAATACATGCTTATATCTTCGAGCTGAACGAATGCCATGTTTGTAAAAGTAGACACTATTACATCGCTACGATAGCTTCAACCTTGTACGTTAATCAAACTCTAACATTGATAGACATTAATCCAGCTTTAGGTAACTACTACAATTCAAAACTAGATTACCTGATTTATCTCGTCGTACAGCAATCAGCGTCTCTTTCCACTATTAGATATTTCTTAGAGCAAAAGTTTGAGAAAACCAAAATCTACTTGAAGTTTAATTTACAATAGAATTATTAGTCTGTACTACGAGTAAAATACACTTAATTAACAACAGGTAATGATCAATAAGGAACACGTCTGCTCTCTTTCGAGTCTCTGACACCAGTGTTCCTCCATTTCCATTCCAATCTTTACATCAGCTATCCAGCTACGCTTATCTAATGAAACTATACTAATTAGTGATCTATTTCAATACCTCAAGGTTTATATTAGGCTTAACGCTATTCTGTATCTTCTACGCACATTTATCGCTATTGTTGTACAAACTAGAAGTTTATGATTACACCGATAGAGTCGAAAATCGCACTTTTTCACTTTTTAACCAGAACATTGATTCGTTTTAACACTTGGCACGATTTATAGTCAAGCACACATGTCCGAAGACTGTAGTTTTAGCTTCCTTGATCGATGAGGGACCTCCTGTGGAGGTCCTGTCTCGCGTCTCACGCTCCTACAAGTACAGTCAGAACGCGTGACTTCTGGTATATACTGGTATAAGGGCCATTGGAGCGGCCACCTTCTGGTCGAGATTGCTGTAGTGGAGAACCCATTCGACATGAGAAGAAGAAGCCTTCCCGATCGCACCTCAAGCACGTGTAGGTATGTCCAGCTCTTCAAGGTCAGCTGGGTATGCTCATGATTTAATCTCCGCGCCCTCGGTGTTTGTTAAACTGAAAAATAAAATTTAAACGAGAAAGTATCTGTTTTTCATGATAAACATTTTAGATTACATCCGATGTGTCACTTGTTTAAAACGCAGACTGTAGTAATTTATTCTTTTCAAACGCAAAGACATTTGTGAAACATTCCCGACAAGGACGGTTCGTTGAATTTTTTTTCTACACAACGCCCCTTTGTTCACACGTCAAAATCACGAAATTTATGTTCTGTCGCTGTTAAAATCTCTTGCAAAGTGTTTTCACGCATAAGTATGCTATCCAGACGCTATGAATGTCAACTAATATTTATTTATCGCCCTGAGTCTCGGATTTCTTTTATTTATCTGAATAGAACAAAGTCCACAGAAAGTAATTAAGGTCTAGTGACAAGGAAGTTTTATACACCTACTTTAAACGACCTTATATCCCATTACAACATCCAGTCAGTTCGCGGACTTCTGTCAATTGAATGGCATACAGCACCTTACGTCACCAACGTATTCACCAGCAAGCAATGGCCAGGCCGAGATTTGTGTCAAAATAGTAAAAAAACATTTGAAGGGGCTATTAACTGAAAATATTCCGTCAGAGAAAATTAACTCGCGGTTGTTAGAGTTCTTATTTAGATACAGGAATATAAAACATAGTACGACGGATAACTCGCCAGCTGAGTTAATGTTTGGTAGATCATTGCGCTCTCGTTTTGATTTATTAAAATTAGAAAAAACTGTTTCACCGTCACCTTCGTCACAGGAAGTTCAAAATTTTGTAAAAAATAAACAGTGTTTGCAGTCTAAATACTACGGAGGAAACAGAAACATAGAATTTAAGATAAAGGACTATGTACTATTGAAACTACATAGTAGTAACAAATGGATAAAGGGTATAATACAAAAAAAAATGGGTAAAAGTTTGTATCAAGTGTACTTACCAGACACAAATAGTATTGTCAAAAAACATAAAAATCAGTTACATCGATTAAATGTTGAAAAAAATGATAGTTGGAAGGGGCGACTAGACGTAATAAATGATAACGATGAATGGGAGAACTGGGCACTACCGACGACAAATGTAACTCATACCCACGCCCAGACTACGGAGTCTGAAGAGGAAGAAGTGTGGACTGAAGCTGAAACAATTCCATCTACTTCTGCTGTCCAGGGTGGATTAGTTGAGAGTCAAGCTTCTGAGGAGAACGAGACTTCGTCCAATTTAACCGAAACCGATCCAGAGTTAATGCAGGAAAATTCTGCAACCACAGATGGTGAGGAAAGGAACTCTTTACCTGGCTCGCCCCCTTCTCCAGAAGAGCGTAATTTCAGACAAGTAGCCCCAGGTTATCCCATTCGCCTGAGGAATATTCCTCGAGTAGATTTTAATAAATACTCTTAAGAAACTAAGGTGGAGGGATGTTGTGTATGACGCGACTAGATATAAGAGGGTGATTTGCCGCTGCGCGGGCAGTGCAATAAAACTTGTGTCAGTAACCGCACGCCTTTGACTCTTCCATATAAAACACATACATACGAACATTGCTAACTAAATAAGAGCTTGTAAAAAAAACTTTAAAACTAAATCAAATGTTTCGTCAGAAATACTAGTAACACAACTGGATAGTAAATCAGTTTACTATTCATAATTTATGTACGAGTAACCCCTAAGAACATTAAAATACACAATTAAAAAAGAACGGAATTTCTAAGATTCCAACATATTTTCTTTGTTTTTGTTTTAAAAAATTGGCTTTGTCGGTTCAAATGTGTTAAAGGCCAACCGAAAAATTCTTCGACACATATTTCCTGGTTATACAGCATAATATTCTGGTCATATTCGTGGCACGGTATGTATTGTTCAGCCAAGAAAACCCGACAATGGCACGGCTGAGGCTGATCCCATGAACAATAGAGCAAGACGAGGCTTTCAATATCATAGCAACAATATGGTGTTCCAAACGCTGATATTCAGGTTGGCATTTAACAAGGCACCATTTAAAAGGTCTCATTTTCAAAATTTGTACTGAATTCAAAAAATAAAAATAATTTAATGTTAGTAAATGCATTTAGTAACTAACCCATAATTAATAAATGAATGATAAATAACATGAGTGTAGTTAAATTGTTACATGAATGCTAGTTTTACAGCACGAGTGTTACAGTGGCTTATTGCATACAATACTTACAATACTTTATCTACGACCATAAGAAATAAATAAAAGAAAATTTTAAACCGACAAAAATTCATCCATAATTAGCCTAATCACACGCGATGTTTAACCATGGCGCAGGCACGCGCGCTTTTTTAAACGGCCTTGGCATCTTGCACAAAACACATTGAAATTTTGTCATAATCATATTAATATTATATTGAATTTTTGAAGCCAAAGCCATAAAAATATTTAAAAAGTTTCATTGTACTACTACAGTTGTCTCGGTTTCAAATGATCATTGTAAAACGACTTGTAGGAATGAATACTTTTGTGATATTATTTGTGGTCATTTAATAAGCAAATTACCAAATGGAAGTAGAAAATATATTAATTAATAACAAAGAACGGCATAATGGGTAGGTACCCACTTAACTAGTTTTTTTAACAACAAATAACTAGTATTGCCGGGATGTTTTCTATTTCTCTAGCTTTTGGAGTAATTAAATGAATACTGACAAACTTTGAATAAAAACGATGAAAGATGACCTAATTTTTAATCCTATCCTACTATAATATTATAAACGCGAAAGTTTGTAAGAATATATGGGTGTATGTTTGTTACTCTTTCACGCAAAAACTACTGAACGGATCTGGCTGAAATTTGATAGGTACACAGATTAGGACTTGGATCAACACATAAGCTACTTTTTTCCAAGCTCATCCTCGAAAAGTCATAGAAACGTTGTCCACGCGGGTGAAAAGTTATAATGAGAGTAATAATCTAGTATTTCCGGACTTTTTTCTGTTTTTTTTATTGCTAAACTTAATGTCATTCTCTCTCTCTCTCTCTTCTCTCTCTTATAGTGTGCCACAATTTACCGTGCTATCCAAGGGATAGACGGCGGTTGCCTGGTGTTGCACTTAGCATCACCCGCGGTCATGTGTAGGGCTTTTAGATTTACACCTACGGACGTGAGCAACGCGACCTTCATACACGTCTGGAATCAGATGCGCAGGTTTCCTTACGATGTTTTCCTTCACCGTTAAAACAATCGGTAAGCATATGTACGTAAGTTTCGAAAAAATTTTTGGTACATTGGCAGTCCGGATTTGAACCTTAGGTTAGGAGGACCGAGCCGTTACCGGTCGAGCGACTGACGTGACGCTTACTTATCGTTATTAATGATTAAAAACTATCAAAGGTGACCTAACTTTTGATAAGTTTATAGTCAGAGACTAACAAGGGGACACTTTATAGTCCATGTACTTGTCTACTAATCCCATGTGTTTAAAAGTAGTCCAAATAAAAAGAACTCTTTAACCCCAAGTTATAGAAATTGTAGGAATACATACTGTACCGATACTGAGTGCACACACAGGTCAGTCGTCAGGCCAGTTGCACTGGGTCCGGCACCATGAGAACACGCATCCAATAAACCAAATCTCTAAATTAAATAAACTTTTTTTTCTGTAGGGGTTTGTACGTCCTCCTATCGTACTGGGTGGTGACCACAACAAAAAAAAAGTTTTAATTTAGAGATTTGGTTTATTGGATGCGTGGTTTCCTTATTATGGTACCTCCCTTGGGATATCTTCTTTCCAACAAAAAAAGAATCATAAAAATTGGTTCATAAATTAAGAAGTTAACCGCGAACACACATAAAAAAATATATACGGTCGAATTGAAAAACCTTTTCTTTTTTTTGAAGTCGGTTAAAAAAAGAATCATCAAAATCGGTTCATAAATGATGAAGTTAACCGCGAACACACATAAAAAAAATATATATACGGTCGAATTGAGAAACCTCCTCCTTTTTTTGAAGTTAGTTAAAAATAGACTGTGATTACCTTTTTTAAGTCTAGCCAATACCTACTAATTGCAAGCATATCCATATACCGTGGGTAAGCATAAGTGGAATACCCAAGATGTACGTAATTTCGCCATTTTTCTTTAATGGGAGATAAAATATAACAAAAGTTACATACTGTTTATTGATAATTTAATAAATAATTTTATTATTTTTTATTGAAATACGTAATATTTTTTCCTTTTTGTTTCCCTAATTAATAAGTTTACCTAATTTAAGAAAAATTGAAAACTTTAACCGTTCTGTTTTTTTAATTTATTAATTTATCAAATACATATTATACCTACATAACAATGGTTCACAAGACAACAAAAACTTGGCCTAAGTCTTAAGGCAGGTTTAAGTCAACTCCGAATCGCTTACAAGTAGAGTTTCCAAAATGAAATTCTTAATTTTTTATAAGGCATAAAAGTATAAAAAAAATCATTTTGAGATATTTAGATTTATACTTCTTCTTGTTCTTTTCGAGTCGACGGCAAACTCAGATAATCGTGTTTGAGCCTGTGACGTCATCAATCTACGAAGTTTTAATATTCATAAAAACTAAACAATGATTTAACAAATCCAAATTAATTCCGTAAAAGAAGTCAAATTTTCGTTAAAAATTAAAAACATACTATAATATTGAACAATGGCAAATACCACCCTGCACAAATATTAAAATTAAACATTAATTTTTGCTTTCATTTGCACCACTTTTCGACGATTGATAACGGCCTTTCTTGTTGTCTGAAATCATATCTCGATTAAAACAAAGAAAAAAAAAAACTTTCTTGGAGTAACAGAAGTTACTCGTGATAGCAAATTGGCCCAGATGGACCATTCTCATAATACGTAGCTATCTAGACACACGGCTGTGTTCAGCCAAGTTCGAAAAGAAAAAGGATAATATAACACGAACCATTTCGGGCCACTTTCGACCTACCCGTTCCATCTACCTACCCGTCAAAATTGTGCTCAAAATCTGTTTGACCTAAACACTTGCAATTTTGTTTGTCTAGTAAAATGCACTTGATCAGCTAGAATCCTAATTTTCATAAATGTGTTTTTACCATTTCCGAGATATTGACGTCGCATAATCACTATTTTTATGACTCTGTGACTCACTCGCCAAAAGTATAGACCACTTCCAGGTGACCTAAAAACTTTAGATGGGTAAGAAACATCGAAAAATGGCCAAATGTGAGTAGTACTCGCGCATCACGGGTTCCGTTATCACCGCCGTTTCGTTTTACTTATAAATAATGTATTTAAAAAATAAATTATGTATGTCTGTTATTTAAATAAAGAGAGGAAATAAATTAATATTACTTTTTGAAAAATAATTATATACCAAATGTAAGAGAATGATGTAAGAGAAAGCCAAATTCGATATATAAACATATCAGAGATCTTAATGGACAGGTCCTAACTCCTAAGTTCTATAGTTGTTTCTTAAATCATAGCCACTTCAAATTTAAATATTTGTTTAAAACTTCTCCAAATAATAAATATATAAAGTGCAACAAAAGGTATATCAGTTGTTTAAAAGAAAGTTTGTTTGTTCTATGTAACTAAATGGTGTAACTTAACAAGTTTAAACAGTCAAGCCGCCTAGCAAGCAAATTAGCGAATTTTTTTGACATATATTTCATTTTATTTTTTTTGATCCGAGGGTTGTGGGTTCGATCCCCACCCAGGGCAAGCATTTGTGTGATGAGCAGATTTGTTTGCTCTGTGTCTGGGTGTTAAAATATAACTATATATGTATGTATTTAAACGTATATAAGTATGTATATCAGTCTCTGGTAACTAGGGTTGCCAGATTTTTTTTTAGCTTGTAAGGGACAAATGTGTAAATAGGCAAAAAAATACGGGATTTCGATTTTTTTTACGGGACAAATGAAATACTAATTATCTTCTAAGTGTTTTTATTTTTTTGAATATTTTGTTGAAGAACGCACAAGTTTTAACAAATCTTTCTTGGATTTCACATATTTAAAAAAGTCTATACAACTATAATCGTAATTAAATATAGTCATTAATTCACTTTTTATTAAGTTGGGTGTACACTTATTTCGTACATCCGTCCACTTCAACACCATTTGTGAGAAAACTCGTTCTACGAAGCAATTAGAACTAGGGATACTGAAAAAGTATGATATGATGCGAAAAATGTTAGGGATTTCATTATTGGAAAACCCTTCCAAGACTTTTTTCCACTTTTCAATTGCACCTATAGTTTTATCAGAAGATGCAACAGCAATGTCCAGACTTTTTTTAATCATCTGAAATTCTTCGTATAAGCAGTCCATATTCAACTCATCTATACGTAATAGTTCCGCAGCTTCTTGGAATTGGTTGTAATTTACTGACGATTTTATGTTTAAAAACAGCACCTTAGAAAGGATGTTATTTTCTGAGAAATCATATCGTGGTAGCAAATAGCTTAAGAAATTATTGTTAAATTGTAGAAAATCGCTTTTTAATGATTCCGTTTTGGTAGTGCTTAATCCACGCATCATATCTTTCGCTTGACTTCCAAAAAAGTTGTCTTTTATTCTTTGCTCCATCTTCTCGCGAATCTTATGCATTTCAGTATGCATTTCAACAACTGACAGAATATCTGATTCAATCTTCTTCATTGTAACTTCCACAGAGAACATCACGTTGTGTACAAAAGACAAATATGCCAAAGTCTTTTTTTCTTCTTTCTCGGAGTCGATGATATTCAATAATAAACGAGGGCATTCATTGCGAGATTCCACAAAATGAGATTTCAGGGCAGGCCATATTTTTATAACTCTTTCAACAGCGGGACCTAGAGATAAAAATCTCGTCGCGACGTGTTTAATTATTTCTTCCCACTGCAACTCATTCTCTTCAAAATGGTGTTGCAAGTCCAGTCTTCGTTTTGCAGATCTACTGAAGTGACTGCATATTTTCAGTATCAAGCTTTCGACGTCCACTTCCAATTTATTTGTACAATGTTTGGCAGCATTGTGCAGAATATGTACTGGACAGCCAGCTTTAACAATGTTCTCATTTTTTTCTGACAAAAGCGTAAAAATAGAATGGTTTTTGCCAAAATTAACATTCGTATTATCAGCAGAAAATGCTGAGACTTTATTCAAAGGCAATCCATTTTTCTCCAATGTGTCTATTAATAACTTAGCAACTTCGTTTGCTGTTTCATTGTTGCATTCGACGAATTCCAGAAGACGGTTTTGAATCCCCGTATCATAGTCAAAAAATCGTATGCAAATTGGAAACATTTTCCTATTTTTCTTATTACTCGCATCAGTTGCAATCGAAAAGTATAGGTTTTTACTTTGGACGGTTTTTAAAATATCTTTAACAGATTCCTTGGCCAGTATTTCGCATACAATAGATTCTGCTTTTGTTCTACCGCAGCTAAAACTCTGAGCGATTTTTGAATCACTGCAGATATATGGTAATAATTTGTGTGAACAATCCATACTATTGTAACTAAGAGAATGCTTTACCGTATGATAAACTGATGCGAGTTCTCCTGCAGCAACCTTGTCTTCTGTCTCCGAGGCACTCGTATTGGGCTTTGAAAAATATTGAGACAAACTACTCGAGGCTCTGTTGCTAACAACGGTCATGTGAGATTTTGTAGATGCATGTTGTTTTAAATCCGCGACACCACCATGAGCACAAGAAAAATCTTTATTGCACAAGCGACACGACGCCTTGAAGGAGTTATCTTTTACTTCTCTTAACCAGGAAAAGCTATTTTCCCAGCTCGGATTATACTTAGTAAGCCTTTTAGCCTTCTTGGAAGGTATTCCACTACTTCTAGACGAAGTATCAGAGCCATTGTCACTTAAATCACTCATTTTGTTGTAGTAATTATAATTAATCACAAGTTAAAATTAGGTACGTATTTACGCAACGGCTGTCGCAAAAAACATAAACAAAATAACCGATCTATCAATCAAATCAGTCTCATATCATAGCGTTAGAAAGAAATAGAAAATAATTTGCATGTAATTATGCATGCAAAACAGGGACAAACATTGTTTTCACGCCGTTAATTACCGCCCGCGCCCGCGCCGCCCCCGCGCGGCTGCTGCACCGAGCGCATCGGGAAATTTCGGCAATCATCGGCGATGACCACTCACCTGTCACCTCAGCGACTGAGGCTCAGTCGCTCGCGCGCTGCCGAGCTAAGTGGATGGATGCAGGAAAATACGGGACAAAGGCGGTCCCGGCGGGACATTAGAATTTATGCCCGAAATAAGGGACGTCCCGTGAAATACGGGACGTCTGGCAACACTACTGGTAACCCATAACACAGGGAATCCTACTTTGGGGCCAGATGACCATGTGTGATTTGTCCCAGAATATTTTTTTTTTTTTTTTTTTTTTATAGAATATAATTGGTGTGTACTGTAGATATCCTATATCTGCACACTTGCGCATAGTCTCTTTTGTAACTGTTCTAAGCGCGTGTCAATATAAAAGTAAATTTTTAATTTTATTAATTTTGAATTTGATTTTTAGAATGGAATGTTATCTCTGGAACCGCCTAGAGACATTCTACGTTCAGCACTCGTCCAGAACAGAGGTCCTTTCATTGCTTGGATCGAATAATTTCAAAGAAAAGTTACAGTTATTAATTTAATTCTACTTCTACTCCAATAATAAGGAAGTAATTGACAAACAAGTAAAGAAGATGTTGAAATTAGGTGTCATTCGGGATTTTAACAACCGTTAAGCATCTACAGTTGTTTTAGTTGAAAAACCGGAAAACTCTTAGAAATTTTGTATAGATTATAGCAAGTTAAATAAGAAAATCATTGCAGATATCATGGCAATCAATTTGGCACCTCTGGAGAGACTGTAACACATCCCAAGTTCAAATCATTCAACCAAATCAAAGGCTTTCTCATAGTCCACGAACGCTAATTATAGTGTCTGATTATACTCTTCGGTCTTCTGTATAATCTGCCGCAGCGTATGTATGTGGTCTATGGTATTAAAGCATTTTCCAAAAATGTCTTGTTCGGGAGGCTGGAAGTCGTCATAGCTGCTTGCGAGACGATTCGTAATGACTCTTGAGAACGGCTGTCTACAACATGGCTCAGAAATGAGAAGGGTCTGTACATCTTCAGCAGGATATTGTCGCTCTTTTTTAAGAAAAGCACGACGACACTTCTGTGCCATGTCTAAGGTGTATATCCCTCGAGTCTCGAGTGTAATGGAGTTAAATAACTTCTGAAGAGCATTATACCATTGTTCCATCTGCTTTCAGAAGTTCAGTCGTAATTCCATCATGACCCGGTGCATTATTGTTCTTGAGCTGTTAGAGAGCCATTCTAATCTATTACAGGCTGACATCCGGTATATCTTCGGTATAGTGTCGGGTTAGTCTGGCTCTTGGGTTTTTAGCCAGATCGCTGACAGGCAGACGTGTGGCCGTGTACAATTGTCCGTAGAACTTCTCAACTTCTTCCAAAAACTCAGTCTTAGACGATATGATCCTGCTATCCTCAGTCTTCAGCTTGGTCAGTTGGCTTTGTCCAACAGACAGATCTCTCGCGAACACTTTTGAGCCTTTGAACATTTAATAACATTTTTTTTATTTTAACTAACAGTTACTTTAATTTTCCACATACCTCCAACCAAGAAGGGCAGCCGAGGTACCCGAAATACGGTTAAAGGTGTAAGGACGTAAATGGTGAGTGAAAACTTGCTAAGTTATTCCATTAGTAGCACAGAATTTAATAAATTTTCTTTGAAGTAATTGAAAACCGTAATACATTCTATATTATTTGAAGAAGTCTAAGATAAATATTTCAATTTGAAGTCCCGTAGCTATGATTTAAGAAACCACTATATAGAACTTGGTACCTACCTATTTATATCTCTGTTAATTTTTTTGTATCGAACTTGGCTCCCTTTCACATTTATGTTTTGTTGGGATTATGCTTACCTGTTTGCAAAACACATTATGTTTTGTTGTTCGGTACAAAGTTGCAGCGGAACTTTTACAAACAACTAAGCTTAAGTACAAAAATGCCGCGGGCATAATGTTACGAACTTTTGCGTTATGGTTTACACGCTCACTCATATATTAGGTACTCGTATACTTAGTAACGCCAAAATTTTGTTGAATTAAAGAGTATTAAACCGGTTCACAGAAAAAAACACAGACTGTAACAAAATTGGTTTAATTTCTGATAACTGAGAATTTATTACATCTTTTCTTACAATAGACAAATTAAAAAAAAATATGGACTCCATCGAGATTTGTTAGTCAGCGATCAACTTGTTCGAAGAGTTAAAAAAATGTGAATTGACTTATAGGAACGGTGTGTTTCTAGTATCCGAGGGCAAAGGGATATATCTCCGCCTGATAATGTGGTAGGTATGCCTGGGGTCCGGCCGTGGACTAACTGTGAATGGTTGACGATATTATACTTGGTTAGTAGCAAAGAAATGTTGATAGCGCGTTGTAGATGTTTGAACTCGCGGTGTTTGCGTTAAGGTTCAGTTTAGTTGAACATACGAGTAGTCCTCCTCTGACGACATTGTCATCTGTCGTGTCAGGGTATTGTTGTAAAATCCATATAGCTTGTTGTATGGTTCAATCTTGAGCTGTGGGATGCGTATTTATTTGCGACGGGTTACTGCAGATGCCGCCACAGACTGTTGAGTTGTTGACTATTTTTTGTTGTTGTTGTTTTTTTGTTGACTACTAGTTACTTCGCCCCAGCTAACGAATCCTACACCATTTTTATAAATTAATTATTAATCATCATCATCATATTATCAGGTCATATAATATACGTCCCCACCAAGGGGCTAGAGCCTACCCTGAATTAGGGCGATCGGGCCTTAGTCGAATACGCTTTGTTATTACTATTACGAATTAATTACACGACTGCCCACAAACAAGTTGTGTATTAACTTATCAGGTCTCATGTAGGTATTATTTTTAAGTTGTGGTCTGTATTTAGTAGGTGATTTTATTTGGATTATAACGACGATCGTTGTTTATCTGGACCTCATACAAATCTATATTTAGTAAATTTTAAATTTGTTCTTGTTTATCCTTACAATATTATTTAACATAAAGTCTATATTGTAGGTTTATTGTTAGACCTGTACATCACGACCATCACCTTTTATAGCCTTGTTTACCTTTTCTTTATTTTAAAATATATTTCCGATTTACCCCACAAACAACTTCTTTTCATTTATCACTTTTAGGCCCTATATCTAAATTCTACGTATTATGTAGCGAAACCATAGCAGGTATTTTAATTCAATTTAATTCATTTTTTCAAGCGACTTCCAAAAAGGAGGAGTTTCTCAACTCGACTGTATGTTTTTTTTTAATTTGCGTTAAGTACCTCAGAACTTTTGACTTGGTGAACCGATTTTGATGATTCTTTTTTTAATTCGAAAGCAAGTGCTTCCCGTGTTGTCCCGTGTAAATTTTATCAAAAATTAACAAAAACCAAAAGTTAGTTAAAAGTTCCTAGTTCCTTCCTAAATAGTGTTATTAGTTACCTACATGCACTCATTGCGCACGAACAGTAATCAGGTTAGGATATATCATGTGATCTTTGTCTGACAGACGAAAGGTTAGTAGTTTTGGAGCTTTTTATCCAAGACATACAATATTTATTTTACTGCAGTTGTACTTATTCACTATATGCATATTTTTATTTTGCCATTAGTATATACTTAATAATTACTGCAAACTTTTTGTTAAAGATTTAATACAATTGTTATTTGTTTTTATTTTAAAGTAGATTTTAAAATATTTACAGCAATATATTGTAGATTACTGCTTTTAGTTTCTTTTATGGTGTTCTAAACCTATAAATAGTAAATGTGTATATTTTTCATGTATCAAACGAGATCCGCAACCATAAAAACCGACAACAAGAATGGACTTTGCTTTGGAAATGGCAGACGAGCTTAAGAAGCCTTGGCTTTGTGACCGATATAAAGCCATCACTTTGCAGCGAAATTTAAAGCAAATTATCCTCCACATTGAAAATATTCAAGAAAGCTGTAGTCAAAAACTTCCTAAAAAACTTAAAATTTGCAGCTATCGCCATGCAAAAAAGTTGCATGACGAAATACTTGTGCAATGACTGCAGCAAAGCCGTTTGTAGTGAATACACTGTATCTATGTGTACTAACTGTGTAGTGTAGGTTAATATAAAGATAAATAATTATTATTTTGAAATTTATAAAACACGAAAGACTGTTATTTAAGGTATTAAAAAAATAAAGTACCTACTTAATTAAATATTGACATTTAATTTAGTATTCTGAGAGACGAAAGGTTAGTGACAATGTTACTCGAAAAAAAGGTTAGTGAGCTAGGGTTAATTTAACGAGGCCTCGTGAACTTTGGAGTGCGGGATATCATTGGATTCGTCTTGATCCCGTGAGTTAGATAGGATACATTGATAAATGATACTCGAATTCCAAAAAAAGAAGGGTAATGTCTTTTTTCAAACACGTTTTTATTTTATTTTTAATTTAAAGTTATTTGTGAATGAGTACTGTGTACGTAATTTTAAAATAAGTAGATATAATTCAGAAAATCAACGTATCCATTACCAGCAATCCGCATCCTGATTCCCTGGAAGTTTCATCAGAATCGCTCCAGCCGTTTTGGAGTCCCTAGAGAACATATTATATACATACACACATCGGCATTTATTTAAATATAAAGAATAACCGCCTCCATGGCGTAATGGTTAGTCCATTACTACATACATCAGGAGTTCGTGGGTACGATTCCCGGCGCAGTCTCACTTTGTAAGTCTTGATTTGGTTGGTGAAACGACATTATCTAAGCCCCGCCTAGTTAGCTACCAATATCAAATTTAAGTATTGCCGCCAAACATCAATGTTAACAGCATTGATGTGTTCCGGCTTGAAGATAAAATAGCCTGTTATCCATTACGTGGGATCTTGGTGACCCCACTTCCAACTTCGGCATCATCTATAATTATTACCATCGGGTGAGATGCCAATTATAAAAAACTATACTATTGTTATCCGTTGTCGATTCTATATTAAATTAAATAAGTTTGTTTATTGTTCAATAAACAACTAGTTGAGTTTGTAAACATACGGTACAGTATTCGACGTACCTACATCGATAAAATTGTTTTATTAGAAACAATCCTTACTAATATTATAAATGTAAAAATGTGTTTGTTTGTAACCTTTTAACGCTTCAACGCCTTGACCAATCTTAATGAAATTTGGCATGCAGGTACCCTGTGTCACGAGGAAGGACATAGTCTACTTTTTATGCCGTGAAAATAGCATAGCCCGATGCAGGTCCTGAGGGAACCGAAAATATACTCTTTATTGGTTGATTTCTTTAACATCGCAACGGAACAATGGAGTGTGTGATTTTTAACAAGGTTAAGGGGGTGGAAAATGAAATGATTAACTAATAAGCATATCCTGACATAGTTCCCGAGGGATCTGGAGAAAAATTCATGTCCACGCTCGCGAACCACTTGCGGCTCGCGTATCGCGCACCCTCTAAGACAGTTGTAAAAACGATGTCGACGTGGGCGGCGTCACGGGCAAAAGCTAGTATAATTTATTTCTTTAATTAAGTGAGAAAGTTGTTCAGTGGGACGAGAAATAGCCCCAGTTACATAGATTAGAATAATAGAATAATAATTTTACTTCAGATCACCACAAATCTATAGAATTGTTAGTAAATTTTCCTTATCCTAACTTAATATTGTACTTATGTATCTTGAAACGCCAGAAGTGGGGCATAATGAAACTCGTAGATATACTTCGGTGTGTATTCAGGTAGAGTGACGTTCCGTCCCTAAAATTAGCAACTCGATTCACGATATTTCAAACATTGAACGAAATAGCTTGGTATTTTCCATCTACTTTTTATTCGCTAAGGATAGACGCGCACTTGATGAAGCTCCACGTGTTTATCCGTGGCGGATACCTGAGCGCCAGAGGGATTTGTAATGAGAACAGATTTAATTGAGGCTCTTTGGCCTTGAAACTCAAGACTGAAAACTTGTGTGTTATACTGTACCCGTCCATGTACAAGTACAGTGTAACACACAAGTGTGCTTGTTACTGGCAACAGTTAAAATATTACAGGTATAACTTGTAAATTGGTTCCTATTCGAGTCGGGAATGGCTCAACTTTTGCCCATTACCAACAGTACGCCCAAACCAAGTATTTTACTTTATGTTTTGTTCATAATTATTTTAGGGTTCCGTACCTGAAAAGGTAAGAACGGAAACATTATAGGCTTACTCGTGTGGTTTTCCGTCCGTCTGTTACAGCCAATTGCTCGGAATCTACTGTACCCATTGAATTTAGCACCTAGACAAACCATTCAGGTTTAATGGTGCTAGATGATAATTTTTTTTTGTATTTTGTTTTGAAATTGGTAAAAAAAATGAAAAAAAAATGATACACATATCCAAGTCGGGAGGTCGTGGTTCGAATCCTGCCACGAACCAATGTGATTTAGAATTTAGATTTCGTATATACGTTTATCCGACGCTCTTACGGTGAAAAAAAAACATTGTGAGGAAACCTACACACGCCTGCGAAGAAATTCGAAGGTTGTGTGTGAAGTCGACCAACCCGCACTGGTCGACTAAGGCCCGATCGCCCTAATTCAGGGTAGGCTTGAGCCCCTCGGTGGGGACGTAAAGAGCTGATATGATGATGATGATGATATCTAAGGCAGTGACCCTAAGAAGAACGTGTAATTTAAATGATTAAATTTAAAACATGCGGTACTTTTGAGGGATATATAAAAAAAATGTTTTGCTAACTATATCGTGTGACATATCAAATAAAAGGGATTGTTGTAAGAATTTTAAATATTTTTCTTTAATATTGAGATAAAGTTTTGAGGTTATTTAAGATAAATATAGTTAAAAAAAAAACAAAAAAAAAACATGCCTTTAAAGCAAGAGTTTGATGAAAAATAATTCTTAATGTAAGCTGAAAACAATAATGAACGAATAATACTAGTTTTATTGGGAAAAAAGCGTGGGGCGCTTTGTGCCATATTTTTCGTATATCGAGCAACCCACGCTTTTTTCACAATAATACTAGTATTTTTCATTCATTATTGTTTTCAGCATAAATAATTATTTTTCACTTTTTAGTTTGATGTTCTTTAAAAGCGTGTTTTTTAATTTTTTTTAACTATATTTGTTTTTCAATTTTTAGAGATAAACTTATGACTGACTCATAAGCTCAGTGGTTAGTGCCCTTGACTACTGATTCGAGGGTTTTATGTATGTATTTAAATGTATATAAGTATGTATATCAGTCTCTGGTAACCCATAACACAGGGAATCCTACTTTGGGGCCAGATGACCATGTGTGATTTGTCCCAGAATATATTAAATAAAAGTGTATTGTCACGGATTCTTAATAAATATACAAAGTTTGAATTTTGGGTCAAAACCGAGTGAAAAAAATTTGGTTAAAAACATACATACAGGCGAAACTAATAAAACCGTGATAAAAGTAAGCAAAAATACACCTTATCTTCGAAACTACTGGGCCTAAAATCTTAAAAACCCACAGTATATGACGTTTAATGCATAGATTACAGGAAAACCTTTGAGAAAATATGAAGTCCTTCCATTCCCAGTAATATAAGAAAATAGGCAAAAATTTACCATTCCCTCCATATTTCCGAAACGGAATATGAGGTTGAATGCATAGATTACAAGGAAACACATGAGAAAATATGAAGTCCTTGCGTTCCCACAGAAAAAATAAAATTTCCAAAGTCCAGTATAAGTAGACTCATATTACCTAGAGCAAAGTATGTACTGTATGTAAATCTTGAAAAACTCACAGTATATGACGTTTAGTGCATAGATTACAGGAAAACCTTTGAGAAAATATGAAGTCCTTCCCAGTAATATAAGAAAATAGGCAAAAATTTACCATTCCCTCCATATTTCCGAAACGGAATATGAGGTTGAATGCATAGATTACAAGGAAACACATGAGAAAATATGAAGTCCTTGCGTTCCCACAGAAAAAATAAAATTTCCAAAGTCCAGTATAAGTAGACTCATATTACCTAGAGCAAAGTATGTACTGTATGTAAATCTTGAAAAACTCACAGTATATGACGTTTAGTGCATAGATTACAGGAAAACCTTTGAGAAAATATGAAGTCCTTCCCAGTAATATAAGAAAATAGGCAAAAATTTACCATTCCCTCCATATTTCCGAAACGGAATATGAGGTTGAATGCATAGATTACAAGGAAACACATGAGAAAATATGAAGTCCTTGCGTTCCCACAGAAAAAATAAAATTTCCAATACCAGTATAAGTAGACTCCTATTACCTAGAGCAATGTATGTACTAAGAGGTCTGTTGTTGTTCTGTTGGCAATGAAACTTATGGTACGGAATCCTGTTTGTGTGACCCCGAGTTGCACTTGGCCAGTTTTGTTTACCTTACAACACTTAATAATTTATGTTTTGATAATCTGTGGTTTGGACAAAGAGGGTTAGAGGGTTCCATACGTATGCGATGCAAACAGACCCCTGGTCCCTAAGCCTACGCTGTTCTTCAATGTTACTGGTATGTCCATATTTATTTTTTATTCAATATATTTATTTCAAAAAAGGTTCAAATTACACTCTTTCTGATAGTCTATATATATAAAAATGAATCCCTATTTCCCTTGGTCACGGCATCATGCGTGAAGGGCTGGACCGATTTCGCTAATTCTTTTTTTGTCGAGTTCGTTATTTTCAGGAGAAGTTTCTTATGTAGGGTAGGGTAGCGTAGGGTAGGGTAGTGTAGGGTAGGGTAGTATAGTTTAGTGTAGTGTAGGGTAGGGTAGGGTAGTGTAGTATAGTGTAGTGTAAGGTGGTACGAAGTTCGCCGGGAATACTAGTTATAAAATAATAATAACAATGTCATTTGTGAAGAATCAAGAAATTAACAATAATTAGTTAATAATGTCAAAACGCAATCCTTGAAATAAACCATATTATGTCATTAGGACATGAAAACAATGACACGAAAAGTTATACATAAAAATCATTGAATGTCATTAATACCTTTGACAAGACTAGGCCAATTAACACGGACAGCACCCGGTCACGAGTATAACGCGAGAGTCAGCCATCGCTCCCATCAACCATATTAGAGGGAAAGGAACGACCCGGACAGGACCATAAAAAGGATTATGTTATTTAGAACATCATCATAAAAGACTTGCCTTCTGTCCTAATGTAACCGCAACTTTGTAGGCTGATGCGATACACGTTTAGAGTGTGGGTTATTTGTAAAATCAAAATGCCCTTCTTATGTTAATACTCTCGTGTCGACCAGGACCGCAAATAGGGCAGGTTTTAAAAGTATATTAAAATAAAGCTTATAATGTACTTTCGAACATACACAAAATTGCTACCTTCATACATAACTGTAAACGCTAAACACATTTAAAAAAAAACCTACTTCCATCGCATCAAATTAGTAGAATTTTTCATTACTATTTTTGGTTTTTGTTTATTGTCTAAAAATGTACGACACCGATTTTGATAAAATTTATGTAACATAAACTCGGAAGCATATCATATCTAACAAAAAAGAATCATGAAAATCGGTTCATATTATGCGAAGATATCACGAAACACACATACAAAAAAAAACGGCCTAGTGGGAGTCAGAACCGCACACAAAGGGTTCCTTACCACCATACAATATAGCGCTTGTACAAAGAGTTCCGTACTATCATACTAGATGGCGCTAGTTTCTTCGTGTTTTAAAAAACACGTTTTTTGTATGGAGACCCCCTTAGTTTTTCACTTTTGGGGCATTCCACGTGAAGCGGACAGGTAAATAATTTTTATGTTTCCGATTTTAGTAATATTTGATTAATTTTTACCTACATATGTCTCCGACCCAGATATACAATATTTTTTCAGTACGATACATAGATAACGAGTTAAAAGGTATTGAAGTTTTGACTAATTAACAAGTATGCGCTACTTCAAACCAAAGTACCAAGTGTTAAAAAGTTATAATCAAATAAACAAAGCAGTGGAATGTATACTTGACATTACTTGACTTATTTTGGCATTGTGACTGGTCTAGCTCGTACACGACTTTCAGGCCCATTACAAAACTTGGCATGGATTATCTATACACTAATACCTATTATGAGAAAAAAAAATAAACTGGTCTAATTTAAAAAATTGGGTTTGGAAAATTAAATTAAGTACATATTTTCATAAAAAAACTTTTTTTTTTAAACTTTTTTTTTCTAATTTCCAAAAATGCGATTAGGAAGCTCATCAAGTCAAGTATACATTCCACTGCTTTGTTTATTTATAACTTTTTAACACTTGGTACTCGGGTTTGAATTAGCGCATACTTGTTAATTAGTCAAAACTTCAATGCCCTTTAACTCGTTAACTATGTATTGTATTGAAAAAAATATTGTATATCTGGATAACTTAATCAAATATTACTAAAATCGGAAACATCAACATTTTTTACCTGTCCGCTTCACGTGGAATGCCCCTTTTTCTAATTATTAGTATTTGCGGCAACAGAAATACATCATCTGTGAAAATTTCAACAGTAAATTTATCACGGCTTATGAAATACAGGCTGGTGACAGACGGACGGACAGTGAAGTCTTAGTTAGGACCCTATTGGGTCCCGTTTTTACCCTTTGTGAACGCAACCCTAAAAAAACATACAGAAGATTGAGAACCATCTCCTTTTTGGAAGTCGGTTGAAAATCCGACTTCAGCAAGATCTACTTTTGAGATTAGAGTAGAAAACTATAGTCACAATCACTTCTGCGTTCACTCTTTTTTAGTCAACAAGGACCCTTATAGTTTTAGTCAACAAGGTACCATAAAGGTAGTTTTACCATATTTATTGATCACGCCGACAAAGAAGTAAAATAGAATCTTAAAAAAAATGTTTTTTAGGGTTCCTCTCCTACACGTAAGTCTATGCTGCTTTCACTCTTTTTTAGTCAACAAGGACCCTTATAGTTTTTATTCAACAAGGCCCCTTATAGTTTTACCATGTTTATTGATCACGGCGACAAAGAAGTAAAATAGAATATTGAAAAAAAAAAAATTTAGGGTTCCTCCCCTCCCATCCCACGGTGTGGGGTGTCCATGTAATAGGTCTTTTATAGTAAAATTTCTATAGAGAGAATTAACCTATACCAGAGAGTCAATGAAACCGAGGTTATAATAAGTTAGCGTTTAGTCTCGAGATGCAAACTGTATTTTTCACTAAGAGTGCGAAAAAAATAGTCAATTTAGTACAAAAACATTTAATAAATACTATACTTAAATCGCAAAAGATTTTAAAACACATGGCGCCACCTTCTTTGCGGAAAAACCATGGAACTAAAACTCACAACATTTTCGTAATGAAGATGGTCCACACTCCACAGATAATAGAATATTTACTGGCTGTATGAATTTGTCTATGTCACATGAAGGAAATTAAAAAAACAAATTACTTTTCACTACCTAAAGACTATAGTGGTAACTTTAGTGTTGCTTCGTAGGGCTATATTTGCGTACTTTTAGACCATGAGAAGTGAAAAAAATATAGTGGATAGGTCAAAACCATTTTTAGATTCAGGCATCTATTTGCTAAATATAATACGTAACTTATCTGCTAATTTTTTTAACCGCCTCCGTAGTTCAGAGGCAAAGTTCACTGGCTTTACACAGGAGGTCGCGGGTTCGATTCCCGGCGGGGTCAATTGTAAGACTCGGTTTGGTTGGTGGTAGGGCATTTTCTAAGCCCGCCTGGCTAGCTACCACCATCTTATCTAAGTCTTGCCACCAAATATCAATGTTGATATCATTGGTGTGTTCCGGTATGAAGATAAGATAGCCAGTTCCCCATTGCGTTGGGGAATCTTGGTAAGCCCGCTTCCATCTTCGGCAACATCGTCACTTACCATCAGGTGAGATGTTGTCAGGGTTTATCAATTGTGAATAATAAAAAAAAAACGACCGCTTTTTCATTTGAAAAAAATGTAAATAGCAGGACATATAATTAAATAAAAAGAAAAACTATCACTGCTAATTAGGCTTCCTTAGTTAGACCAACTTAAGATGTGCAGTTAGATTTGTAAAAAGTTCATAATTTTTTTTTAATTCTCAATTGGTAAGCCCTTGGCATCATCTCACCTGATGATGATGCAAAAGATGGAAACGGGCTTACCAAGATCCCTAACGCAATGGAGAACTGGCTGTCTTATCTTCAAGCGGAACACATCAATATTGATAACACTGATTTTTGGCGGCAAGACTTAGATAAGACGGTGGCAGCTAGCCAGTCGGGCTTATAAAATGCCCTTACATCAACCAAACCGAGTCTTACAAGTTGACCCCACCGGGAATCAATTGTACTAAACATTACTCCACGGAGACGGTTAAAAATTTTTTTCCATACAAAATGTTCTATTACAAACTGTAAAAACAATTTTGTTTTTTTAATATACATTTATTTTTTGAAAAGCCTACGGAATCCCTCTTTGCGCGAGTACGACTTGCACTTAGCCGTTATTTTTTTTTCATATCTTACTTTTACTAAACGTCGCTCACCTCTTAAAATTACAATGATTATTTCCTATGTACTTGTTGTTTGGAAAAGCAACACGAATTAACCCAATTCCGCATCTGGTTTCTCGAATGTCAGCTTCGTCCGTGACCTCGGAGCGCCACTAATAAAGCCACATCCAGCGACGGCCTCCCAAGGCACCCAAGGGTCGTCCCTTCGTCCTATTTGATTTTTTTATTCAGCTTTTCTTGTAAGTTGCCTTCCGTTTTGCATTATTTAAGATTGTGTTTCTTTTCTACTCCTCCGCTTCGGAGTTTTCTGATTAATTGACCAGGAAATCATTTGAATTTTCTTTTCCGTATTTTTGAATTGACAATGATTTCGTTTGCTATCTACGTAATTCTTGTTAGGGTTTCATACCTAAAGAGTACCAAAGGGACCCTAACAGGCCATCTAACCGTTAAAAGGCTTTATCTTTTTAACCTTAATAGGTACGAGTAGCTGCCTGAAGTTCACAGAAAACCGAAATTAAAAAGTTAAGGCGACGCATTAGAAAGTTTGGTCGCAGAGATCTTTGTTTTTCTCAGCAATTACAAAACATATGGAAGTGATATTTTGTAAACTGATTCTTCATTTCAATTACTTCATTCGCTAGAATTTCCATTTGGCTAGCATAACAGCCAACGCTCAAGCGGGCAAATCGCCATTTGGCGATCTTCGCGCCAACGCTAAATGCTCGATCGCGCAGTAAACGAAAACTGTTGCGATCTCACTCAAACTTTACCATAATACTAGGGAGGGACTGAGGCACAATTCTGCATCGTTAATTTGAATCATTCCATAGACATTTTTCGTAAAATGATGCGTTATTTCACTTGGTTACTCCACAGTCCGCCATTACGCCGTATAGAGTTTTTTTTTTCATTGCACTAGACATTTTTTTTTATATCATGTAGATACATACATTTACTTAGCCATTAGAATAGATCATTTAAACTGTATATATGTAGTACATAAATATAAAAAGAAAAAAAATGAAAAAAAAAAAATTTTGAAATTAATCGTGTTGTATTTTTTTTTGTTTGTAACACAAAACATAAAAAACAAATATAATTAAAAAGTAAATTTTATCAGCTTTCTAGATAAGTAATTATAATATATATATATAATTTTATAAGTTTCATACAAAAATACTGAGAAAACTTCGTAAATCTGCAGCGCGGGCGAGGCGGCCATGCGCGGCGAAATTACTCCCCCCGCGAGTGCCCCATCGGCGCGTTGGATGTCCCCACTGAAAGGGTTAACATCAAAATTTAATCCTTGATATAAACCATTATTATGCCATTAGAACAAAAAAACAATATGACACGAAAAGTTATTGAATGACATGAAGTTTAGGCCAATTCACACGGACAGCACCCGGTCACAAGTATAACGCGAGAGTCAGCCTCTTTTTATTTTTTTTCACAATTGATAAGCCCTTGGCATCATCTCACCTGATGGTAAGTGACGATGATGCCGAAGATGGAAACGGGCTTACCAAGATTCCTCAACGCAATGGAGAACTGGCTCTGTATGAGAAACTACAAAATAATCAATTCGTGGCAGTGTTGACTTTGTTTTTTGGTGGTATAACCGTTTCTAGGGTTCCATACTAGTTTACGCAAATCTATCGATGCGCATAACACTTATATTACATAACTTATTATTTTTATATATTTGTATATTTTTTCTTTTGTTTTTATAAGTATATAGCTCGTAGACGACTGTTGAGCACCTAGACAAACCATTCAGGTTTAATGGTGCTAAATGATAATTTTCTTGTATTTTTTTTTGAAATTGGTAAATAAAAAAAACAATGGGTGCTATGATTGATTCGTTGGCAGCAATCAGCTGGTAACTGGTTGAGGGCCTACGCACTTTAAATGCAGTGCGAGGAAATACACAGAGGTCGCTGCCTGTATCATCGAGGAACTGTATCTTCGTAGCACGATCGAAGACGAAGTGGCGACCAGTTGATGTGACTCATTAGCTGCCATTAACATTTTTTTTTATTAACTAAAAATTTTAGTGCGTTTGGCTGCACCTCACCTGATGGTAAGTGCCGATGCAGCCGAGGATGTGACACGCAAGCTTAGATAGTGCCTATTCACTCTCGTCTTAAAGATTCCTAAATTATACGAATCTTGGCCGTTCGCATGGTGAACGAAGACGCAAACCGCTTCGTACGTAAAGGTGGAACGGTGTTGGTCAAATAAAAAAAACAAAAAATAATGGTGGTCCTCATATAAGAAACATGTTTTTGTATAGTGTTTTTGCTCTATCATAAAAACTATTATACACAGAAGCGTGAAACTTATTATTATCATAACATAATACCAATCCTGGATTAAAACAATAAATAAGAAAAACTGTACTTGCAGTAGGGAGTCTGAACTGAATAAAAAAAAATCTGCCAAGTGCGAGTCGGACTAGCACTCCGAGGGTTCCGTACCACCGCACTTCTCCACACAACTACATAGTATAATGGCAATGATACCTATTCATATTACAATCAAAAGACACCAAGGCGAGCGACAAAAGTATGCTTTTTTGTCATTCAGTTCGGACTCTTTGACGCAAATACAACTCACACTTGGTAAATTTGTATTATTTGGTGTTTTATTTCAGTATTAGTACTATAATTACACAAAGTTTCACGCTTGTATGTATTACCGTTTTTAAGATAGAGCTTAAAACAATTATACTTCTAAAGACCTATAAAAAATCACGTTTTTTGTATCTTATTTTTTCACTTTTTCATATTTTTAATATTTGTTATAGCGGCAACCGAAATAAACATTATGTGAAAATTGTAACTGTCTACCTATTACGGTTCATGAAATACAGCCCGCTGACAGACGGACAGACAGGCAACGAAGGCTTAATAATAGGGTCCCGTTGGTCACCCGTTGGGTGTATGGAACCCTAAAAACAAGACAAGTGCGAGTTAAACTCACATGGCGAGGGTTCCGTACGTTGATTGAGAAATTTCCTATGTTACTTTTGATACCACAGACTTATTTCTTATAGGATCTTAGGTAAAGAAATACTTTCTGTATTTTTTTTTGAAGCTCAGTAGTTTCGGAGATCACCTTATCATATGATAAATTTTCACCTTTTTTCTTAAGTAACTTCAAACCTATTAATCTTAAAATTATATAATTATTTTTTTTACATTCTCAGAACAATTTAACGTAGGCACCACTTAAAACTTTCTTTTAATAGTTTTTAAATTCATTTATTCACGTTATCTTTCGATCACCGTCTTACATATGTGTACCAAATTTTAACTCAATCGGTCTAGTACTTTCGGAGCAAATTGGTTGTGACAGACGGACAGACAAACACACTTGTGATCCTATAGTGGTTCCGTTTTTTCCTTTTGAGATACGGACGGAACCCTGAATAATAGTATTTTCTGCCCATTGCGTTAACGTCTTTTTTCAAATGAATAGGTATCATTGTGCAGTGGTGTCGTGGTACGGAACCCTCGGTGCGCGAGTCCGACTCGCACTTGACCGATATTTTCAAGCGACTTCCAAAAAGGAGGAGGTTCTCAATTCGTCTGTATGTTTTTTTTATGTGTGTTACCTCATAACTTTTGAATGGGTGAACCGATTTTTATGATTCTTTTTTTGTTTGAAAGCTTGTGCTTTCCGTGTGGTCCCATATAAATTTTATCAAAATCGGTGAAGTACTTTATTAGAAAATTAACAAAAACCAAAATTAATAATGCAAAAATGTAAGTTGTTGCGATGGAAGTCGGTTTTTAAACGTGTTTAGCGTTTTCAATTATTAATTGCGTGGTTGCCCGAAATTGTTAGTACACGAGTCCGACTCGCCCTTGACCGTTTTTTGTTTTCTAAGGCGATGCAAAGATAAAAGGATTATAAAATGACGAGAATTGATTAATAAACTTTTGAATTTAGCAAATTGATTTTCTTCGGGAGTTTCTGGTCGTTTGATGAATAGAAAATCTGGCAGATTTTGATTAATGAGAGGACTTATGTCAATACCTAGATGCCTTCTACCTACACAAAAAGAAGTTTGAATTTTTAGGAGTATGCTAAAAGTATTAAAAGGGTAAATGTTGAGTTTTACAGAAGTGAAACCTTTTATCGACTTTCTTATCGTTGATAAGTCGAGTAGGTAATAATAAAAAAGTAATAACAATAGAAACATTTTTGGAGTTCCGTACCCAAAGGGTAAAAACCTGACCTTATTACTGAGACTTCGCTGTCCGTCTGTCTGTCTGTCACCAGGATTTTATGAACCGTGATAGCTAGACAGTTGAAATTTTCACAATTGATTTATTTCTGTTGCCGCTATAACAAATACAAAAAATACTAAAAAACAAAATAAAATAAATATTTAAGGGGGCTCCCATACAACAAACGTGTTTTGCTCATCTTTGCTCGATATTGATAACCGCAACAGGTAGGCCGCTTGAAATATTCACAGAATATTGAGTTGTATTATTCACTTTTAAAATAAATAATTTATTTAAAATAAAACTAATATTAAAGGGGGGCTCCCATATAACAAACGTGATTTTTATAGTTTTATCAGTACGGAACCCTTCATGCGTGAGTCCGACTCGCACTTGGCCGGTTTTGACTTTTTCTCAATGACCACGCACCGGAAGACGTACTCGTAGCATTCGGAAGGCCTCCCACTCAGTGTACTGGCGATCGATCTGGTGAAGGTCGCAGGAAGCCGCTGGATGCGGGCAGCGCAGGACCGGCCTTCGGAAAAATCCTTATTGGAGGCCTTTGTTTAATATTAGACGTATTTCGCCTGATATGATTGTGATTTAAAAAGTCAGACTTGTTTGTTTTCAAATAATATTTTATTGAATAGGAATGACGAATGGTAGTCATCTGAGTTACTTTTTATCATTTATCATGAACGACATTTTTTTCTAAAAATGTTTGAAATACCTACTCGTGACCTCATAGTTTTGCAGCGTCTTTCATGACGTACTCATTTTATGATTTTGGTGATTTAAAAATCGAAGACTTGATGGAAAACAAAACGAGTAAGGTTTTTCGAAGTTTAAGTAGGAGGGCCACGGATAAGATAATGAGGAGGGCAATTTAGTGATCAAGAGTTCTTTTTTTTTTTTTTTTTTTTTTTTATTAAAAATTTGAGTGCGTTTGACTGCAACTCACCTGATGGTAAGTGATGATGCAGTCGAGGATGGTACACGCAAACTCAAATAATGCCTATTCACTCTTGCCTTGAAGATCCCCAAATTATAGGAATCGGGAAACACTGACGCAGGCAAGGAGTTCCACTCCTGAGTTCATAATTTATTTCTGATGCTGTCGTCATCCCTATTAAATGGAGTAAAATAAAAACTTAGTTCTTGTTCTTTAGTAGTTCACCAACAAACTTTAAACAACAAACTGTACGCAAATAATTGACATGGCTGACTCTCGCGTTATACTCGTGACCGGGTGCTGTCCGTGTGAACTGGCCTACTCTTGTCAATATTCAATGATTTTAATGTATAACTTCTCGTGTCATATTGTTTTCATGTGCTAATGATATAACTTGTTTTATAAATATTTTTTATTAATAATTGGCAAGCCCTTAGTATCACCTCACCTGATGGTGACGATGATGCCGAAGATGGAAGCGGGCTTAAATGAAATGAAATGAAATGAAATGAAATATTTATTTATAACACTGGTTATACGTCAAAAACTTTATATGTAGTAATAATAATAAAAATTACAATTGTATATTAAAGGTACCCTTCTTTCCCAGGTACGTTCTCAATAGAATTATTAAAGAATTCTTCATAATTATAAAATAATTGCTCCTGGAGCCACTTTCTTAATTTATACTTAAAGGCAGATGTAGACGCTGCACTCTTAATAGATTCCGGCAAACGATTGTAGACGACGGGGCCGATCACGTACGCCGATCTCTCTGATTTGGTAAGCCTATGTGCTTCAACTACCAGGTGGTCCTTCTTTTTGTTGCTCCGAAGATTAAATTTGCTAACGCCCCTACGTTCGAAGGTATGCAGATTTTCGCGGGTGAACATCGCTATCTGGAGAAGATATAAGCACGGAAGCGGTAGTATTTTAAATTTAGCAAAATATTCGCGGGCTGAAACATCGTCCGGCACTCCAGCCATAGCACGCACGGCCCGCTTCTGCATCACAAACGCGCGACGCCAGTCGGCGGCGCGGGCCCACAGCTCGGTACCGTACGACAGGCGCGAGTGAACGGTTGCGAAATAGCAAGACCGCACGGTGGCGACCGCCGCGGTGCGCGCCAGGCGGCGCAGCGCAAAACAAGAACTACCCAGTTTCGCGCACACCTCATCGATGTGGGTCTCCCACACTAATGCGCTATCGATCTGGAAACCCAGAAGTTTTGTGACAGAAACTTGATCGATGAGGGCGCCGCCTGCGTACACGCTCATTCTATGAGGGCGGTGTCCGTTAAGGCTAAAATGCATGAAGCAGGTTTTTTGCCTGTTCAATGATAAGCCGTTAAATTTAAACCATTGGTCTAACCGCTGGACTGTCGAGTTTAGCGTCATTTCCAGCTGGGTTAAGGTTGGAGCACTGACGACCGCTGTCACGTCGTCGGCGTACATGTATATGCCAGTCTCATCCATAGCCTGAGGGAGATCGTTCAACAGTATACTAAATAGGGTGTTCGAAAGGCAGGAGCCTTGTGGGACTCCCATCAGGTTACAAAGCTGAGATGATTCAATGCGTCCCATGTCGCCGACGACCACCTGCGCTCTGTTTGACATGAACGATCGCAACAGCGCGAGTACTGGACCCCGGATGCCGTAATGATCAAGCTTCAATAAATACACTTACCAATCTTCCCCAACGCAATGGAGAATTGGCAACCAAATCAATGATTGTATTTTGACGTTAATAAGTATTGACAACTGACATGTATATGTAATAACTGTTTTATGACTATCACAAAGAGTGTAATTTGCACCTGTTTTGAATAAACATCTTGAAATCTTGACATATAAAGTCGCACTTTGCCTACACAACCAAATTCAGATTACTGGCTATTGGTTTTTTACTCGACAAAAAGGAGAGTAAAGTTTTTCTGGTGTATGTATGTATATATTATGTATGTAAGTATGTATGCATGTCTGTTTCTTTAGCTGAGCCTGTAGCTTCAACGGCTTGACGGATTTTGAAGAGCGAGGTGTCGTTAGATTTGTCTTGATCCCTTAAGTGCAAAGGCAGGCAGGCCCCGTCACTCGATCGAGCAGGCGAGATAAGTACCTACACATTACCATAGCAAAAATATACTATGACATTACAGGCCTTGCATAATAGGCCGCGCTCCGCTCGTCAGCGCTAGAACGCCGTACAGTCGCCGCCGCAATTCGCGCGCCGTCCATGTACGCAGTTGTAACCGCTAAGTCGAGCGCCTAAATACCCATGTTTCCATGTGTTGTGTGACAGTGGGAAGAAGTAGGTGAATAAATGCGTAGGTATTTTCGTTTTATAAGGAAGTGCAATATCTGTTAGGAAGTAACTAGTATCTTATCTGTGGCAAAGGGTACATTTTATGTAGTCGAGTTCTAACACTTTTGGTACTTTGTTTTGTTCGATATTAGACAGGGATATACTTAGCATGTGAAGCCTTTTCGTGATTTAGATATTTTGAAAAAGATCGCGTGACCGAATTTACAAAAGTGTAGTAATGCAGTATTTCACAGCTAAAACATATTGTTAAAAGCTAAAGAACCAGCCAAGTGCAACACAACGATAAGAATGATACCATATTCATAGAAAAAAAAAGACTTCAACGCTGGAGACAGAAAAATGTTTTTTTTTTATATTAATTTTAGACTCCTTAACGCGAGTACTACTCACACTTGGCAGGTTTTAATAATAGTTTTTATAATTACATCAAGTTTCATACTTGTATTTATTGATGCTGACCGTTTATATGGTGGAGCAATAAAAAAAGAAGTCCAAAATGCCTATAAAAAAGTTTTTGTATAGGTACCCCCTTAATTCTTATAATTTTTTAATTTTAATTATTTTTTGACATAGCGTCAATAGAAAAACAGAATATTTGAATAAGTTTAAAAACCTCAAAACCGACTTCAATGTAGTCGTATAAAATACCAAAACCTTCTCCAAAGTTTAACAAATACTTTTCTAAACACCGCATCAAAATCGGTTCAGCCAAACGCGAGATAATCGCGGACAAACGTACATACATACAGGTCGAACTGAGAACCTCCTTTTTATGAAGTCGGTAAAACATGTTAACTGTCTACCTATGATGGTTCATGAAATATAGCCCGTTGACAGACAGACGGACGGACAGCGGAGGCTTAGTAATAGGGTCCCATTGGTCACCCTTTGCGTGTACGGAACCCTAAAAATACCTACCTAGTTCACAAAAGGGAGCCGCGTAAAATAAAAATAAAAAATGTTGCACCAAAAAACCGTGCAAAATATAGTTACGAAAAGTTGCACTCTCGACGTAGCGGATGAAAATACTGAAACGCACTAAGCCCCCCTTTAAATGCACCGTGAATGGAGTATCGCATTAAATTTAATTGCAAAGGCCTTTTCAGTGCTCAGGCTGCAACCAAATGACGTCATTTCTGTAATGATATTACGTTTCACGTCGAACTCGATTAGGGGTGTTGATTTGCGACTGTAAACTAAAGTTTTGGATATATTTCCAAAATAGGGGATCGGACTGCTAGTCATTTGAGTTACTTTTTATGATCTGTCAAAAACGAAGTTTTGTTCTAAAAATGTTTGAAATACCCTTAAGTGACGTCATAGATTTTTAGCTTCATTGACGAACTTATTTTGTGAATTTGATCAATTAAAAATTGAAGACGAGATGGAAAAACAACACAAGTATGTTTTTTTGAAACTTCAAGAGGACAGCCATTAAGGAAATCATATTTCAGAATTTATTTTTGATGCAGTCCGATCCCCTATTGTCATAAGTCAACAATACAACGCAAAGTCCATGGATGCAAAAGATATAGCATGTTCATAAACAAGCTGAATTTAGTGTTCCTTAGTCAAAAAGGAATCCTTATAGTTTGTCTGTCCGCGGCTTAACTCAGATACTATTTGTACTAGAAAGCTGTTATTTGTCATGGGTAGGTACACATATTAATTACGCCGACAAAGTAGTACTATAAAATTTTGGAAAAAAAAAATGTTTTTTTTGTTGACGTAACCTACGTTGAATAGGTCTTTCAAAAGAAGTGAACGTTATTGTAAGTGTAACTAATTTAATGTAACATTGACGATTTGGATTTTTCTGTAATGTCATTATTTTATGAAATAAACTACCTTATGCCCGAGGTTTCGCACTCGTGGACATCATTTTTATGACTGTCTTTAAGGGCGCTTTGTGCGCGAGCCGCAAGCGGCGCCGATGTGCGCGATTGTGGAAATGAGTTTTCCCTATATCCCTCAGATAAAATGTCAGGATACGCTAATTATTAAATTATCCTATCAACCATACCCGTGAAAAAATCACAAAAATTCCATAGCGCCTTGCAAAGATAAATAAACTAAGCAAAAAAAGGGTATTTTTTCAGTTCCCTCAGGAACTGCATTGGCCAATGCTATTTTCACGGGATAAAAAGTAGCCCGTAACACAGGCTACCTGCATGCCAAATTTCATCAAGATTTAGATCTCGAAGCGTGAAAAGGTAAACAAAAACACATTTTCACATTTATAACATAGTAAGGATGAAATCACGCCTAAGTTGGCTTTTTTAGTTTAGGCGATTAAAAAAAAAGGTAAAAAAAGTTTATAGATTTTTCATACCAAATGTTCTATACCAATAGCAAATATAATTTTGTTTCTAAAATATATATTTATTTTTTGTTAAGACCTCGCACTTGGCCGATTTTCTTACATTTTATGATTAATGCAAAAAAAGTATGTTTACAATCGAGCTGTTTTTTTTATCTCATACAGAATGTAACAAAATTGGTGTACAATCCGTTAACTCATAGCACTGAGCGACTTGCCCCAAGGAACCCATGGTTAATTCTAAAAAAATATTGACAAACCATACTTTTTCAATATTTTAGTGAATCAATTGATCGATTTGTATGAAGATTTTTTTTACGAATTGTCTATGGGTCTTTTGGGAAAAGTTGTTCAGTATGATGAGAAAAAGCCCCAGATAACGGCTACAATTACAAATTTTGTTGCACCCTGTATAAACTATTTATTTAAAATTTCCTTGCTTCTAACCATCGTCACCATCATAAAAAACCTATATGAAGCTATTACAACACCGCATTTTTTTATATAGTCTTCAAGGTCTAAATGTTTGTAATAATTTAGTTTTTCCTACATTGGAACGTTTATTTTTAATAAAATACAATAAATGCGGTTTAATATTAATAACTTATTACGAATTTTCTTGTGTTAAGTTTTAAAATCCGAAAAAACAATTTGCACAACCCTAAACTTCCACCAATGGAAACACGTTTCTGTGACTATATTAATGCACGTTAACGATGTGAACTGTAGTTTTTAGGGTTCCCTCGACATAATCAGCATTTATAGTTGGTGGTGAAAATGATTTCCAAAATAGTTGCGTTACAAGCAAGGATTATATAAGTTGTTAATGAGATTTTATTAAGGTAAAATTAAAAACACCCAAAATAATGTGTGTAAGTCTTTATATTTGTGGAACCAATAACTTTTGCAAAGAAACCCTTAACAAATAAACATTCATTCATTCATTCATAGTACACTCGCAAGATAATTTTTGGACTTTCCATAAATGTTAGTCAGTAGGAGCGTTAACAAACTCACCTACCTGTTGTCACATTAACTTTAGCGTTTACAAGTTGCATAATCAGCCGCATCTTTTTTTTTACGTTAACTTAGAATTTTTATTTTTTCACAGCTTCAAGGAACTGTAGACCGGAGTCAATAATGGTTTTAATTTCAACTTGATACCTTCACGCGTTCCCGAGATAAAGGGTCTTGACAGACAGACGAACGGACAACAAAGTGATCCTATAAGGGTTCCGTTTTTTAATACATACATTCATACAAACTTTCACATTTATAATATCAGTAGAATTACATGTTCGTATCAAATAATATGATACGCCCACTTATACAAAATACTGTCTCGATTCAAACTTTGCGTAAGAGAACAAAAACCATCTCATTAGGCGACAAAGCAATCCAAATATTTGGAAGCACTCAGTTGTAAGTACTTATCAGTCCTGGAGCTACGGACCGCACTGAGGGAAGATAAAGAGAATTTCATCTAATTAGTAAATAAATATTACGTGCCGTCAAACAAGGTCCTGGAAGTCTCTTTAGGGCGAGGATACACTGATACTGACTGGCAGCTCTTGTAGTGATAAAAAATTCCCAGTAGTTCGGTCAACGAAACTAATGGGAACAAATGAAATCGACTTCCTACATTACCGTTACATAAATAGTTTCAGGAAGTCGGTTTCATTTGTTCCCAATAGTTCTGTTGACCGAACTACATGCATTTTTTTTCACTAGATTTGTAACAGAAGTGCTGGGAACAAAATTATGTTAAGTTGTATTGTGGACCGAACTACTGGGAATCTCTTTATCACTAGTTCTGTTCACAAACCTACTGGGAACAACTATTTTCTCTTTATATTTTAAACACTATATAGCTTTTCTCGCATGTAAGTTGAAACTATGTATGTAACGGTAATGTAGAAAGCCGATTTCATTTGTTTCCAGTAGTTTCATTGACCGGACTACTGGGATTTTTTTATCACTAGATTTGTAACAGAACTACTAGGAACAAAATTATTTTAAGTAGTTTTGTGGACCGAACTACTGGGAATCTCTTTATCACTAGTTCTGTTCACAAACCTACTGGGAACAAAATACTGTTAAGTTCCTCTGTTGAATTTCACCGAGTAGTTTTATACCTCTTTAGTCAATGACTGATCACTTCAGATAATTCAGTAGCGTTCTAGTTATCGTAGCGATTTAAACTTTGCAACTTCAAGATGACAATACAATAATCTTAACTTTGTGATACAACGAGTCTGATGTTGCTGTCGGAGATTAGGCTCTGGAATTCCATGTCCGTGTGTCCGTGTGAACTGGCCTACTCTTGTCAAGGGTATCAATGACATTAAATGATTTTATGCATACTAATGATTGTTTATTTCTTGATTATTTTATGACTATCAGAAAGAGTGTAATTTGCACCTATTTTGAATTAATACCTTGAATTTTGAACCTTGAATCCATAACCGGACAACATATCTTAGCCGAGTTTGGGCTTGTTGGAATTGTCTTAAAATTCACTTAACCCATAAATAGCATGTGTTTAAGTTTTTTTAAACAACAAACCCATTATTTAAGTTCAATTAAGAAAGTACTGAGAAAATATTTGCGTCAGCGGCGCAACGGTTAGGGCCGCCACCTCCTGTCCAAGAGGTCACGGTTCGAATCCTGCCACGTACCAATGTCTTTTCAAATCTCGATTTCATATGTATCGACAAAGGTCCAATCGCCCTAATTCAGGGTAGGCTCAAGCCCCGCCGTGGGACGTAAATGAGCTAATATGATGAAGATGAACAAAGTACTTTATATCTTTACATTGAAGTGCGTAGTTATGAATTGAATTCAGCTATCTCAAACTCTTGGAATAAAATATCATAACGGTAGTATGCTATGGACTGATGCAGTCAAGAAAAGACTGTGTTGACCCTGCAGGATGCCGCAGGCCAGCATTCACTGTCAGTCTTCAGGATCAGGTGAGTAAGACTGCTGTGGTAGCATAAGTGAGACTAGGAGCGCACAAGCAACCTTTGTCTCCGCAACAGTGTATATCCTTGGTATCAAGCCTTATGGGTTTATAGTATAAAAATGAGAAATGTCAATTTTTTTTTGAAATAATTGCTCGTGCGCGCCTACGCTTAGGCTTAATTCATACCATAATAACAGCAGCCGTCAGCGGTCGGCAGCTGCCAGCAGAGCGAGTTTTGGCAAGTGTTACCATCTGACAGGCATTTGTCGCATTTGACAGGCATTTTACGGTTTAGACAGGGGCGTTCGGCCGGCGAGCGCTAGGCTAGGACAGGCACACAAGATTGATAAAACTGTTTAAAAATAGCAACGCGCCGCCGACGCGCTGCGCTGCTGGCGCTTATCTAGGCCGCCATATTGTAATACTGTGTTGTTGCGCACGCATGGATTGAAAAAACAAGAGAGCTAGCGCTATTTTAAATTAGGTCTAATATTAGAAAATTGATCATTAATTTTATTTTGAATAAATAGCAGTCTTTAAAACAAGCTTTTTTTATTAATCAAAGTGTGTATTTGTTAAATATGTGTTACTAGCTTTTGCCCGCGGCTTCGCCCGCGTGGACGTCGTTTTTGTGACTGACTTAGAGGGTGCGCTGTGCGCGAACCGCAAGCGGCTCGCGAGCGTGGACATGAATTTTCTCCAGATCCCCCGGGAACTATGTCAGGATATGCTTATTAGTAAATCGTGTCATTTCCCACCCCTTCAACCATCTAGGTGCAAAAAATCACACAATCCATTGTTCCGTAGCGATATTAAAGAAATTAACCAAAAAAGAGTATATTTTCAGTTCCCACGGGAATTGCATCAGGCTTTGCTATTTTCACGAGATAAAAAGTAGCCCATGTCCTTCCTTGTGACACAGGCTACCTGCATACCAAATTTCATTAAGATTAGTCAAGGCGTTGAACCGTGAAAAGGTATCAAACAAACAAACACATTACTTATCACATTTATAATATTATAGTAAGGATATGTTCAGAGATTTTAAAATCCTAGATATGCCCAACATATTTAGCCAGCAATAGGCACTTTTGTGCATCCTAGACAGGCATTCTCCCTTATATAGAAACAATAGTTGCGGCACACTTGCGCCCCGTCCGCCGCGCGCCTCTGCGTACCACCACCGCTTGTTACGGGGCGGAGGTGAGCTGAGTACCGTCACGTAGTAGGTAGGTACTCGGTGCTTTCTATTTTATCAACAGAATCTATATACTTTATGTACTTCAAATAAAGTGTATAATGCTTTGTCATTGTAACTGTTCGTTGTCGCTGCCATTTCAGTCTGAATTGAACCTTACTTACGACGGATTCGCCTCTCAATGATATATTGTTAAATCGTTGGTCTCTTAAAATTCCAAAGATGACAGCGTGTGTCACTACCATATACTATAAGCGTTCCTGCACATTGAATGGGAGGTTATTAAAGATTGTATAGTAGGTAAAGAAAGAGACTTACTTTTTATCTGGAAGAACCTCCTTTTACAAGAACGTTAAGAGGTTCTTCCGGACAAAAAATAAGTCTCTTTCATTATCTACTATACAATCTGATAGATATATTAATAAAACTGAAATCTCCATCTCTGTTACATTGCTTAGAAAATAGAGAGACTTCGATTCCTGGACCACCAGGTCTATTTGCAGCAACACTAAATCCATTAGTAAAAATCTTAATAGTAAAATTAATAAACACACACACTAGCGTCATCTAGTACTAAGGAAAAGTAATGGAAAACGCAAAGTACTTAAAATAATAAAAAAAAAACGCTCATTATGAAGATATGAAGAAGAAAAAGGCGCTTTTTAAGCATTTGGCCCTTTGCCATTGGCAGTCTTTCTTACTTGATCGTAATTGATGGTCATGCCAACGATAGAAGCAAGCTTACCAAGAGTTCCTAACGCACAGTAGAGAAATGGCCATCTTATACAAATAAATTGTAATTTAAAAAAATTCTCCGATACCAGATTTTTGCCATCTATCTATTCAATAAGACCATTTCGATAATCCCAAAAACGATACCATTTGCTGTGAGTTGGTGAGCAATAGGGTATCCTGCAGATTCCAGGTGATGCTGCAGCATCAGGTCAAGCTTAGCATGTTCTTGCAATGTCATTGAAGTAACAGGATACCAAATTTGGTATTGAACAGACCTGTAAAAGTTACCCACATCCCTTCATCAGTTGGTGAATTTTCTAGTCAGAAAGAGCTGATATTCTTTGAAAGGCAAGTTAAAGGAATTTCTTGAATCATAGCTAAGAACACTCTCAATCAAGTCACCTTCAAAACAGAAAAAAACTAAATCAAAGTCGGTTCAACCGTTTGGGTGTTGCGATGCCACAGATAGACACACAGATACACAGATATACACATGTTGAACTTATGTAACACTCCTCGTTTGCGTCGAGGGTTAAAAATGGTGGTAACTAGTCAGGCACTTCTAACCGTAAACCTAACCTAAAAATAACAAAACTTAATAGCCATTACCTTAGTCTATAGAATCCATACTATTATTGAACGGAGAAGTCTATATTATTAAGTATATGTATAATATTCTTTATTGCACACAAATATTTACATTGAAAACACTTAGAAAGGACATCTACAGAGGTGGACTTATCTTTATAAGAGATCTCTTCCATCCAACCTTACCGGGTGTTAGGAGTATTTAAAGGACGGGGGGCAAACTAATAATATCAAATACTAATATAGTATAATTATAATTTAAACTAACCAAACCTACTCAAATAAATAATACATAACTATTATGAATAAATTAATACATACCTATCTAAAAATAGAATACATACTATTTTTACTAAAATAAATGTATACAAATAATTACACGTTTTGTAGGGAAAGACATATTATATTATAGACAGGGCAATCTTGTGGGAGCTGAGGGGTGAGATGGAGGGAAGGGTTGCGCTCTAAAGGTCCTAGTGACCGTTCGGGACAATAGGGATGACGAATGCTAGTCATATGATTTACTTTTTTTCATCTGTCAAAAATGACATTTTGTTCTAAAAATGTTTGAAATACCTAGGCGTGACCTCATAGTTGTGCAGCTTCATTTATGTACTCATTTTGTGATTTTGATGAATTAAAAATTGAAGACTTGATGGAAAACAAAACGAGTAAGGTTTTCCAAAGTTTAAGTTGGAGGGCAATTTAGTGATCAAGAGTTTATATTTTATTTCAGATGCTGTCGTCATTATCATCAGTACAGCGCCAGAGATGAACAGTAAATCGTGATCTTTGACGCAAAAATTAAAGGCGTTGGTCCAAGGTATGACTTCTTACACTACTACTACTACTATCATTATAATATTAGCCGAAGGACGTCCTCTGCTGGACAAAGGCCTACCCAAAGATATCCACAACGACCGTTCCTGCGCTGCCCGCATCCAGCGGCTTCCCGCGACCACCACCAGGTTGTTGTTGCGCGGTCACAACTCGAGATTTTTACTGCCCCAACGGCGATCTGTTCTACGATATGTAACTCGTAGAACAGTCCCGCCCACTGCCACTTAAGTTTAACGTTTCTGAAAGCTATGTGGGTTACTTTGGTTCTCCTACCGGATCTCCTCGTCTCTGATTCGATTACGCAGGTAAACTTCAAGCACGGGTGACCTTGAGCCTTCTTATTAGGCCATGCCTTAGTTCGGTATGGCAACACATACTGGCTTTGTCTTAAAATACTGCTATTTACTATATTAAGTATACTTATTTACATTTCTTCTTAATTGCTCCACCTCTATAGCTAGTTTTGCTCTCTCGGCAATTATCAGCCGGGCGTCCCACACTACGCTTGCTCAGATGCGTCTCCTACCCATTTGTTACAGTACTATTTCCTCTTTATAAGCTCTTTATTCACTTAAGGCGGTAAAATTACAAGTTTTAGTTACTTTTGACGTCAATTACTCCTAAACGATAGAAAACCCATGGTTGAAAAAAAATACATTTAATTTTCATGATGTTCCTTAAAGTCGAAAGCTATTAGAATAACGATCGAGCAGTTTTGGCTCGATAAGAAAAAAAACCAAAGGTAGGTCTACGCCGATCTCGCCAGAGGGCGCCAATGGTTAAACATCGTCTCTGTTACTTATCGCAATTAAAAATGTTCAAGTGAATAATCCAAGTTAGTTTAGTGTTAATTGCTATAAATAAGTGGCAACGGACAAGTGGTAATGTTTTTGTCAATTTTTATTTGACACATTTTAAGAAATTTCAACAATAACTAAGGCAGTGACTATCAATGTTAACAATTACTTTTTGCACCAATTAACTATACAAAAACATTTTAAGGAGTGTAATAACAAATAATATAGTGCACCCAGTTTAGATTTTTGAAAGGAAACTTGTTAATTTTTAAATTTTCTATGTTCTAACCGTTATTTTTTGCTTGGACTTACCGCGTTAACCTTGTCGTTATATTTTCTATAGAATGACCTTTGGACTTGCCTACAAGATTGTCATACTCACAGTGCATTCTGACTTTGTATGTATGCTGTTATTTCATCGATTGATTTAGTGATTCCTTTGGCTGAGTGTGTAAAGCACTGATCTGACAATCACGAGAAGCGCGGGTTCAAATCCGCGACCTGCATTATAAGTTTTTGCGATCTAATTTTGACAACGCCATCTAGCCCAGGCTTTCATAACTAACAGAATTCCTCAATAGTTGTGCAAAGAGTTTGTTGGTGATTAAGATACTAGCTTTTAATCTAACCAAATTCCGCAAGATGGCATTACTGTGTGCTTTATGCTACAAAGAAATTTCAAACAGACAATTTTTAAGCTGCTTGTGCTGCGAAGAAGCATATCACGTATTATGCACGACTGTCTCGGAAGTAAGATTCAACTCATTCTATGCTCTTGATATGGAAAGAAAAGCAAACTGGAAATGTACTCTTTGTCTAAGCAATCGGAGGAAAAATCTACATAATTCATCTCCAACCCAAACTGACTCTCCAAACAAGACTGAAAATCCTCAAGACAACATAACACATCGCAAAAAAATCGTTATTAACGTTTCCACAGAAAACTCCTTTGAATCTTTAAATACTGAGGATGACGAGGATGGAGAAATCAATGCCGCAAATAACTGTAACCTGAATAGAAGTTGTCCAAATGTAGAGAAAAATTACCCCGAAGAGATACGAGACATGAAAAAGCTAATTAAAGACCTTCAGGCTAATCTATTAAGCGCTGAAAATGAAATAGTTAACTTGTTAGAAGAAAATAGATCTCTCACAAAAAAAATGGAGGAATACAATCAGAAGATAACTCATCTCACTCAGATTTGTAAATCTTCTTCTAAGTCGGGTATCTCAACTTGCAAAAAACGAAAGGGCAAAAAAAAGACAAGGATTAGCTTCACTCAACCGGGACCAGAACGGGAGCAAAATGAAAGTTTTTCTCAACTTAATGTCCAAACATCTGTTGCTAATTCTACAATTCAAGACATATGTCATGAAAGTAATGATGTCGGTCGATCGAACCAAAACCGAAACCCTGAAACAGTCACATCGTGTAATTCAACCATACACATCTGCGGAGACCAGCAAGTACGTGGACTTTCAACTCACATTATGTCTGCAAGATCCGGCAAATGGAACGATACCTATAAAATCATAGGAATGGTGAAACCATATGCGAACAGCGACGAGGTTTTGAAGTCTCTCGACAGCATGACAAATACAGTAAACAACGATGACATCATTGTATTATCAGTTGGATCAAATGACAAAAATCCATATCAACTTTTTACTAATGTATGTAATACTCTTTCTAAATTCAAATGTAAAAAAATATTTTTACTAAGTGTACGTCACAACAAATATTTAAATGTAAAATTACTTAACACAGAACTTAAAATGATAGCTAAAAACTATTCAAATTGCAAATTTATAGAAGTTGATCCTAAAACATACCGTGAACATTACTTTAGAAAATCATTTTTGAACTGTATTACCTTTAAATTAAACATAGAAATTGATTTCTTAAAATATGAACTAGATTGTCTAATGAATGGGATTAAATCAAAAGTTCTAAGTGATGATGTCAACAGAAAACAATTTAATCAAAAATCTTTTGAAGCGGAGACTTTTTTTCGTCCCTCAAGTAAATACATATAAAATAAATTCAGATGATACTAAGTTGGGTTCTGTTAACAGTGCCTCAAAGTATAACTTTAGTGTATTTCATCAAAATGTGGGAAGTTTGTTAAATAAGCTAGATTTATTGGAAATAACTTTAAAGGAATTTGATGATAATAAGGATAATATTGACGTATTGTGCTTTAGTGAAACATTTGTAAAGCAGGGTGCTGAAAATAACATGAAGCTGGAAAACTACAAATTAGTCTCTTCATTCTGTAGAGATAACAGCAGAGGTGGTACTTCAATAATGGTAAGGAAGCCGATAGAGGTAAAGCCCCTTAAACTTATGTCAGGGCTTGCTACTGCTTATTACTTTGAATGCTGCGGCATTGAGATAGTTGGTATCGATCTGATAATAATAGTTATTTACAGGATTCCAAAGCAAACTAATACACACATAGACATATTTGTCCAAAAACTTGACAAAATGTTATATACCCTAACTGAAAAGTATAAAAACAAGAAAATAGTTATTTGTGGCGACTGGAATATAGATATCCTAAAGATCAGCGCGTCTTCGAAAATGTTGTTGAGTACATTACGGAATCATAACTTTAAGGCTCATATAAAAACGCCGACTAGGCTGAATGCATGTATAGACCAAATTGCTAGCAACATTAGGCAGGTAGAGTCAGATGTCGTTACCTTGGGTTTGTCAGACCATGAAACGGCACAAATTCTTAAAATAAAAACTAAACAGCAAAAATCGATTATCAGCTGGTTTGAAAAAAGGAGAGACTATTGTAGCGACAACATCCGGAAATTTAAGGAATGCATTGGAGCTCTCTCCTTTGCAGAAGTATTAAATAGTAATTGTTTGAATGAGGCTTTTAAATGTTTTTATGACATAATTTGTGCTTTCCCTTTATAAAAATTAAGGTTAGCAATAGAAGGAAAAATATAAATTGGCTTACAACAGGCATAAAGAAATCGTGTCACGTTAAGCGTGGATTGTACATGAAATATCGATTATGTAATGTTAATAAGGACATAAATAAAAAACATTTTAAAGGCTATCATTCAATCCTTAAGGCATGTATTAGGAGGGCACAAAAAATAAGCAATAGTAGGTACATTAACATGAATAAAAATAAATGCAAAGCAACCTGGGACATAATATCATCGACTTTGACTAATAATATTAATTTTAACATTAATTCGATTAATTTTAATAACATGATATATGACGATCCACAGGAAATTTGTAATACTTTAAATGACTATTTTATAAATTTGACTTCTTCAGCGAATTGCAATAATTTATCTTACAATAACCTAATTATTAACAATCCCTTCAGTATCTTTCTTAGACCTATAGATTATAATGATACTTTGAAAATAATTATGTCCCTAGGCAATAGTAAGACTAGTGGCTATGACGATATAACGACTGAAATTTTGAAGGCCAGTGCTGGTTTTATATGTCATCCTCTAGCACACATACTCAACTTGTCATTTAGTCAGGGCATTTTTCCTGAGCAACTGAAACTGTCGGTGGTTAAACCACTCTTTAAGAAAGGTGATAGGACTGATCCTAACAACTACAGGCCTATCACTATAGTTCCCATATTTTCTAAAATTATCGAAAAAGCCATGGCCATAAGATTAAATGATTTTATATTGAAGCACAAAATATTGAATTCTGATCAATATGGCTTTCGTACAGGCCGTTCAACGGAACTCGCTTGTTTTAATTTAGTTAAAAAAGTCACAGAGTCCATTAACGACAAAAACACGGTTATGTCGTTATTTTTGGACATGAGCAAGGCTTTTGATTTTGTAAAGCATTCAATACTACTCTGCAAACTAGAATCTTATGGCATTAGGGGTACAGCATTAGACTGGTTCAAAAGCTATTTGGGGAACAGGAAACAATGTACGGAAATTTCGAAGCTCAATCAATCGGGTAAAGTCTTTATGAAAACAATTTATAGATCTCAGTTCAGAATCAACAGTTCAGGAGTTCCCCAGGGCAGTAATTTGGGACCACTATTGTTTCTCCTATATATAAATGACCTTCCAAAAGCCACTAATCACAAATGTATACTATTTGCAGATGACACTACTTTAGTTGTTGAATGCGACAATGACAAAATGACATTTGAATCAAAAATAAATACCGCTGTAATGGAAATAATGACATGGATGAACAACAATAACCTGAGTGTGAACATAAATAAGACTAAATTTATACAATTTCATTCCTATGCAACTAAACCAATGTTCTTAAATGTAAATTATAATAATAATAAGCTTGAAGAAGCTAGCGGATATAAATTTTTGGGTATTAATATTGACAAACATCTTAATTGGAAAGATCATGTTGAATTTGTGTGTAATAGATTGGAACGTTTTGTATTTGCACTAAGACGATTAAGACAAACTGTATCAAAGGAAGCTGCTTTAACAGCGTATCATGGACATGTGTCGTCAATACTTAGTTATGGTTTGATCCTATGGGGAAACTCTGTAGACTCAGACAAAAGTTTCAAGCTACAAAAAAGGTGTATACGTGCAATTTGTAATTCCTGGTTTAGAGATAGCTGCAGACCATTGTTTAAGGAATTAAATATTTTGCCATTGCCCTGCTTGTACATAAGGAAAGTTTGTCTATTTGTCAAGAATCATCCAGAATACTTTAGGAACCTGAGAGATGTTACCATAAGACAAAAAAGGGCTCAGTATATACATCTATTGCATCAACCTCCTTGTTACTCAGATATATATAAAAGAAATATTTCTAATATGAGTGTCGCACTGTTTAATAAGCTTCCAGTTGAAATTAAAACGTTAGAAGGTAACCTATTTAGAAATAAGTTGACAGAATGGCTCTTAAATCACAATTTTTATAGTGTTAAAGAATTTTTAGAATTTAAAATTTAATTGTAAGTTCCTGCTGAAATATTTGCATGCTTTCTTGACGGCTGAATACAGTACTACCTATTAATTATGTTAAGACCTAATTGTAAAGTATTCTTGCAAATAAACAATTATCTTATCTTATCTTATCTTATCTTATCCGTTACTTTCAACTCTAGTTATGACTAATATTTTAAAGAATAAATTAAAAAATATATGCAACAATATTTGTTATGATAATACACAGTGATTAATGTTTTTATTTTTTATACTTTTATTGTAGTTTTTGATTGAAACAAAAAACCATTGAAAAAGTGTGGTTATTTTCTTTACTCTTTACACGTAAAGAAAAAGACAGTGACAACTGTTTCAATCAATACCTCGCCTTGACTCAACCAGACCTAAGTCGCTAAAAATCTGTAGGCATTCGTACATCCTTGTATCACCAGATGTTCGCATGTCAATGCGAGTTCTCCCTGTTTCTCACAAGAATGTATGGACCGTGAAAGACAATGTTAATATTGCGCTTGATATTCCACAAATTTCATATTTTATGTTGTATCGCTTTTACTATAAAGTTCAATTTCACATCTAAGAACGATAAGAGTTTTGTTTGTCGATAAATTTTGTTATAAACAGAAACTCGTACTTTCGATTCAAGCATGTCTTGTGAGTAATGTTTGAAAAACTTCAGCGGTAGAGTTCGTTCGCTGAATAAGCAGCATTTTTGACTAACCCACTTTTTACTAAAAAAAAGGAGGCAAAATTTTGTATTTCAAACGTATATGCTACTAAAAATATAATGGCAATAAAAAAAAATTTTTAAGAAAAAAATTATTTTGTTTAAAAAAAAGTTGTTTTAAAGCGACAGTAGTAACAAGAGGGTTAATGCCGCTCGCCGCTGCCCGCTCGCGTCAAACGGTCCCGTCCAAGGGGCCGCCCTGATTTCAATCGCGGCGCCGCCGACGTAACACCCTCACGGGGTCGAGCGAATCTTGTTCAGTCTTTAATTATTAATGAAGGTGACGAGTCTGAAGATACTTCGCCAACAGTGAAAGAAAAGGGTCGCTTGCCACTTACGGAATTTTTCAAACGCTTATGCCACGGGAAATTAAATATATATATATATATATACTCAAGGGACCGTTCATTTTGTGACGTTATTGAGAGTTTTCTTTATACAGAGAGAAGTTAGCATCAAAGTAAACCAACTGGAGCCAGGAAATTTAGACGTTCCAAAGAGTGAATCGTTACATCGAGTGACTTTTTACAGATTTGACACTATATTTAATTATTTTTTTATGATTGTTTTATCCTTCAACACATTTCCAGAACTTCGATCGGTTATACTACAGCTAATTCACCGAACGTACTATACATATATACTCAAAGCAAAGAAAAGTAAATCGGTTGATGTTCTCTAATCATCATATCAGCCGAACCACGTCCACACATAGTGGACATAGGCCTCCCCCAAGGATTTCCACAACGACCGGTTCTGCGCTGCCCGCATCCGGCGGCTTCCCGCGACCTTCACCAGGTCATCGGTCCACTGAGTGGGAGGCCTGTTTACGCTACGTTTTTCGGTGCGCGGTCGCCACTCGATAACTTTACTACCCCAACGGCCATCTAACCTAATCAATATTAGCATCGGAATTATCGACAGAAAGGTATTGCACTTTCTGCACCTTAAGCACACTGTCAAATACTACGTTAATTGAAAAACGCAAAACATATGCAGCTGAACATGGGCTGATATACAGAGTGTAACATAAAGGTGTGGTGATACTTTAAGGTGGGCTTGTACCCATCAAACTGAACAACTTTCTCCATGGAACCCATAGTCAAATCGCAAAAAAAAATTTGAACTTCCCATACTAAGTTAGCTGATCAGCTGATCGAGTTAGTATGGGAGAGCCAAATTTTTTTTTGCGATTTGACTATGGGTTCCATGGAGAAAGTTGTTCAGTTTGATGGGTACAAGCCCACCTTAAAGTATCACCACACCTATATGTTACACCCTGTATACACGCAAAAAAGTCAGTATAATGGTCTTTGAGGTTAGAAGTACTTAGAAGTAACCGACTCACTGAAGTGCCTCACATTACTTTGAATGGTACACCCCTAGAAAGAGTTTTTAGTTTTAAATACCTGGATCATAGTTACGCCCGACCTCAAAGAAAATACTGACATAGAAGGGGAACAGAGGGCTCTGTAGGTCCGAGCAAATATGATCTCCCGCAGGTTTGCGCGATGCTCTGTCGAGGTCAAGCTGACTCTCTTCAGAGCCTACTGCACCTCACTCTACACGTGTATCCTGTGGAGGGATTATACGCAAAGGGCCTACGGGGCCCTCCGTGTACAATATAACAACGCGTTCCGGGTGCTGGTGGGGCTGCCTCGCTTCTGCATCGCATCAAGCATGTTTGCAGACGCGCATGTAGACTGATTTTACGCAACTATGCATAAGAGGTGCGCGTCCCTGGTGCGCCGGGTGCGGACCAGTCCCAACGGCGTCCTAAGGATGATAGGGGACAGGATTGACTGCCCCTATATGCTTTACTGCTACGGACTTCACGTCAAGTTCGCAAGTAAGTATGCACAGCGTGGCTGTATTATTTTATTATTTTAACTACTTAATGATTTCAACATTTTCAGTGTTATTTGTCAATCTAGTGTGCTTACTTAATGTCATCCTATCAGCCGAAGGGCTGCGCGGCAGGGGAACACGGCCGCAGTGTGACGAAGGCGTCCGAGTGGCAACCGAGTGAATACGAGCTATAGTCTAGTCGCACCGCTTCAATTACCCACTGGCTTCCATTACCCCCTGCTCCCCTATCTTATTCTGATTTTTCTCGGAATAACGAACTACCGCGTACTGTAATTGGAAAGAAGAGCATCCGATGGCACAGATGATATAGGCTTGTGCACAAATCACGTGAGGTTCGATAGGGGAGAGGGGGGGGTCACGAAGAAAACACTACAGATCACGTTGGGGGGGGGGGGGAGGGTATAAAGAGACCTCACGTGTATTTTTCTACGATGAACGAACAAAGAAAATAATCTACCACATGAGTAGATAGTTTTTTCTCGGTTTCATTAAAAATAAATTTTCACTTGTTAAATACCTCAAAATAGCGATTCTATTTTACGAAATTTTGGCACGCATGACCTTGAGCGTGCTTGACCCCGCCCGCTACATTCAATAGATACTATTAAACTTTAAATTAGGTTGAATTAAACAAATACACGTGAAGTTGTGAGGGCAAGAACTTCACCAAATATCACCAGAGGGGAGGAGGGGGTCAAAAAGTAGCCGAAAAAACCTTGCGTGATTTGTGCATAAGCCCTATGCTAGTTACTTCCTAATGGACGGACAGACACACCCACACTATTATTTTTTGTTTTTATTTTTTAGAGTCTATTCGTGTAAGACAATCGATCCTTATCAAAATCTTGAATTAGATATTTTTGCCATAACAATAGCTTTTGACACCTTCGTCACAGTATTACGATATGGCTTACAGTAGCGCAACGCCTTTGATGTCGCGGAGTTTGCCAGGTTGTGCCCCGCCGTCCGCTGCCCCGCAAGTACCCTTCCGTTGCTCTGCTCATGCACATTCGTTGCGCTACTGTGCCTTCGTCGCTCGAAAGTAAAAAGTAAGTTATGTACTGATAATTAATTGGTGTCATGGAAGCACATTCAATATTAAACTTCTTATGATCAAAGCACACACATACAATACACAAACAAGTAGGAATCTTCAAAGACTTCATTTACACACTCCAAAACTTTATAATATTCTGCTTTTTCAATTTTCTGAAAAGGTTGAAGTTTGTAGGTACAACGGCTTTTCAAATGTCTTATTTGACAATATTTTAATTAAGTAGGTACGTATCAAAATGGTACGTTAGTACTACTAGCCCAGAGGAAGCGCTCCTGCCTGCTAGAAAGAGGATCGTACGTTCGATCCCCTCCCAGGGCAAATTCATCAGCTCAATCGACCAAAACTTTTCTTTTGTTGTTGCTCGCGTACTGCCTTATTACCTTGTCTATTAGAAATCGCTCTCAGCGATAAGATCGCTCAAATTATGTCTCATAATTGCTCCTTTTTTGTACTATTTTGACATTTGACAGTCTGATGTGCAATAAGGAGTTAGGTATTTGAATTTGAACATTGTATGGTGTTTTTGTAACAGGCTTTTATTAGCTTCACTTGTAACTAACTATGTAAGAAAATCTTGGAATCTTAATTTGACCCACTTGCCGGTCTTCGATTAGGATGAAATTTTGCACACGCTCTGAGTTCTGATGACAATACATGCTAGCTAAGAAGAATAGCTAAGAAACGTCACTACAAATCCAATATGGCGGCCTCCCCAAGATGGCGGACTGGCTGTTTGAAATCCACCCCCATGATATGGGTATCAAATGAAAGGGTTTGCTGTCAGGAATACGAAAAAAAAATCACGTGACTTAAATCCAATATGGCGGACATCCAAGATAACTATATAACGTGTTTACTAAAAGCGTGTTTTTTAGTTTTTTAAACTAATTGATGATTATTTAATTTTGTGTCAGTTCCTTCAGTTTTATTTTTTGGTTGGTGGAAGTAAGTAAGTAAGTAAGTAAGTAAGTAAAACTTTATTTGCAGAATATTGGTAACAAAAGTTGTAGTCTTAAATAATAGTGCCTTAAATATTCCGCCGTAAAACGGCATGCAAATCTTTAGTAACATGGTGATGAAATACAAATTTAAATGATTACTTAAAAAGAAAAACACTAGTATAGTTTAAAAATTAAAAGGAGTTAAAACATTTCAAATTATTAACTAGAGAAATTCACTTTAATAATAAAATAATAAGTTCATTGATTAACAAGAGGTCAATTAAATTAAAAATAACAGAAACAAATCATTAGGTAGGTAGCACCAGTCGCAGATGAATAAAAATAGTTACATGTCAAATTTATAATAAAGTAGGAAATGTCCCATTTTAGTCATTAAGATATTCGTCAACAGAGTAATATGCCTTCTTCAGTAACATATCACAAACATTTTTTTTAAAAACATCTAAACAGTCAATCTCTTTTATTCTTGTTGGCAAGTTATTGTACAGTTTCGGTGCCATTGCTAATATACTTTTATGCAGTGAGGTGGTTTTGCAGGGTCATCATCATCATCATTTCAGCCGAAGGAAGTCCACTGCTGGACATAGGCCTCCCCCAAGGATCTCCACGACGACCGGTTCTGCGCTGCCCGCATCCAGCGGCTTCCCGCGACCTTCACCAGGTCATCGGTCCACCGAGTGGGAGGCCTGCCTACACTACGCTTTCCGGTGCGTGGTCGCCACTCGAGAACTTTACTGCCCCAACGGCCATCTGTTCTACGAGCAATGTGCCCCGCCCACTGCCACTTAAGTTTAGCAATTCTGAGAGCTATGTCGGTTACTTTGGTTCTCTTATGGATCTCCTCGTTTCTGATTCGATCACGCAGAGAAATTCCGAGCATAGCACGCTCCATTGCCCTTTGGGTGACCTTGAGCCTTCTTATGAGGCCCATAGTAAGCGACCATGTTTCAGTTCCGTACGTCATCACTGGCAACACACATTGGTCGAAGACCTTGGTCTTAAGACACTGCGGTATCTGGGACGTAAAGATATTGCGAAGCTTCCCGAACGCTGCCCAGCCGAGTTGGATTCGACGATTGATCTCTTTCTCGAAGTTGGACCTACCTAACTGGACTGTTTGTCCCAGGTATACATATTCGGTAACAACTTCGAGTGTAGAGCCTCCAACCTTCAGAGGAGTAGGTATGACACGGACGTTTGACATAATTTTCGTCTTGTCCATATTCATTCTAAGACCCACTTGTTGGGAGGCTCTACTGAGGCCATCGAGCATTGTGCCTAAGTCGTCCATAGTCTCAGCCATGACCACGATATCGTCAGCGAATCGAAGGTGGGTGATGTACTCGCCGTTGATATTGATGCCCAGTCCACCCCAGTCCAAAAGCTTAAAAACATCTTCCAGGGCGGCGGTGAACAGTTTCGAAGATATAACGTCTCCCTGTCTCACCCCTCGCTGCAGCTGGATAGGTTTCGAGTTTTGATCCTGGAGGCGAACCGACATGGTGGCGTTTTCATACAAACACTTCAGCACTTCGATATATCGATAGTCAATTTGGCACCTCTGGAGAGACTGTAACACAGCCCAAGTTTCGACCGAATCGAAGGCTTTCTCATAGTCCACGAACGCCAAGCATAGTGGCTGATTGTACTCTTCGGTCTTCTGTATAATCTGCCGCAGCGTATGTATGTGGTCTATGGTACTAAATCCTTTTCGGAAACCGGCTTGTTCGGGAGGCTGGAAGTCGTCTAACCTGCGTGCGAGACGATTCGTAATGATCCTCGAAAACAGTTTGTAGACGTGGCTCAGAAGTGAGATGGGTCTGTAGTTCTTCAGCAGGGTATTGTCGCCCTTTTTGAAGAAAAGCACGACCACACTTCTGTGCCATACCTTAGGCGTTTGTCCCTCAAGTATAACGGAATTAAATAATTTCTGAAGAGCTTTAAGTACCGGTGTTCCACCTGCTTTCAGAAGTTCAGCCGTAATTCCATCATCACCCGGTGCCTTATTGTTTTTAAGCTGTTTAAGAGCCATTCTAATCTCGTACAGGCTGACGTCCGGGATATCTTCGGTATAGTGTCGGGTAAGTCTAGCTCTTGGGTCTTTAGCCAGATCGCTGACAGGCAGACGTGTGGTCGTGTACAATTGTCCGTAGAACTTCTCAACTTCTTCCAGCAACTCATTCTTAGACGATATGATCCTGCAGTCCTCAGTCTTCAGCTTGGTCAGTTGGCTTTGACCAACAGACAGATCTCTTGCGAACACTTTTGAGCCTTTGTTGTTCTCAATCGCCTCTTCAATAAAATTTGTATTATAGTGGCGCAAATCGCGAGTTAGAGACTTAGAGATCTGCCTGTTTAGTTGCCGATACTGAGTAGCGTCTTCAGAGGACTGCAAAACCAATCTGCGTCTTTCTTCCATGAGGTTGCTGGTGAAGTCAGAGATTTTTTTGGTTCTGTTTGAACGGCGAGTTTTGAAAATCTTAGACCCGACCGTTTGGACAATTTCCACGAACCTGTCGTTATAATCGTCCACATTCTCGCAGTCTCCTAGGCATTCGAAGCGATTGTGCAACTCGAGCTGAAAGTTTTCGGGGTTTTGGAGCTGGATGGGCGCTGGTCGGAGTGTGGACTTCATCAGTCGACATCTTTCTAGCTTGGTCTTTAGATTCAATGTGCCTCTTACCATTCGGTGATCGCTCCCTGTTTTGACTGAGTTGATCACAGAGACATCATTGAATATTTGCCTTCTCGTCGACAAGATGAAGTCGATATCGTTCTTCGTTACGCCATTGGGATGCAATCATGTCCACTTTCGCTGTTTAGGCTTTTTGAAGAAGGAGTTCATCATAAAGAGGCCCTCCTTCTCCATAAAGTCGGCAAGCAGCTGGCCACGTGCATTTCTCTCTCCATATCCAAATTGCCCCACTCTCAGCTCACCATCACTTCGTTTGCCCAGTTTCGCGTTAAAGTCCCCCATAACAATAGTGTATTGGGTCCGGGAGCTATTATGTAGAGCTCTAGAGATATCCTCATATAGGAGCTCCACTTCGTCGTCGGAGTGTTGTGCGGTCGGTGCATATACCTGAATAATTTTCAGCGAATACCGTTTGGTAATTCGGAGAATAAGGTACGCTACCCTCGTCGAAACACTCTCGATCCGGACCACATTGTTAATGAGGGACTTGTGGACTAGAAACCCGACACCACCCTCGGACAGTTGGTTGCCCTCCCGAAAATAGAGCAGGTTTCCGGATTTAAGGATTATGGAGTCCTCCCCCTCTCTTCGGACTTCACACAATCCTACGATGTCCCATCGTAACCTGCTCAATGCTTCCTCGAGTTCTGTTAACTTTACGTCGGTTCGCAGTGTGCGCGTGTTGTAGGTTGCCAGGGCCAGAGGTCTTTTGTTATGGTAGCCTGGCATCTGCCGGGGATTCTTCGCACCCCATGCCCCGCCGTTACCTTGACCGCTACCGGAGCCAGGAATAGCGGGGCCGCCGGGGACTAGGGGCCGTTTTTTATTTGTGTCGGTCATTTGGGGGGTGTTGCCGTAATCGCCACGCTTGGCAGGCGGGTTGGCGATCGCAGTGTTGCAGATTGGCTGCAAGTCACGGAAAGACGCTGCTGCCCATCCTCCGGTTTGAGTCCCTTAGTCGGCTCTTACGACACCTATTGGATGAAATAGGATGGCCCTATTCTAAGCCGGGAGCCATACGGCCAAACAAACGGTACGTTTTTGCAGGGTATAAAATTTAATTTGTGTCGTCGTCTTTCGCTACTAACGTGGCCAAACAAACTCAAATTACTCTTTACAAAAACTACTGTTTCGACAATATATAAACAGGGAACGGTGTGTACTTGGAGTTCTATAAAGAATGGCCTACAACTGTCAGTTTGCTTAAGGCTACAGATTGCTCGAATACATCTTTTTTGAGCTTTGAAAACCATTTCCTTTCCAGTACTGTTACCCCAAAACATGATTCCGTACCTTAATGTTGATGCTACGAAACCATGGTATGCTATTAGGACAGTCTTTCTGTTAACTATCTTTGTTAACATGTACAATCTATACGCTAATTGATGAATTTTGTTGCACAGTATCTCAGTATGGGAGTTCCAAGTAACGCCTTGATCTATTTGCAAACCTAAAAATCTCATGACATGTGTTTCTTCAATCTTCTTGTTTTTGTGATTAATGTTGAGGTGGAAAATTCTTGATTGTCTGTGTCTAAGTATCATAAATTTTGTTTTGTCCAAATTAATTTTTAAATTGTTGCAAGGGAAGTTTTAGGCCCGCCTGGACAGCTACCATCATCTTATCTAATTCTTGCCGCCAAACATCAATGTTAACATCATTTTGGCAATTTGAACAGGACATGGATGTTTCCGGGAAGATAATATAGCCAGGTCCCCATTGCATTGGGGAATCTTGATATTCTTGCTTCCTTCTTCGACCTCATTGTCACTTACCATCAGGCGAGATAATGCCAAGGGCTTATAAATAGTGGATTAAAAAAATACAGTGGTATCTATATAATACTGAATTACGTATACAGGGTGTAATATAAAGGTGCAGTGATACTTTAAGCAAACCCTGGACACTTCATACAACGGGCCAGAAATGGCATTTCAAATAAAGGAATGACGGAACAAACAAAATAGTGGCGAAATCCCATACTTTCGAGAACCAAACTATAACCAATCTGTATCGGGGGTGAGGTATCGCAATCTAGAGAGCGGCAGGTAGTGTCCATACTGTATTTTAGTACTAATATGTACACTTTGCTTTAAGGTTAGCTTGTACTTATCGAACTGAACAACTTTAAGTGCCCTCCCTACCAGCTAAGCGCTATTTCAGGTCATCTGTATTTTTTTTAATAGTAGGACGTATATTCAACTAGTTGTTTTTCTGGGGCTTCACCCGCGTGGACAACGTTTCTAGACTTTTCGAGGGTGCGCAGTGCGCGAGCCGTGAGTGGCTTGCGAGCGTGGAAAAAAGTAGCCTACGTGTTAATCCAGGTTCTCATCCGTCTACCTATTACCAGTCACCTACAAATTTCAGCCATATCCGTTTAGTAGTTTTTGCGTGAAAGATTAACAAACATACATTCTTACAAACTTTCGCGTTTATAATATAAGAAGGAAAAATTTTCAAATTTTCAAATTTTTAATAAAAAAAAAAAAAAAAAAAAAAAAGGATTTAAAAGAAAAACTATCACGGCTAAGTAGCGCAGATCCCGATTTTTGCGGTTCCCGTGTGAATTTCCAAAAATCTTTACTTAGCGGATGCTTACGTCATAACATCTACCTGCATGCCAAATTTCAGCCCGATCCGTCCAGTGGTTTGGGCTGTGCGTTGATAGATCACTATGTCAGTCAGTCAGTCACCTTTGAGTTATATACTCGTATATTTAGTTATATATCGGGAAATGTGCATTTTTCGGGATAAAAATATTTTATGTTGTTTACCGCACCTTAATTAAGATTTTTTCAGATTTTTAACATCAGTAAGGATTCAAATATATTTGATTAATATTATTGTAATATGCAAAATTTTGAAAGTTCTTAAAAATACATGACGATGTTTGTCTACACACTATTACATACTTATCTATACTATAAAGATGAAAAATTTGATTGTTTGTTTTGAATAGGCTCCAAAACTACTGTGTACGGTAGTGGTAGTGGCATTAGTGGTGGTAGTGGATGTGTAGTCGTAGAGTAGTGGTAATGGTAGTGGTAGTGGTAGTGATAGTGGTAGTGGTAATGTAGTGGTAGTGCAGTGGTAGGGCAGTGTTAGTGTAGTGGTAGTGTCGTGGTAGTGGTATTGTAGTGGTAGTGGTGTTGGTTGTGGTAGTGGTAGTGGTATTGGTAGTGTAGTGGTAATGTAGCGTTAGCAGTATCGGTAGTGTAGTTTAGTGTAGTGTTGTGTGAGAAGGTATGAAGTTCGCCGGGACAGCTAGTTTTAATAATGTTAATTTTCTATGTTTTCATGCTATCGCTCTCACTCCCGCTCTTATTGCCGTCCCATTACTACAGTATTACGATATGGTTTACAGTAGCGCAACGCCTTTGATGTTTTACGATGCCACTACGGTGTAGGTACTAGCAGTACTAGCCTGTAGCCCGCCTGGCAAACATGCGGAGTTTGCCAGACTGTGCCCCGCAAGTACCCTTCCGTTGCTCTGCGCAAGTACATTCGTTGCGCTACTGTAAGCCGCTATATTGTATTACTGTGCCATTACGCTCCCAGTTCCTAACCCCGCTCCCGCTTCTGCTCCTACTACAACACAAAAATTCAAGTTTCTAAACCCAGGGGTTTAGCCTGTTCGTTGCCATACCCACTTCAAGCCTCGCTTTCATTCCCTCATAGGAAAAGAAAAGTTACATAAGAATTTTTTTATTTATTTAGAAGAGCATTAGTGCAACTTTTAAGTTGACACACGCAGATAATCTTACTTTCTCATACAAAGTTCCCGACTGAAACCCCCCATAGAGAATATTTTTTTAAATCTCATAATTAACTCATAATTATATAATCTCATAGATATTTAAGGAACCCTTTTCTTTCTGATCCCATACAAATTTCAATCCTCTCTTCTTTTTTCACCCCTGAAGGGTCTGTTTTTAAATAACGACGAAACACGTGTTTATTTATTTGTTTAGAGGAGTAATTCTGCTAATATTCATCATATATGATTTATCCACAATAATTTTGAACCCCTTTTATACCTTTTTAGTGGTTCATCATTACAGCTCATATACGTCCCCACCGAAGGGCTCGAGCCTACCCTGAATCAGGGCGATTAGGCCTTAGTCGACCACGCGGGCCCAGTGCGGGTTGGTCGACTTCACACACAACCTTCGAGTTTCTTCGCAGGTGTGTGCAGGTTTCCTCACGATGTTTTTCCTTCACCGTTAAAGCAATCGGTAGTTTTAGTGGTTGAATTTTCAAAAATCCGTTCTCAGCAGATGCCTACGTCATAATTTCTATCTGATGTATACCAAATTTCAGCGCGATCCGTCCAGTGGTTTCAGCTGTGCGTTCATAGATCAGTCAGTCAGTCATTCACAGTGTCAATTCATATAATTATATAGATAAGAAGAAGAAGATGCACTCAAGCCTTAGGTATTAAGTTCTCGTAACCAAAAAGCTTCCAGCAAAATAAAACTTAACACTTAAAGGAATCTTCTGTTGTTGAAACAAAAGCTATTTACATCTTTGGAATTGCATAGCTCGCTTGAAACTTTCCACTTTAACCGCAATAAAATACAGTAGCAACGTCTGAGAAACACTTCTCTTAATAATTCTCTAAAATAACTGTTTATGAATAAGCTGAATGGAAATCAAATGTTGTTAATGCTCAGGATGTAACAAAATCAGTATAGGAGCTGTTATAATATGAGGCCTTGGGCACAGTATTACAATATGGCTTATAGTAGCGCAACGCCTTTGATGTCGCACGATGCCGCCACGGTGTAGGTACTAGCAGTACTAGCCTGTAGCCAGCGAGTTTGCCAGGCTGGGCCCCGCCGCCCGCTGCCCCGCAAGTATGTTTCCGTTGCTCTGCGTATATACATTCGTTGCAATACTATAAGCCGCTAAATTGTAATACTGTGCCATAGGGCTTCTACTTATCACACTGAACAACTTCCCACAATAACTCATAGTCAAATTCTCAACAAAAAAACGTGTGGCACACGGGGACTGCCGCGGTAAAGCTATTGTATAGCATTTTTTATCAACTTATGCAATTATAATTATTTATTTATTTTTTATTTATGTAGTATTTACCAGTACCATATAGTCCTTGGGACGCGGGATGTTTAAGTAATAAATTAACACTAAAAAAGTTACACCAGTAAAATTGACTAAGTCCTTATAGTACCGCAAATCGCTAATAGATGGCACTGTATAAGTTTTTTAGAACTCGTGGGGTGTTAGGTTATTTTCGTTACGGAATTTCTTGATTCGGTCGCCGGGCTCAAAGCCCGCGATAAAAGCTATGCAATAGCCTAACATGTTCAAAATTGATCTGTGAGCTAGTCGATTTATATGAAGAATTCTTTTTTTTTACTTACTGACTAATGGTTCGTTTGGAAAAGTTGTTCAGTAAGATCAGAAGAAGGCCCAGATAGTGAATTTTACAACAATTTTGATACGCTACGTAATAAATCTTAAAAGCAGTCTTCAGAGGGGATTGAAAAGGTTTTTGAAGGATTAGGAAGACCTTTTACAGATTCTGGCGCTACCCATTTCCCATCAAGTGTTTCGTCAGCCTATCAATCAATTTTGACAGTAAAACATGAGTTAATATAAGTAAAAGATTATAAGTTTTTTTATCTTAATTGACTATTTTTGACCTTGGAAAGTTTTACAGATTCTTGTGGGCGGCGCTATAGCCATTTCCTATCAAGTAGGTATTTCGTCAGCCTATTAATTACTTTCGACAATAAAAATGTGTAAATATAAGGGAGAGATAATACGTTTTTTAAGTTACTTTACCATTTCTGTTATAAGACAAAAATTTTAATTATAATCCACAAATAAGCCAGGAACCTAATCACTGGCAGCTTCACTAGTCCTGACCACGATAGCGGCCTGGTAATGGTAGGGCAGTCATCATATCAGCTCATATACGTCCCCACCGAGGGGCTCGAGCTTACCCTGAATTAGGGCGATCAGGCCTTAGTCGACCACGCGGGCCCAGTGCGGGTTGGTCGACTTCACACACAACCTTCGAGTTTCTTCGCAGGCGTGTGCAGGTTTCCTCACGAAGTTTTCCTTCGCCGTTAAAGCAATCGGCAAGTATATGTACGTAAGTTTTTGAAAAACTCATTGGTACATTGGCCGTCCAGATTTGAACCCGGTACCTCTGGTTAGAAGAACAGAGCGAAGAAAAAAGCGTCGGTGGCTCAACCGGTAACGACTCGGTTCTTCTAACCAGAGGTAGGGCAGTGGATGCTAATAATCCTGGCAGGACGGCCCCCCACCAGGTGAATGGTTTTGCATAAGGTACGCAGGATAACTATGGATGCATGTGGCTCAAAATGGCTCAGTAAAGGCAAAGTATATATATATATATATATATATATATATATATATACTTTGCCTCAGTATAAAATGGCTCAGTAAAGGCAAAGTATATATATATATATATATATATACTTTGCCTTTACTGAGCCATTTTGAGCCACATGCATCCATAGTTATCCTGCGTACCTTATGCAAAACCATTCACATATATATATATATATATAATAGTACTAACATACAGTATGGACACTCCCTGCCGCTCTCTAGATTCCGACCTCACCCCCTCGTCATCCAGATTGATACAGATTGGTTACAGTTTTGTTGTCGATCGTATAGGATTTCACTGCCATTTTGATTTGTTCCGTCATTCCTTTTTTGAAATTTCATTTCCTGCCCATTGTATGAAGTGTCCAGGGTGTGGTAAAGGTCTATGAGGGTAAGCCTATATTTAACAATTGAGGTCTTATATTTGGTATGATAATTACAGCTCGTAGAACTGACGGCTGTTGGGATAGTAAAGTTCTCGATTGGCGACCGAACACCGGAAGCGTAGGCAGGACTGCCACTCGGACCTGGTGAAGGTCTTGGAAAGCCAACTGGAAGCGATCAGCTCAGGACTAGTGATTGTGAAAATCTTTGAGGAGGTCTTTTACCTTTTCTTTTAGCTGATGATGATGATGACTACTTACCACTAAATTCCCTAATCTTAAACAATATTTACTACTGTTTCGTTTAGAAATCAATATTAATACCTAAATTGTTATTTTATACGAAGTCCCGTCACTTAATATATTATGAGCTACAAAGTAAACTTACGTTTAGTTTCAAAATGTCTCAAAGTAAGTATATAAGTATTTTCAGTATTAAGGTTCCCCATTACAAAGTTGTGCGGTGGGTTTCGAAGCCTTTAAACTGACAGTGGGTAGCTGAGGAATTGTTAAACCTTGTTAAAACGTGCGAAACTAACCCCGGCACTTTTAGTTTAAAGTGTTAGAACGTAGCGATACGAGGCGGCTCTAAAAACTGTTAATTTAGAAAAGAAAGAAAGAAGCAATAATAGGAAGTGAGAAAAGGATAAATGAAAGCAAAAAATTGGTAAATTTTATTCGACATTATGCCTAAACACATAAACATATTTTTTCATACTACCACAAACTCAGCAGCTGTGATTTACTAGTTTACAGTTTAAAAACTTAAACCCGCCAACGGAAAATAGCTCTTATCTGTCGATTTAAATTTTAAAATATTAAATGTAAACAAATTATAAACCTTCCTTTTGCCTTTGTGTAAAATTTTCTCCTCTTTCATTTGACGTACTCAACACAACATTTAAAAAAATATCAGAGACAGCTACTTTTTTGGATTTCATCCGTCTTATTGGTTTTGTTTCGTAACCGCATACTCAGACTATAATAACGAATTGACTGACTCCAAATTCATCAAAATCTGCTCAATAAATAGTTTAGGTGCTACGGTGGAACATGATGATGATGATGATGATGGTCCTAGCCGTTTTCGGCTACAGCGACCGCAGAGTTGTCCGGCTCAGCTGCAAGCGTCCCGCTGCTCCGCCTTCTCGTGCGCCCGCATGTGGCTGTTGTAGCCAATCTTCGCTCGGAACGTGCGGTCACACTTGGGGCACGTCAGGACACCGTTGCAGTAATTGTAGTGGAACATATTAAGTAAGCAAAGTATATATTATATTAGTACCAACATACAGAATAGACACTCCCTGCCGCTCTTTAGATTCCAACGTCACCCAGATTTATACAGATTGGTTATAGTTTGGTTCTCAAACGTATAGCATTTCGCCGTGATTTTGTTTATTCGTCATTTGTTTTTAGAAATGTCATTTTACGACCGTTGTATTTGGTGTCCGGGGTGGGCCGTAAGTACAAACAAACTGCTAAAGGAGCATTCCACCAGCAATGCAACCGAGGCCTACAAAACTAAAATTTAAATTATGGCTAAAATTTCATTACGACATAATACTATATATACTTAGCACTAGTAACTAAAATTTTAATGGGCAAAATTTATTTTTCTTGTCATTATTTTAAATTTATTTAAAAAACCAAACATTTCTGTTTTACCTTACTCAATTTTCCTCGTTTTTATCACCTGTTGTACAAAGAAACACAATTTTAACTAAAACTTTTTGGTGTATAATCAAAGAAGGAGACCATATGTTAGAATAAAAAATAAATTTGATTACGATTGACAGTTAATTTGTAATCTATGACTTTAGTAATAATACTCTACTAACGCTGTCCTGCACAACAGGATTTTTAAACAATTTTAATTTTGTGAGTAACGAGAAATATATTTATAATTAGTGTTCACATAGTAAACACAGTTTGATAGTAGCTATCGACCCCGATACCCGGTAGTGCATTTGCTTTGATCGTTTATTTTCAACTATCTTTCTTAATATATATAAATCTCGTGTCACAATGTTTGTCCTCAATGGACTCCTAAACCACTTAACCGATTATAATAAAATTTGCACACCATGTGCAGTTCGATCCAACTTGAGAGATAGGATAGGGTAGGGTAGGGTAGTGTAGGGTAGGGTAGTGTAGGGTAGGGTAGGGTAGTGTAGTGTAGGGTAGTGTAGAGTAGTGTAGGGTAGGGTAGTGTAGTGTAGTGTATGTAGGGTAGGGTAGTGTAGGGTAGGGTAGTGTAGTGTAGTGTAGGGTAGTGTAGGTTAGGGTAGGGCAGGGCAGTGTAATGTAATGTAAGGCGGTACGAAGTTCGCCGGGACAGCTAGTATAAATATATATATTTGTCCCGCACAACAGTTTTAGTCATACTCTTTTTTTGCAATGTCCGATCAATGTTATTCTAAGTATGTGAAGAAATACCGCGAGAAAAGAAAAGCTGAAGATCCAAACTATCAAAAAAATGAAAATATTCGAATTTCTAATTTAAAAAAGAAGCAAAAGGAAGCTATGACGAAAAAAGAATTGGAACAGTTAAAATTGTACGAAAGAGAGAAGAAACGTAAACAGAGGGCAAAGAAACGCCTATCCAGTGAACCGTCAACTAATTCTACAGTCGTGAATACATCAGGCGAAACACCAAGCACTTCCGTGCCCGCGCACCCATATAAGTGTCCACAAACAGCTTCTAAGGCGATCCAAAAAGCTGTTCAGGCCCTTCCATCTTGTCCTACTAAACGTGACTACGTCATAAAAGGTCTCTGTAGCCGTTATGGAATCCGGTTAGCCAAAGAGATGGAAAGAGAACTGGAGCAAAATGATGAAGAAAACTGGGACTATGACGAAAATTCGGTAAAAAAAAATTATTTTCATCCAGATATTGTCTACACATGTCCAGGAATGAAAGATTGCATGACTTCCTGGAAAAGTGGAGAGAAAAAAAAGCTGCAAAAATATTATCTGACTATGTTTTTTCGTGAAGCTTTTCAAATATACAAAGAAGAAAATGTCTTTACCAAACTCGGATTCTCTAAGTTTTGTGAGTTGCGTCCTGAAAATGTCCTTCTCTTAAAAGATACTACAAGTGAACAATGCAAAATATGTAGAATACACGAAAATTTTATTTTGAAATTAAAGGCGCTGAAAATTAACTACAATCAAGGGTTTTGGGAGACAGTTCTATGCGACTGTTCAATTAATTCTGCTTGTTGGCAACAGAACTGTGGACTGTGTGGTGATATGCAAAAGTTAAATCCACCTGAACATATGCTACAGCCGATTAGCTGGAGAGAATGGGAAAAAGATTCTACAGGAAGGCTAAAACTAGCATTAAAAGAAAGTGTATCTGCGGAACTGTATGACAAGGTTAAAGAAGACTATCCAAAATTTCTGAGTCATGTTAACTTAAAAAGAGTGCAGAGTTCTGAGTTCGAAAAAGAGAAAAAATGTGCCAATACAAGGATCTTACAGATAGATTTTGCTATGTCGTTCTCATGCGAATACCAAAATGAGATTCAGAGCGCGCTTTGGGCGCGTTCAAGTGTACTTATGCTCACTGCTGCGGTATTTTTTCAAAACCAATGCGAAACTTATGTCGTCTGCTCAGACAGTCGCAACAAAGACAAAGATACGATATTCGTTTTTGTTAACCAACTTTTTGAAATAATATTTAAAAAGAATAATGATGCAACCATTCAAAACATCATATGGAGCGATGGCCCGTCATCCGAATTTAAGAATAAATACATGGTGAAGCTGCTTAATCACCTGAGCCTTAAATATAACCGATAATTTATCTGGAAGTATTCAGCGACGTCCCATGGAAAAGGAGTTGTGGATGGCGTAGGAGGGAACGTGAAAAGATTGGTAAAACAAAAGATGTTAAGTCAGGCTGGAATAGTAGTCCAATCGGCTGAAGACTTCGTTAAAGTCGCACGAGAAGTAATAAAGACCACCGAGATTATTTATATTTCTCAGTCCGAAATATATGCCAAAATCAATCCCGAAAATCCATGGACCTCAGTGAAACCTATTCCTGGCATTTCTAACTTTCACGTCATCACCTGTGCCTCCAACAAAATTCAAGCCCAGAACCATGGCATCAGCGATGAAATAAAAGTTTTTAACTTGTAAACTATAGAACCCAGGTGGCAGAAAACGTACAGAATATTTTATTCAGAATACAAATATTATAAAAATGGTTTTTTTCGTATTACAAAACCCGAAAACATTAGAAAAAATGGCTTTTGACAGTATAGTCAATGAAATTATAAAAATATCTACCAAAGACTTATAAGAAAGATAAGATATATTCAGCCTCGATGCGAGAAAAGGTAATATTTAACTATTTATTTTTAACTATACCTAGGTAGTTAATACATTCTACATATTAATCACAAAAATTTTGTTATATTTTGTAGGTGAAATACTTAACTGTTAGAAAAATGCAACTGTTTTCATTAAATCTTCCAAGACAATTTTTAGTTAAAGTTGGATGGATGGAATCGCTCCCGTGGTGTAACAGTTATAATGTCCACAAAGAAGGCATGGTCATCCACGATACATGTGGTTATTGCGGGACAAGACAGGAATATTATGATGATGGTGGTGATATGCCGTCCAACGATTTATACGACTTGTATTGCCCGTCATGTGGCGAATATACTTTTAATTTTACATCTTAAAAATTGTAACTTAATGCTTTTATTATAATATTTTTTTAGTTTATAGAAGAATAAATAATATGATTTAAATTTAATTTGCACAATTAAAACTATTTCCATGAAAAACTTAAATATTATTTATTTTGAAACAACAAACGATCATTACATCTACTTAATTTATAAATTTATAAAACATACATAAGTGCAGACTTATACTGCCCTGAATTAATTACTTACAAGAATTTCGTTATGAAAAAAGGGTCGGGATGATCAAATATAATCTCAATTAAGCTCAAATATAATCGTTCTTTTTCATTACGGTCTAATTCATGAAGAATTCATTGATAACGAATACTGTGATTACCAAATTAGTACTGGAATTCGTACTCGTCCCGCACAACAGGCGACGCGTCCCGTACAACAGATTTGAATATTTTTTTTTCAAAAAAAAGTTTCCAACAGATGTGCGTTTTATTTATTTCAAATAACTCCTTCGGCTTTAGTTTATCAGTGTTAAAAATAATATTTCGTTAGATGTTACAAATTCGCTTAATAATCGAATTATTTAAAAGGAATCGCAGACTTGGTAGTTTCGCTGTCCCGCACAACAGGCGACGTAAAACGTCTATAAATACTTTATAATTGAGTATATCTAGATAGACTATACATTTTATGATTGATCGAAGTTATGTTGTTACGAAATGCTAAGTTTGAACCAGAGGCGTTCCCTAGTAAATGTTTTATTGTACATCAAACACTGAAACTATCGTATGAATGTCCCATACAACAACGTGGAATGCTCCTAAAATCCATACACTCCCTTTAGGCTTTGCCCTAATCGGGTAAAAAGGTACCCAACTAATCGTCTTAAATTGATAATTGACCAAATAATTTACCAGGAAAGGAACATAACAAGGCGGTACCAGGTTTATGATATAGCGTCCCCACTCACCGACAGCTAGGTCACATAATGAGGGCCACTATTCCTGCCAAAGCGGTGAGGCGAGGGCTAAGACCAACTACGGTAGGTCTTGCCGCCAAGATTCTTGTCCCGGTACTCTGCAAGGCGAGTGCCTCGTGGAAGAGAACCACTACCTACTGTCCAGGTAGGTCCCGGAGCTGTAGGCACGCTCACCTCCCGCGGTCAGACGGACATTCCCTCTCGTATATCTACCAGAACCGTTAAAACTACCAGGTTTATGATATAGCGTCCCCACTTTCCTATTCTTGGGCATACAGTGAGGGCCGCTATTCCTGACAACACCATAAGGTGAAGACAAGGACCAGTTACGGTAGGTCTTGCCGCCAAGATGCTTGTCCCGGTACTCTGCAAGGCGAGTGCCTCGTGGAAGAGAACCACTACCTACTGTCCAGGTAGGTCCCGGTGCTGTAGACACGCTCACCTCTCGCGGTCAGATGGACATTCCCTCTCGTATATCTACCAGATACGCTAAAACTACCAGGTTTATGATATAGGGTCCCCACTTTCCTACCCTTGGGCATACAGTGAGGGCCGCTATTCCTGGTAACACCATAAGGTGAAGACAAGGACCAGTGACGGTAGGTCTTGCTGCCAAGATGCTTGTCCCGGTATTCTGCAAGGCAAGTGCCTCGTGAAAGAGGACCACTACCTACTGTCCAGGTAGGTCCCGGAGCTGTAGGCACGCTCACCTCCCGCGGTCAGACGGACATTCCCTCTCGTATATCTACCAGATCCGTTAAAACTACCAGGTTTATGATATAGCGTCCCCACTTTCCTATTCTTGGGCATACAGTGAGGGCCACTATTCCTGCTAACATCAAAGGTGAAGACAAGGATCAGACAGTGGGGGGTATAGTACTAAACGGTAATTGGGTACAGTTGGTCACCCTTTGGGTGTACGGAACCCTAACTGGTGCTTCTACCCATGAAACTGAACAACTTTCCCCATGGAACTCATAAACAAATCTCAAAAAAAAATTTGAGCTTCCCATACTAAGTTGTCTGATCAGCTGATCGAGTTAGTATGGGAGAGCCAATTTTTTTTTTGAGATTTTACTATGGGTTCCATTGCGAAAGTTGTTCAGTTTCATGGGTAGAAGCACCAGTTTAAATAGCTTCAGCTAATTTTGTTACACCTTATAAATGAAATTTTTTTATTATTCACAATTGGTAAACCCTTGACAACATCTCACCTGGTGGTAAGTGACGATGTTGCCGAAGATGGAAGCGGGCTTACCAAGATTCCCCAACGCAATGGGGAATCCCTGCCGTCCCTCATCCTTTGTGGACATTTGTCCCTCATTTTAAAATACCGTGACTTGAAAGATTGTGACTGTGAAAGAAATGTAATGAACTATTCAAGACTCCTGTAGTCGCTTGTAAACTTTTTAGGGTTCCTTTAACTGAACTAAGAGGGTTCAGATTATCTATTGGTTTTTAAGTATATTTTGAGATATTATATTGTTGTGTTTGCTTTATTGTATTGATGTTAGCCTATATATTTTATTAATTACTAGCTTTTGCCAGCCGCTTCCCACGCGTGGAAAAAGTAGCCTATATGCCGTTAATCCAGGTGTTCGGAGAGTATGGGGTATCTTGGTAAGCCCGCTGCCATCTTCGGCATCGTCGTCACTTACCATCAGGTGAGATGATGCCAAGGGCTTACCAATTGTGAATTTAAAAAAGATAGGGATATTTTTTTTAATGCAGTCGGGTATCTTTTTTAGGGTGCCGTACCCAAAGACTTCGATGTCCGTCTGTCTGTCTGTCTGTCCGTCTGTCACCAGGCTGTATTTCATGAACCGTGATAGCTAGACAGTTGAAATTTTCATAGATGATGTATTTCGGTTGCCGCTATAATAACAAATACTAAATAAAATAAATATTAAAGGGGGCTCCCATACAACACACCTTTTTTTTTTGCTCGTTTTTTTCCGATATTAACGGCAACAGGTAGCTTGAAATATTCACAGAATATTGAGTTGTATTATTCACTTTAAAAATAAATAATTTAATTAAAGTAAAATATAAGGGAGGCTTCCTAAAACAAACGCGATTTTTATAGTTAATGGTACGGAACCCTACGTGCGCGAGTCCGACTCGCAATTGGCCGGTTTTTTACAATGGGCTAAATTATATCTTGCATAAAAAAATACTTGCACTAGATAGGTAGATAGTTAGTTACCGGGTCAAATTAATATCCTTTGAAGAAAAAACAGCCAATTTATCAAAAAAATGAGAACAAAAATATTAGAAACTAGCTTTTTCCCGCGGCTCCGCCCGCGTGGACATCGTTTTTATGACTGTCTTTAAGGGTGATTAGTAAATAATGTCGTTTCCCACCTACTCAACCATCTCTGTGCAAAAAATCACAACAATCGAGTATTTTTTAGGTCCCTCAGGAACTGCATCAGATTATGCTATTTTTCCGGGGTAAAAAGTATCCTATGTCCTTTCCCGTGACACAGGCTACCTGCATGCCAAATTTCATAAATATTGGTCAAGGAGTTGAAGCGTGAAAATGTAACAAACAAACAAACACATTTTCACATTCATAATATTAGTAAGGATAGCCATTTTGTGGGAGATTCGTACTTGACCGATTTTTTTTCAGCCGAAGCGAAACACAATGGCGGCTGACGAGCCATTACCATGTCAGTGGCATCGTTAGGGTTAAACCGCAACTCCGAAACAAACGACACAGGGGGATTGCGTGGAATATTTTGCGATGTCTCTATTCTGCATTTCAAGTTCTGATCTCTTGTGAATATGTGCGAAATTATGTCGAAAATGTTTCTGCCAAATGGGAACATTTTAGGACTTTTGGATAGGTACAAGTACTCTCGTAGAGATTTTCTTAGTGCAAGTGTAATTGTTATACGCTATATGTGTGAAATTTGTAGTGTAGGGTAGTATAGTGTAGGGTAGGGTAGGGTAGTGTAGTGTAGGGTAGTGTAGTGTAATGTAGGGTAGGGTAGTGTAGGTTAGGGTAGGGTATTGTAGGGTAGGGTAGTGTAGTGTAAGGTGGAACGAAGTTCGTCGGGACAGCTAGTTAGGTGTAGAAATGTATAGATTTTATAACGAAACGACAACTCGCACTTCTAAATCCATCAAACACTTTAGGCTACATTGCGTGCTAAAGAAATAAATAATCTCTATTTTGGCTGGTTGGGTTAAAAATGTATCCTTTGTCATTCACGGGATCAAGACAAATCTAACGATACCTTGCAGTCTAAAATAGGTAGTTACGGAGCGTAACCAGTACATAGACCGCGTAGTAAGCATAAATGCTGTGGCTACCAAAAGTGCATAGTAAGCGTCTGGAGTAGATTAAGGCCCTAGCTCTTAGTTTCACACGTAATAAAAAGTCAGTCTTCATCATTGCAGCTCATATACGTCCCCACCGAGGGGCTCGAGCCTACCCTGAATCAGGGCGACTAGGCCTTAGTCGACCACGCGGGCCCAGTGCGGGTTGGTCGACTTCACACCCAACCTTCGAGTTTCTTCGCAGGCGTGTGCAGGTTTCCTCACGATGTTTTCCTTCACCGTTAAAGCAATCGGTAAGTATGTACGTAAGTTTTTGAAAAACTCATTGGTACATTGGCCGTCCAGATTTGAACCCGGTACCTCTGGTTAGATGGACCGAGTCGTTACCGGTTGAGCCACCGACGCTTTTTTCAATGTCAGTCTTACATCGACCCAACTACGAATCGTTCGTAAACTATTTTATAATTTAGTTTTTAAAAAACTGTTTTCCCTCCGGCGCGATTTGACTAGGTAATATTATGTTTGTGATTGCAGTGACAAATAAATGTGTTACCTATCTATCTATCTAAAATCCATCAATGTATTTAGTCTACAGGGCGCGAGAAAGAAATAAACAAACATACCTACATACACACAAAAAACCTAACCCTCCAACTGGCACAGTTAGGTAAAAAGTTGGCCGTAATGGGACGCCCCGCAGATAACTTCATCAGTATTTTTGATGTGTAACATCTTTGCTCTCGCTTTCCTGCAATTTGTGGGAGTGATTTCGTGAAATGGGACGGATATGTGTAACATGGGACGGAAATGTGTAACAGGAAGTCGCGAAAGCGCGCGCTATTCGATCTGACCAAGTGCAGGTCGGACTCGCGCACAGCAATTTGTGGGAGTGATTTCGTGAAATGAAATGAACTGGAAATGTGTAACAGGAAATGCGAACGTTTTTTAATTCTCGAAAACTAAGGTTGTCATAGCTATGCCGCCTAGTGTGATGGCAAAGGCAAAGATGACATACTACTATTCGAAGGGTCGGCCCGTGAATGTACGACCCGTTAATTAATTAATTTCAGAAGTATTTTGTCACATGTTACACATCATATGCGAGTACTGTAGGTCTCGTTTTTTTTGTTTCTTTTAGGTCACTTGAATAAATGAACAAAAAATCACCCACCATCGATTCGCTGACAATATCGTGGTCATGGTTGAGACTATGGACGACTTAGGCACAATGCTCGATGGCCTCAGTATAGTCTCTCAACAAGTAGGTCTTAGAATAAACATGTACAAGACGAAAATTATGTCAAACGTCCGTCTCGCACCTACTCTTCTGAAGGTTAGAGGCTCTACACTCGAAGTTGTTACCGAATATGTAAACCTGGGACAAACAGTCTACTTAGATACGTCCAACTTCAAGAAAGAGATCAATCGTCGAATCCAACTCGGCTTGGCAGCGTTTGGGAAGCTTTCCAATATCTTTACATTCCAAATACCGCAGTGTCTTAAGACCAAGGTCTTCGAACAATGTGTGTTGCAAGTAATGACATACGGAACTGGAACACGGTCGCTTACTATGGTCTCATAAGAAGGCTCAAGGTCACCTAGGGCAATGGAGCGTGCTAGGCTCGGAGTTTCTCTGCGCGATCGAATCAGAAACGAGGAGAACCAAAGTAACCGACTGATAAAGTCATTCTGAGAGCTATCTCAGAATTGCTTATCTTATGTGGCAGTGGGCGGGGCACATAGCTCGTAGATTAGATGACCATTGGATAGTAAAGTTTTTGAGTGGCGAACGCGCACTGGAAAACTTAGCGTGGGCAAGCCTCCCACGCGGTGGACCGATGAACTGGTGAAGGTCGCGGGAAGCCGCTGGATGCAGGTAGCGCAGAACCGGTCGTCGTGGAATCTTTGGGGGATGATGATAATGATGAATGAATGAAAAAATGTTACTTTGCAGTAAATTTGGTATAAATAAGGTAATATATTGCAGAAAAAATCTCTTAATTTTCATTCATAATAATCTCAATAAACAGTTAGCATGCAAATATTCAAAAGTGTAAAACAAAAGTGTAATACTAAAACTAAGCCACCACCGATTGAAAAATGGCGTTTGTTGGTGAGATTTAAAATGTTTATTTTTTTTATTCACAATTGGTAAGCACTTAGCATCATCTCACCTGATGGTAAGTGACGATGATGCCGAAGATGGAAGCGGGCTTACCAAAATTCCTCAATGCAATGGAGAACTGGCTATCTTATCTTCAAGCCGGAACACATCAATGTTGTTAACACTGATGTTTGGCGGCAAGACTTAGATAAGATGGTAATAGCTAGCCAGGCGGGCTTAGAAAATGCCCTACCACCAACCAAACCGAGTCCTACAAGTTGACCCCACCGGAACCGAACCCGCGACCTCCTGGTGTGAAGCGAAAGGACTAACCATTATGCCACGGAGGCGGTCAAATCTTATTATAATAATAGCACATTTTTAATTTTATTAAACGTACGGAAATGATCTGAAAGCTGTATATTGACTGCATAACGGAACTTGTATACACTTTAATCTGTTTAAGAGAGGTTTAAGTTGCTATTATACAAATTAAACAATTTCATTTTGTGCCCAAATTGCTTGAATAAGAGCTGTCTAAGCGCTTATAGAGACATTAACCAGTCGACTATGTCAGCTTGAAGTTTCCAGAATAGCTTTACACAACGATTACTCAGCCTTTTTCTGCTGCTTGGGAGGAGAACTAAAGTAACCGAATCGCTTAACTGAAGTAGCAGTGAGCAGGGCACATAGCTCGTGGACCGACGACCTGATGAGGATCGCGGGAAGCCGCTGGATGCCTTTGTCCAGCAGTGGACGTCTTCGGCTGATACGATGATTGTTGTATATTCTGATACACATATAGTATCTACTATTCAGATAGAGTGATGTCCTCTAAAACTAAGGCCCGATCGCCCTAATTCAGGGTAGGCTCGAGCCCCTCGGTGGGGACGTATATGAGCTGATCATCACATCAGCTCATATACGTCCCATATGATGTCCTCGGATGATACTTAGTAGCTAGTCTATCCGGGTCTTTCTTGTTTCTTGGATTTACCTCAATTTAAAAGCGATTACGATTGTCTTACCAATATGCACATTTCAAAAGATGCTAGTTTACTCGATCGTCGTTGACACTGATATTTCGATTCAATAATATTATCACAGATTCGAAATTTAAAATGATTATAGAGCGGTGGCGTAGTAGTTTATGACGACATAAGAGAGCGTCATTATGACGTTTACTATCACGGAATACTAGTCGGTTTTACCAAAGAATACTAAATATTACAACGGTAAATATTACTAACGTTTTACTGCCAAGACACGCCGATAGATGTTTCACATCAAACAAAAAAAATATTTCTACTCAAAAAATATTGAAAAACGTATGTGAAATAAGGTACAAATACCTCTAGCTTGGATAAAAAGTTAGGAACGCTCACTTACTCAGTTTTATGAACAAAACCAATATATCGGTATAGGGCTGTAAAGATTCCCGTTTTGCCAGATTTTGTAGGCTGCGACACATACCACCATCCGCGATTTTATGTGTTTCGACTTTATTGGTCATGTAAACAAGGGTCCGATAGTAAAAATTGCTATAACAATTTGTTAAGGCGATACGCGATCACAACAGTTCGCTGAACAAAACAAACGGCCAGCTAAATGTTGAGATGTCAAATAAATTTTGTGCACGCAATTTTTCCAAAACTTATTCGTTGTGCAAAAACTTGAAGTGTAACTTTTTAGTGAAATCCCTGTTGGCGGGACGTCATTACAAGTTTTTGGGCTTCTCGACTATTTTATGGATGTAGCAAAGTTTAAATAACCCCAAGGCCTCGATTCATTTTAAGACCTAAATGCCAAATGCTACTTCTGAAATGGGCTCTGGGGCATTGTTAACACTTTGCCGGAGGCTTAGTAAATATTAAGCACTGGCAGGTAAAAAAAGCGGCTAAGTGCGAGTCGGATTAGCCCATGAAGGGTTCCATAGCAGCGGGTTTGGTAAATTGCGGTTTATGATTTATGACGTATTAAAAAAAAAAAACTACTTACTAGATCTCGTTCAAACCAATTTTTGGTGGAAGTTTGCATGGTAATGTACATCATAATATATTTTTTTAGTCTTATCATTCTCTTCTTATAGAAGTTACAGGGGGAGGGGGACACACATTTTACCACTTTGGAAGTGTCTCTTCAGTTCATTCAGTTTAGAAAAAAATGATATTAGAAACCTCAATATCATTTTTGAAGACCTATCCATAGATACCCCACACGTATAGGTTTGATAAAAAAAATTTGAGTTTCAGTTCTAAGTATATGGGAATCCCCAAAATTTATTGTTTTTTTTCTATTTTTGTGTGAAAATCTTAATGCGGTTCACAGAATACATACTACTTACCAAGTTTCAACAGTATAGTTCTTATAGTTTTGGAAAAAAGTGACTGTGACATATGGACAGACAGGCAGACAGACAGACAAGACGAATCCATAAGGGTTCCGTTTTTTTGAATTGGGCTACGGAACCCTAAATTATTTTATTTAAATAGGGACTCAAACAAAGAAAATATTAGTATGCACGGCCCCACGTCGCAACCGTGTGTCCTTGTTATAAGAGCTGTATAACAAAACAGTTACGCTTTGTGAGGCGCCGATTTTTATTTATTTAGTAATTCATCTGAACTTACGAACTGTTTTCAATACTTAATATTTTCAAACAACGAACGTAATGTACGTGACAAACTTTAATTTTATTATTTTTTTATATTTTTGAAATAACAGAATTACTTATACGTTTCAAATAAGGTCAAGACTTTAAATTAATTAAATTTAATAAAATAAAAAAGCCTAGCAAAATTTTAAAAGGGCAATAGAGCGTGCTGTGCTCAGAGTTTCTCTGCGTGATCGAATCAGAAACGAGGAGATCCGCAGGAGAACCAAAGTAACGGACGTAGCTCACTGAATCGCTAAACTGAAGTGGCAGTGGGCAGGGCACATAGCTCGTAGAACCGATGGCCGTTGGGGTAGTAAAGTTCACGAGTGGTGACCACGCACCGGAAAACGTAGCGTAGGCAGGCAGGACCGGTCGTCGTGGAAATCCTTGGGGGAGGCCTTTGTCCAGCAGTGAACGATTTTCGGCTGATATGATGATGATGATAATGATGAAAAAAAACCTGTCTACATTCAATCGACTATTTTAGATGTTTTAGATGGGTTGTGTTGCAATTTTAAATATTTTTAAATACTTATAATGAAAAAAAAATCCTGAATTGGTTGCGAATTTATTATTTAACCATATTGTAGACGCATTTTTTTACCTTATGGTTCGTACACACGGCGCCACATCAAGCTATACATAAACCAGTATACGCGGGCCTCGCGTATGTTGAAATGCAAAGGCGTCGCGCGACTCACGCGGCCAGCTTATACTGGTTTTTTATAGCTTGATGTGTCGCTGTCCGTACATTGGGCCCTTTCTGCTTTAAATCTATTATCCCATTTCGCGAGAAATCTCAACAATTTTCCCGGAGCAGAGAAGAGGTCATCTTGGAACGACACATGAATTTATTACGCTATACGATGGTTGTAGCTTTTTACCCGACTGCGTCGGAATAAAGGTTCAGGGTTCCCTAACCAAAGGGTAAAAACGGGACCCTTTTACTAAGTTATTTGGTTGGTGGTAGGGCATTTTCTAAGCCCGCCTGGCTAGCTTCCACCATCTTATCTAAGTCTTGCTGCCAAACATCAGTGTTAACAACAACAAAAATAAATAAATAAAGCCAGTTCTCCATTGCGTTGGGTAATCTTGGTACGCCCGCTTCCATCTTCGAAATCGTCGTCACTTACCATCAGGTGAGATGATGCCAAGGGCTTACCAATAATGAATAAAAAAAAAAGAAAATTTCCTCTGTCCATCTGTCTTTCCGTATGTCACCAGGCTGTGTTTCATGAACCGTGATAGCTAGGATAAATGAAATTTTCTCTGTTGTCGCTAACAAATACAAAAAAAACGGTTGTCTGTAAAGTCGGTTTACTGACGATAGTTGAACGTGACAACGTCATAAGAAAAAAGCCTTAAACGGAACGCCTCACGGAACGCCTCAGAGCGAGGTAACGACGCATTTTTCGGAACGCCTCAGAGCGAGGTAACGACGCATGGTAACGACGCATTTTTTCGTGCGTGCAGCCGGCTCCATCGAATTATAAGACGTTATCACGTCAAAAATTAGAAAAAGTGAAAAAATGGGGGGTCTCCATACAAAAAACGTGTTTTTTAAACATGAAGAAACTAGCGCCATCTAGTATGATGGTACAGAACCGTTAGTACTAGCGCCATCTAGTATGATGGTACGGAACCCTTTGTGTGCGGTTCTGACTCGCACTTGGCCGGTTTTTCCAAGTGTATGTTTGTATGTTTCTTTGTTACGCTCTGTAGCCTAAACGGCTTATGTATTTTGGAGTGTAAGGTTTCGTTAGGTTCACCTTGATACCGTGAGTGACATAGAATTGTTACCCGACGGACCAAAATGAGGGGTTAAGTTTTAACACAGTTGGGTTTTGAATTTTAAATTAACTCCTTAAGTTATTTAATTTAGGAATTTGGCTGTTGCTATAAATGTAAAAAGGTAGGTACCACAGATAAGAAAAAAATATTTTTAAACAGTAAAATCTTGTGCGCTTTTTTTAATTTGCAATTCGCCAGTGGAGAACTGTGGTTATCTTAAATTAAATCCTTACTAACATTGTGAATGTGAAAATATGTTTGTTTGTTACCTTTTTACGCTTCAACACCTCGAACAATCATAATGAAATTTGGCATGCAGGAGCCTGTGTCACTAGGAAGGACGTAGGCTACTTTTTATCTCTTGAAAATATGTAGCATAGTCCTATGCAGTTCCTGAGGGAACTGAAAATATGTACTTTTCTTTTTGGTATAATTCCCTAACGTTGCAATGGAACAATGTATTGTTGTTATTTTTGCACAGAGATGGTTAAGGAGGTAGGAAATTACATAATTTATTTTGATAAAGTTCCCAAGGGATCTGACAAAAACTCATTTCCACTCACGCGCACGTCAGCGTCGTAACGAAGCAACGGATTGAGATGGTTTTTTGTATAGAATTATTTGAGGGAGTGGGAAGTGACAAAGACTGCTAATCGGAATAGCTCCGATATAGATTCAATTCAACCCTATCTGGAGAAAACTCATGTCATGGAGAAAACGCACCACTCACCCTCAAATACAGTCAAAAAAACGATGTCCACGCGGACAAAGCCCTGGGCAAAAGCTAGTTGTAAATAAAAAAGTATGTTTTACTGACACTTCGACCACAAGCTATTGGTCACTACCTCTTTGCATGTCAATAACTGACAATAATTGAAAACGCTAAACACGTTAAAAAACCGACTTCCATCGCAACAAATTAGTACATTTTTGCATTATTATTTTTGGTTTTTGTTAATTTTCTACTTAAGTACTACACCGATTCTGATAAAATTTATATGGGACCACACGAGAAGCACTAGCTTTCAAATAAAAAAAGAATCATAAAAATCGGTTCACCCAGTCAAAAGTTCTGAGGTAACAAACATAAAAAAAAAAACATACAGACGAATTGAGAACCTCCTCCTTTTTGGAAGTCGCTTAAAAAAGCATAAGTACTTGTCGACTTATACTTCTTAACATGTGGCAAAATTAATTGTCCTTACCAAGGCATAGTTAACGGTTATCTATGGTTGCACTCAGCATTACCCACACAGAAATTCAAATTTACACACATACAGACGTGTGTACAACTCGACACATTTGTAATCAGATTTTCTGATTTCCTTCCGATGTTTTTCCTTCACCGTTAAAGCAATTGTGGTTAAAATACCATCTTTCATCATAGAGCTATCTGAAAAATCACCTCACTTTCAACTGTTTGAAATCAGTCAGTTTGCGATTTATAAGTTTTTTTTATTCTCAATTGGTAAGCCCTTGGCATCATGTCAACTGATGGTAAGTGATGATGTTGTATTTGTTTTTTTAAAAAATGATTTATTAATTTAAAACAAAGATTTTGCCCGCAGTTTTTGCGTATGGATATGATGTCCGTTTGAATCGTGTGTTGTGGTCTTGAGTTAATTTAAAAATCCCATAGAAAAATCACTTTTAGTTTTTTCTAATTTTCCAATTCTTTGTGTAATTTTTCCAGTTAATCTTTTCCTAAAAATCTAAGTTGGACTATTAAGAACATTAAAAAAAGTAGCTGACCAATCTAGCCGTTCTCAAAGATGCTCATACCAACGAATAACATTTATTTATATTACTGACGAATCTTCTTAATAACTATCCAAAGCTCCTTCCTATCTGCTCTTACTGCGTCAAATAAATTCATCATGTATCATCCCCTAGTCAGACAGTACTCAGTATTACAAAGAAGCCATTTTGTTTGGGCTTCTGACTATTAACTGAGAATTGAATATCGTCTTGAAATTAAGACAGTACTGTCTTGGATTTCGTTTCATTTAAGTGGATGTTATGTTGAATAATTTGCTTGAGTTGAAATAGAAGTGTATTATCATTCTAATTTTGGAATCTAAACAAGTTTAGTCTACCCAAATACGCCATACCAACGTGTCTCGCGCTGAGCGCATTCTAATTTGAGAAAATGCATAGAGGCTGCCTCTAATGTATACGCACCTTTAATGTTAATTGTTCCGCTACAGGGATTAACAATGCTGCTACGTGTTACGCGTTTTACACAAACGTAATCAGAATGTACTGTTCACTGTTTCGCTATAAAAAGTAATAATGCTGCTACGTGCTACGTGTTCTAAATGAGCGTAGTCAGAACGTACTGTTCACTATTTTGTTACAAATAGTATCAATGCTGCTACGTCTTACGCGTTTTACACAAGCGTAGTCAGAACGTACTGTTCACTGTTTCGCTACAAAGAGTAATAATGCTGCTACGTGCTACGTGTTCTATATAAGCGTGGTCAGAATGTACTGTTTCGCTACAAATAATAACAATGCTTCTACGTGTTACGCATTTTGCACAAGCGTAGTCAGAATGTACTATTCACTGTTTCGCTACAAAGAGTAAGAATGCTGCTACGTGCTACACGTTCTATATGAGCGTAGTCAGAACGTACTGTTCACTGTTTCGCTACAAATAGTAACAATGCTGCTACGTGTTACGCGTTTTACACAAGCGTAGTCAGAACGTACTGTTCACTGTTTCGCTACAAAGAGTAATAATGCACGTGCGTGTTCTATATGAGCGTGGTCAGAATGTACTGTTTACTGTTTCGCTACACATAAAAACACTGCTGCTACGTGTTACGTGTTTTACACAAGCGTAGTCAGAACGTACTATTAAACTGTTTCGCTACAAATAGTAACAATGCTGCTACGTGTTACGCGTTTTACACAAGCGTAGTCAGAACGTACTGTTCACTGTTTCGCTACAAAGAGTAATAATGCACGTGCGTGTTCTATATGAGCGTGGTCAGAATGTACTGTTTACTGTTTCGCTACACATAAAAACACTGCTGCTACGTGTTACGTGTTTTACACAAGCGTAGTCAGAACGTACTATTAAACTGTTTCGCTACAAAGAGTAATAATGCTGCTACGTGCTACGTGTTCTATATGAACGTGGTCAAAATGTACTGTTCACTGTTTCGCTACACATAGTAACAATGCTGCTACGTGTTACGTGTTTTACACAAGCGTAGTCAGAATGTACTGTTCGCTGTTTCGCTACGAAGAGTAATAATTCTGCTAAGTGCTACGTGTTCTATATGAGCGTAGTCAGAACGTACTATTCACTGTTTCGCTACAAAGAGTAATAATGCTGCTACGTGCTACGTGTTCTATATGAGCGTGGTCAGAACGTACTGTTTACTGTTTCGCTACAAATAATAACAATGCTGCTACGTGTTACGCGTTTTCCACAAGCTTAGTCAGAGCGTACTGTTCACTGTTTCGCTACAAAGAGTAATAATGCTGCTATGTGCTACGTGTTCTATATGAGCGTGGTCAGAATGTACTGTTCACTGTTTTGCTACATATAGTAACAATGCTGGTACGTGTTACGTGTTTTACACAAGCGTAGTCAGAATGTACTATTCACTGTTTCGCTACAAATAGTAACAATGCTGCTACGTGTTACGCGTTTTACACAAGCGTAGTCAGAACGTACTGTTCACTATTTCGCTACAAAGAGTAATAATGCTGCTACGTGCTGCGTGTTCTATATGAGCGTGGTCAGAATGTACTGTTTACTGTTTCGCTACACATAGAAACACTGCTGCTACGTGTTACGTGTTTTACACAAGCGTAGTCAGAACGTACTATTAAACTGTTTCGCTACAAAGAGTAATAATGCTGCTACGTGCTACGTGTTCTATATGAACGTGGTCAAAATGTACTGCTCACTGTTTCGCTACACATAGTAACAATGCTGCTACGTGTTACGTGTTTTACACAAGCGTAGTCAGAATGTACTGTTCACTGTTTCGCTACGAAGAGTAATAATTCTGCTAAGTGCTACGTGTTCTATATGAGCGTATTCAGAACGTACTATTCACTGTTTCGCTACAAATAATAACAATGCTGCTACGTGTTACGCGTTTTCCACAAGCTTAGTCAGAACGTACTGTTCACTGTTTCGCTACAAAGAGTAATAATGATAGATAGATAGATAGATAGATAGATAAACCGTTTATTCACCGACCAGGCACAAAAAAACAATGAGTAAAGCTATGGTAACAATAAAGTAAAAAAGAAAAAAAAGAAGATTAACCCACTAAGACTAACTTATAGCTACTTACTAATAAAAACAATAAAATACAATGGAATTGCAGTTAGTGCCAGGCCAGTGAAAAGGCCCTGGCTCAGCATATTTTATAGGTGAATTCCCATAACGCTGATATTCTGCCAAGGCCCTCACCAGTCTGTGTACCGCGACAGTATACTAATACATACAATAAAAAAATGATGCTGCTATGTGCTACGTGTTCTATATGAGCGTGGTCAGAATGTACTGTTCACTGTTTTGCTACATATAGTAACAATGCTGCTACGTGTTACGTGTTACACAAGCGTAGTCAGAATGTACTATTCACTGTTTCGCTACGAAGAGTAATAATTCTGCTAAGTGCTACGTGTTCTATATGAGCGTAGTCAGAACGTACTATTCACTGTTTCGCTACAAAGAGTAATAATACTGCTACGTGCTACGCTAACATATACGCCCATCACTGACTCACTGGCTGATCTGTAATGCTGTCACTGTAACGTATAACAGTTATTAGTAATAGAAAAATAAAATCATTTATTTGCCGTAAACACGATATACAAAGACAAGGTATTGATAACGACTTTTTAAAATTTCACCATTTATCTGTGAGTTACAAATCAGACAATCTTAATTTCTTTAGTAACTTGTTCTTAGGAAAAATAGCACGATGTTACTATAAAAAAATGTTTTAGTCATCCTTATAAAATTTCTTTAAAAACTCATAAATTCTATCTTTAAACTCGGGAAGGTTAGGCTCTACTCTACACACTGGGGCCAAGTCCGGGTTCGTGAATGTTGCAGGGCTAGTGGGGTCAAATGGTTTTCAAGCTACTTGTAATAGCCTAACATGGCTATTATCTTTCGATATCGGCAAAGTGTCGAACGGACTGCCGTTCGGCCAAATTACATTCCGCGCGTGAGCCTCGGAAAAAAATTGCCAAAAATACAAAAAAAATGGAATCTTACTTAAATTGATATAGATAGAAAGAAGATTTCATTAGATAACTAGAACAGTAATAAGTTTTTGTATGTTTAATACAAAAATTCTGAAACATCTTTGATATCGGCAAAGCGTCGAACGGACTGCCGTGCGTCCAAATTACACTAAGCGCTTGAGCCTCGGCGGCGGGTTTGAAAGCGACGCTTGAGGGGTTAACGACTAACATATAGTGATAGCAAACAGAACCATCGGCTCAGCGTGCCTTGGAAAGAACGGAAACGGTGGAGAAAATGCTGATGCAATGATTGAGCCTCAAGTCAATTTGGTAACCTACGTGATCGACCCAACCACTCAAGTCGCACTGAACGACCGCTTTTGAGTTAAAAATTTAAAACACATTGGTACAAACACTAATATTTTTAAAACAGCTCTAACGATATCGTTTAAATTAGGGATATTGGGGTTAAGGGGGATGAAAAATTGATATAACTAGGTCTCATCTCTGGGAAAATTCGTTTTTCCGACTTTTTACGCACATCGTATTTTAGGCGTAAATATGATCGTTAATTTCACTGAACCGGACGCGTAATCGATAGGCTCTCTGTCAGAGCGTTGGTATTCCAACTAGAAGGTAATGAGTTCGATCCTCAGATTTTTTTTTAATTTTTGACATTTTAACCGATTTTCAAAAAGGAGGAGGTTCTAAATTCAACTGTATATTTTTTTAATGTGTGTAACCTCAGAACTTTTGATTGGGTGAACCGATTTTTATGATTCTTTTTTTATTTGAAAGCTAGTGCTTTTATTAAAATCAGTGTTGTACTTTATTAGAAAATTAACAAAAACCAAAAATAATAATGGAAAAATGTACTAAATTGTTGCGATGGAAGTCGGTTTTTTTACGTGTTTAGCGTTCTTTCTTTTAGACGTTTTCCGAGCAAAGCTCGCTCGCCCAGGTACCAAAACTTATATAAACGAAACACTGACGCGAAGCACCAAATGGAATCGCCATTAAAATTTTCAGAGAAGCGGCAGATAAATTAGTTTGTTATTCAGAACACGGGATCGAGGATTTAGAGCCAATTCCCTTTTTTGATCTCTCCCGCGCAAACAACGGAGCTCCGTAACGGCGACAGACGGGACCGGTCTATGCATAAAATATTAGACAGGTCAAAACGAACACAAGGCTTTATGGTGCTTTTGGCGACACCTCACATCATAGTGACGAAAAAGTTCATATACTTGAGTTAACAAGGACTCGATATCATCATCATCATCTTCCGAGCCTTATTAATCCCAACTATTTGGGGTCGGCTTTAAATGTTTTATGTCGCCATTCCGGCCTCATACTGGTCAACTCCTGCGTCACTCCACACTCCTCCATATTTAGGACTCGATATCCTACTAGTGGCGACCACGCACCGGAAAGCGTAGTGTAGGCAGGCCTCCCACTCGGTGGACCGATGACCTGGTGAAGGTCGCGGGAAGTCGCTGGATTCGGGCAGCGCAGAACCGGTCGTCGTGGAGATCCTTGGGGGAGGCCTATGTCCAGCAGTGGACTTCCTTCGGCTGATATGATGATGATGATGATGATCCTACAATGTTATAAACGCGAAAGTTTGTAAGAATGTATGGATGTTAGGTTTGTTACTTTTTCACGTAAAAACTACTAAACAGATCTGGCTGAAATTTGGTTGGTAGACAGATTGGACCTGGATTAATACATAGGCTTCTTTTTTCCACTAGCGGCTCGCGCACTGCGCACCCTCGAAAAGTCAGAAACGTCCACGCGGGTGAAGCCGCGGGAAATAGCTAGTTTTCCATATTTCTGCCCGAGGGATTTTCACTGTTCTTGGCGAGGCATTGATTGGAACAGTGGTCTCTGTCTTTTTCTTTACGTGTAAAGAGTAAATAAAATTTTTTTTTTCTTTTTTTTTTGTAATCTCTTCATTTTTTAAATTTTTTTACGTTTCAATTAAAAACTGCAACTAATTTTCAAAAATCCAAGTGACATATTGAAATGTGTGTTTAGACTAATGAAGTAAGAAAATTTATAGGTACTAAATCGGTCTGGTTTACCTGTAGAATGAAAATCTGTTTTAAAAATTGGTTTCTTTGATAAAAAAAAATCTGTAATAAAAGTTAACGAATCACGTATTTCTACAACTGACAAAATAAAGTCTTTGAAATGAAGAATCAGGTTACAAAATATCACTTTCATATAATTTGTAATTGCTAAGAAAAATCGAGATCCTTGCGATGATGAGAGTGACAGCATGGCAATAAAGAATACCTAAAGAGGTTCTATCACGTGTAGGGCGTACCAACATTACTAAGGCATACTTTGGATTAGGGATGATGACAGCATTAGAAATAAGTTATAAACTCTTGATCACTAAATCACCCACCAACTTAAACTACGATAAACCTTACTCGTTTTGTTTTCCTTCAAGTCTTTGATTTTTAATTCACCAAAATCACAAAATGAGTACATATATTATGCAGCCAAAATATGACGTCACGCCTAGGTATTTCAAACATTTTTAGTTTTTGACAGATTTTTAAAAGTAACTTAGATGACTAGAATTCGTCATCCCTATTCATTGAGTATCAGAGTTTTTTTTATCGACGTCTGTTAAACCCTTGGTATCATCTTACCCGTTGGTAAGTGACGATGATGTCGAAGATGAAAGCGAGCTTACCAAGATTCCCCAACGCAATGGAAAACTGGCTATCTTATCTTCAAACATAAAGAAGGTTAAATAATAAGGTTAACTCACGATGATAAGGTTACTACACAACTTTCTCGCGAAAACGTATATTCAACAGGATGTCAAAACTATAAAAAAACTGACAGTAAATTTCTTTGACAGAGTACGCAACCAATATTAGGAAGCGGATTGATTCTTATAATCGCAAACAAAAATTTTCGTTGCATCTGCATTTAACGACTTTTTTTCCAAAATACTACAACTACAACTTGATAGCACACACTCCAAACGCAAATATGCGTCGTACTTCGGCGTAGGAGCGGAGAAATCCTTAAAGTCTACGCATCGTCGTAGCGTCTGCGAAGCGAAAGCGTTAATAATAATTAGTACTGTCCAAGTTTCATTATAATGGTTTGAGCCATTTTAGAGATATTTTTCGTTTTTCGTTGTACGAGCACCCTTTTATGAAATTTTACAGATTAATCAATACTGCTGTTCGATAGTACAATAATAATTAATACTGATAGCAAAAGTTTGATTAAAATCTTTGCAGCCATTTTTGAGGTTTTATCATTTTTATTTTTTATGTTTTAATTTCGGAAAACGTAGCGTAGGCAGGCCTCCCACACGGTGGACCGATGACCTGGTGAAGATCGTGGGAAGCCGATGGATGCGGGCGGCGCAGGACCGGTCGTCGTGGAAATCCTTGGGGGAGGCCTTTGTCCAGCAGTGGACGATTTGTGGCTGATATGATGATGATGATATTTTAATTAAATTATCATTTCATTTCATTTCATTTTTGACTGCAGTTTACTCAATAAACATTTTTTTTCGAATGGAACGCTGATAAACACTTGATTTCACTTCTCGTATTACATTTTTCATATTGAGCTCAATTGAATCAATATGAATCAATCCTAAAGAAGTGAACAAAAAAATATTTTTTTATTACGCTGGCAACCCTAAATAATCAAGATAAGAATAATTAATTGAAAAAACAAAAACGGTTGATGACATATAAATTATATTGCTTTAGGCCCAGTAGCTTAGGCGCTAGAGTACTGCACGGACGCACAGGCACACACACACACACACACTCACGCACATATTTACATACGCAATAACACGCCCACGCACATCATCATCGTCATATCAGCCGAAGGACATCCACTGCTGGATATAGGCCTCTCCCAAGGATTTCCACGACGACCGGTTCTGCTCTACCCGCATCTTCCCAGTCACTTCCATGTCACGTCATGCCAGGTCAAGCTCACGCACACGCACATCAAAATTACAACTTTAATTTATTTTTAACCGGTTTAAAAAAAAAGAGTTTCTCAATTCGTCAGAATCTTTTTTTTGGCAATCAAAAAGCTCGCTGTCGCTCACGATTCAGGCGTCAATGGAAAATATAAAAAAATAAAGTCGTAGAAAACATGTCATTTGTTGTTTGTTTAAAGGATATTTTAATTTTATTTATTTATCCACTGCACATATCTAAATCTTTCACGTTTGCTTCAAATTTTATTTATTTATCCACTGTACATATCTGAATCTTTTACTTTTGCTTCAAGTTCTATTTATTTATCCACTGCACATAATATCTGAATCTTTCACTTTTGCTTCAAGTTATATTATGCCCTTCTCAATACCAAATAGGTATTCAAGATGAGAGTGTTAGGATAAGGAAACCTGCACACGCGCGGTAGACTAAGGCCCAATCGCCCTAATTCAGGGTAGGCTCGAGCCCCTCGGTGGGTACGTATATGAGCTGATGTGATGATGTGATCAACTGCACATATCTGAATCTTTCATTTTTGCTTCAAATTTTATTTATTTATCCACTGCAAATATCTAAATATTTCACTTTTGCTTCAAGTTTTAGTATGTCCTCATCAATACCAAATAGGTAATTAAGATGAGACTGTTAGGATATGGTATAAGAGATCTCATTTTATACCTGAAAGGAGACTCACCTAAAAATCCAAACAGAATAAAAACGAAGCTCTTAAATAATATGTAACTAAAACTTTACCGCAAAAGTATTCTCTCTTTGCCACTCGGAAAATGTTTCAAACTTCTAAAATGTCTTTTGTCACCTACGTCTGGGAGCGAAGTGGAAATATTACAATCGAAAGTATTTTTGCCACTTCCAATGCTCCTATAAGTTACAATTGATAAGGGTTTCTTGAATTGTATTCACTTCCGCTTGTCATACCGGCATTAGGTTACTATAACCGAAATTCTTAGAAATTCTCACAAAGTCTACGATCGGCATTTCTTTGTTTTAACATTTTTCGGATGGTTTAAATGGTATTTGAGCTTGCTATTAGTTTTTCTTAAATATTTTTAGTATATTACCCTCATTTTCTGTTTTGTAGCCCTACAAACTTATCGTTAACCGGCGCCGTGGCGTAATGTTTAGTCCATTCGCTTCACACCAGGAGGTCGCGGGTTCGATTCCCGGCGGGTTCAACTTTGTAAGACTCGGTTTGGTTGGTGGTAGGGCATTTTCATAATCCGCCTGTAAGCTACCACCATCTTCTCTAAGTCTTGCCGCCAAACATCAGTGTTAACATTATTGGCGTGTGCCAGAATAAAGATAAGATAGCCAGATCCCCATTGGTTTGAGGAATCTTGATAAGCCCGCTTCCATCTTTGCCATCATCGTCACTTACTATCAGGTGAGATGAAGCCAAGGACTTATCAATTGTGAATTTAAAAAAACTACCATGTGGAATGTTAGTTGGTAGCTTGTCTGCAGCCTACGTAGCCTTGTATTTTTTTTCCTATTAACAACGTACTTATTTTGCGACTAATAGCTTCGTTTGCTTAATAGCTAGGGCTGCTACCTAATGTTCGGGAGACGTAGTGGTTGGAATCCTGCCACCTAGCAATGTGTTTTCGAATTTCGATTTCATATGTACGTTTATCCGACGCGTTTATGGTAAAGGAAAACATCATGAGGAAACAACAGGGCATTGTGGTGCAATGCAAATAAATGCGACAATGACGTATGTCATCTCAGATGTTACTAAATGTGAATAAAGGAAGGATTTAAAGCGATGGCCATAGATAAATCACGAGCAAGTGAAGGATTCTAAGGACTGAATCATACGATCGTAGAATCCTAGACGCGAGTGATTCATGGGCCTCGATATAAATCCGTTTAATTCAAGAGTTTTATACCACGACTCCGAGAAAAAGAAACATTTAGGCAAAAATAGACATTTAATGAAGAAAAATGGAAGGTAAATTAATTAAAGTGCTCATTAAAATTGGAAGAATAATTACTAAAATAAAGAGTAATTTTCTTTGTGGTCGTACAACTTACAGTATTCAAAATAGCGCCAATTTACTTATGAAACGACAGCAAAGAAAACAAAACAGTTTTTATTCTAATGCTAAACTCCTTCTCGAAATTGTCAAACAATCAAATCTCGAAAAGTTATTTGCACAAGGAGTTTATATGTCAAATATTCTTTGGACAAGGAGTTTGTGTCGAGTATTTTTTGATCAAAGAGGTAGTATATAGCATTGAGATATCGAATATATTGGTGTGTTCTAAATTCAAACACCAAAATAAAGAGCTTTGTGTTCACTGTTTTCAGTGAATAAAATAAGCTTTTCAGAGGGGCAATAATGGTTATTTGTTATACAAGATTGCAAAGTTGCTTTGAAAAATCTATCTAATAGGTATAATAATGTTTTGAATTTACAATGTTCTAAATTCAATTTACTTTTCTCCTCTAGCGAATAAAAACGGCTTTTGCCCTCAGATATTTACTTTATCCTCTAGTGAATAAAAACGGCTTTTGCACTCAGATATCGAAAAAATATCGAAAAATACAGTTTTCGAGATGTTGGGATGAAAAATTATTTGTTTTGAAAACTCACATTAGTATTAGCCGAGGTTAAATAATAATTATAGTAAAATAATGACCATCCTTTTAACTGACTTCAAAAAGGAGGTTTTCAATTCGAATCGAATAATGTTGAATTCAATGCTGAGGATTTGATTAAAGTTTCATTGGGAAAGTTTTAAATTAAGTAAGCACCTTAAATATCATAGGTTTTAACAAAATTTTAATCGGGACCTGTTATCTGGATCACTCATATTTATATTCTTGTATTACAGCTAAGAACCATCTCAGTCATGTCAACTTTTTTTAAAAAAACTGGCCCAGTGCGAGTCACAAGCGCACACATAGGGTTCCGTACCATCATGTGGCGCTAGTTTCTTCTGTTCATGGCGCTAGTTTCTTCACGTTTAAAAAAAACACTTTTTTTGTATGGAGACTCACTTTTTTAATTTTTAGTATTTGTTGATATAGCGGCAACAGAAATACATCATCTGTGAAAATTTCAACTGTCGAGCTATCACGGTTCATGAAATACAGCCTGGTGACAGACGGACAGACAGACAGACAGAAGTCTTAGTTCCGTCCCGTTTTTACCCTTTGGGTACGGAACCCTAAAAAATGCATGAAAATCGAACCATTCGTTTGGGAGGTACGATACCAAAACAGACACAGATACACACTTTAAACTTATAATACCCTTCTTTTTGCATCGGGAAGTTAAAAATGCAAAAAATGGTCAATCAGCTGATCGATTTGTATGAAGAGTTCAAAAGTTTTTTTTCGAATTGTCTCTTGGGAAAAATTGTTCAGTACGATGAGTGGAGACTCGCAAAAAATCTTTTAAACTCTTCATAGAAATCGATCAGCTGATTGACCATTTTTTGGATTTATTTAACTTCTCGATGCAAAAAGGGTGTTATAAGTTTAACTTGTGTCTGTCTGCGGCATCGTAGCTCCCAAATGAATGGTTCGATTTTGATGCGATTTATTTGCATGTGCAGTTGGAGTATTGACTGTGACGTATGATGCATGGGAGAACATTTTTAAAACCAAACTTCACTTTGTCCATTACTCCAATTGTTGTACTCATTGACTTTTTAGGGTTTCGTACCCGAAGGTGCTTGGGTACAGAACACTTTGTGCGCGAGTCCGACTTGCACTTGACCAGTTTTTTCTTGAATATTGACTAGTATGTTAAGTATAAGTTTAATACTTTACTTTTTTATCCACCATTAGTAAACCACTTAGTATCATCGTACCTGATGGTAAGTGACAATGATGCTAAAGATGAAAGCGGGCTTACCAAGATTCCTCAACGCAATAGGGAACTTCAAGCCGGAGCACATTGATGCTGTTTGGCGGCAAGACTTAAATTATATGCTGGTAGTTTTGGGAATACCCTACTGCCTTCTTATGAAGTCAGACACCGCCGGGATGCGAACCCACGGCTTCAGGTGGGCTTAGAAACTGCCCTTCCACCAACCAAACCTAGTCTTAATAACTCCGCCAGAATCGAACCCGCGACATCGTGATGTGAAACCTGACGGAGGCGGTTAATCACTACTTCGATCACAACGCGACGTTTTAAAATCAAATAGTGGTAGACGTGGCGTTTTCTTACGACCTATTTGAGTAATTAATAAAGTCATTGAAAAAAAATATAGCATTTTTAACACTCAACTGAACGACCTGTTAATTTGTACAGCTTAACCCCAAGCTAGTGGAACTTTGCAAGTGGGCTCAGTGCCAGTAATCCTATGAGGGCGAGCTTAAAGTTCGCGATAGTTTGGGGCCACGTTTAATATTTTGAGAACTTCCTGTGACGGCAAATTTGCAGTGGAACTTTCGAATAATTCGCATGTCACTTTTTAATCTGTTTAATTTTGCATCATAACTTGAAAAGCAGTTTAAACTCTCCTAAACTATCTACAACAGTGGAGTTTAAAACAAATATTTTCAAGTTACATTACGCAAATGAAAGAATCAGTTTAAAGCATTTTCATTTTAATACGTACACAAATATATATTTAGTTTGTAATATGGTATTTGTAGTAAAATTGGTTTTTCTGATGTTTTGCAAAATAATGAAATAAGTTATCCGAGGTACTTATAACGCCTGCGTCAGTGTTTCCCGATTCCTATAATTTGGGGATCTTCAAGGCAAGAGTGAATAGGCATTATTTGAGTTTGAGTGTACCATCAGGTGAGTTGCAGTCAAACGCACTCAAATTTTTAATAAAAACAAAAAAAAAAGGAGCTAAAATAATTACTTCTCATCAAATTAGATTTATGGTATTTTTGCTTCTATTGTAGAAGTACCTACTAATAGAATAGTTGTTGATCTCTTTGAAAAAAAGGAAGCAAAAAAATACATCTCATATAAATAGATTTAATTACATTCTTTGGAAATCCTTGGGGGAGACCTTTGTCCAGCAGTTGACGATTTGTGGCTGATATGATGATGACGATGAATTACATTTTTTGCTTCTATTGTAAAGATTGTTTGAGAAAAGCGGTTTGTCTTTTAAAATCTGAGCAAAAAGAAATTAAGTCTTCTTAATCAAATAGATAGGTCAATGTTTTTAGCTTCTATTGTAGAACTTCTTCTGGGAAAGTCGTTTATCTTAAAATCGGAGCAAAATAATTTAAACTTCTCAAATAAATTAGTTAATATTTTTTGCTTCTATTGTAGACGTTCTTCGGGGAAAGTTGTTGAATACGCTGGCTCACTCGATCCTCAAATGAAGTAACGATATCACTTTTTAAGGCTTACTGCCAATGCTTTTACTTAATGTGGTTCATTTTTTTTTATGGCGTGAATTCAATTTTTTATTATTTTTTTTGTCAATTTATGACTCCATCTTGAATTTTTTAACGTGTTTAACCAGTTTGCGACATTTTTACAATGTTATCTACTAATTTAAATGAATTTGTCAAATGTGAAATTTCAAATTTAGATATTTTGAGGATCAACCAAAACAGGGTAAAAGTGTTAAAAAATTAAACATGGACTCTTAATTCACAAAAAAAAACATGAAAAAATTATGAACCACCTTAAGTGGCCTGTGAGTTGAGTACACGCAACGAGCCTACAACATACTTTACAATATGATAATAATGCCTCTAGGATGCAATTGAGACTGCCATGATACTGTAGTGAACATAGTATTTTCGCGAATACACATGCGGATGACTTTGACGTCATAATGCAAAGGAAAACTTTTTTCTTTTATTCACAATTGGTAAGCCACCTGATAGTAAGTGACGATGATGCCGAAGATTTAAGCAGGCTTACCAAGATTTCCCAACGCAATGGAGAACTGGCTATCTTATCTTCAAGCCGGAACACATCAATGTTGTTAATACTAATGTTTGATTAATGGCGGCAAGACTTAGGTAAGATGGTGGTAGCTAACCAGGCGGACTTAGAAAATGTCCTACCACCAACCAAACCGAGTCTTATAAGTTGACCCCGCCGGGAATTGAACCCGCGACCTCTTGGTCTGAAGCGAATTGAGTAACCATTACGCCACGGATGCCTCCATGTTACTCCGGGCTTTGGTTAGAGAATGATTGCTGACCAAATTGGATTGTTACATTCAAAAAGCCTGGATAGAACTATCCATTGAGTTAATTGAAAAACATGATATGCTTACTTGTGTTTTAAGTAACCTAGTTTGAGGCCAGTTGGCTAGTTTACTTAAACTAATATGTCAGTTTGGTTGGTGGAAGAGCGTTTTTTAAGCCCGCCTGGCTAGCTACCACAATCTTATCTAAGTCTTGCCGCCAAACATCAGTGCTAACAACATTAATGTGTTCCGGCTTGAAGATAAGATAGCCAGTTCCCCATTGCTTTGGGGAATCTTGGCAAGCCCGCTTCCATCTTCGGCGTCATCGTCACTTACCATTAGGTGAGATGATGCCAAGGGCTTACCAATAGTGAATATAAAAAAAATTCTAAATCTCAAATTAGTTTTTTTTTTAAATTTTCATTTTGCCTGTGTATTCTTACGAATAATTATAATCATCTAATAAATGCTTTTTATTTTTAATGCCTCTAGCAACAGTTTTTACGATAAAAGGTTTTTTTTAGAAAAAAGAAGACTGAATTCTAATCAGCTCAGAATTTTATATTAACTTAGATTGTTACAAAATCCTCTAGCTATCTCTAAGCACTAAGCTTAATCTCGAACCAACAAAAGCTTCGAAAAAACCAATTTCCCAGAACAATAGCTTCGGTAACTTAGCAAAGAATGAGAAAATAAATTTCTATAACAAACTGAGAGGTAAGCGTCCAGTAAATACAACGCTATCGTATCAGCAAGTGAAGGATGTGATTATGGATAACTTATTGTTTTGGATATATTATGTACTGTGCTTCAATAGGAAACGTACATTCTTAATCCTGGATGACTATTTCTAAGAAAACCATTTTTTGTACAAGCTTTCTATTTAACTTGCAATGTATGTATGTTTGTTCGGGTGGAATCTTGCAAGTTAATATTTTTGATCCACTTCCCGGTTTCCGATTGAGCTGAAATTTTTCATATATGTATATCGCGTGACAATGCAATACAAAAGCCTGTACCTAAAAGTATTTAGGTATTTCAAAAATTATTTAGATTTCAATTTATCGACCGGGACTGGTTGTGTTTAATGACATTAAGAAACAATATAAGAATATTTTTTTTTGTGTATCCCCGTATGTAGCTACGAGTATGAATAAATCTTTTATCTATGATCTAACTATCTTTATTCAGTGACCTAAAAATGCCCGTTATTACTATTTATGATAAATTTCGAAGAGTAATCAAGTGAGTACTATACTAAAGAAGAAACAAAAACCCTAAATGAAGAATATTTACATTACAAAATTGTAGATTAGAAACAACACTTTGTTTTTTTTTCGGATTTCCAATTCCGGTATTGAAACTTTACGGATATGGAAGTGCATCTCTAGTAAATAGTTACGTTCTCAGCCCCTTATAAATCTAGTTTCCATTGGCTTTATTTGACAGTTAGGGAATTTATTACGTGCTAAATGTGGAGCGGGGACTGAGAATAAATTATTACGGAGGAACATGTTGAGATCAAGATTGTAACTTGCAATATTGAACTGGTCAAATATAAGTGATGTGCTAGCTACGGAGTATTTTTTATTCGTAAACATCAGTATTAATTTTAATAATTGAGGAACATGTTGATGATGAATGTTGTAGGAACATTTTTTTAGAAATTCAAGAAAAAACAAAAATAAAAAAATAAAAAACACGATTGCGTAAAAACCTAACCCCTCTTTCTGGCCAGTCGGGTAAAAATGTATCCTATGTCACTCACGAGATCAAGACAAATCTAAAGATACCTTATACGTTAAAATCCTTTAAGCCGTTCAGGCAATAGCAGGGACATAGAAATCTGCATACACTCGAAAAACATAACTTTGCAAAATTATACTAAGTAATTGTTGCGATGGATGTCGGTTTTCTAAAGTGTTCCTAATTTACAATGTCATAATATTATAAATGTAATATTATAAATTTTATTTTATAGGGACTCTCCGATACTGGGGCGCTGGATACGGCTGCACGCAGTCAAGTAGAGACCGGCGTTGCCCCTGTGGCGGACGGCTCCATCGAGACCATCTCAATTATTTGATTTATTCCCATTGTTTTTTACTAACACTAGTTTATAAGAACCAATGTTACTAACCAATTATAGACTATGTCTGAAATAAATACTAATTATTATTATAAACCATAAACCTCAAGCAATTTCAGCTTCTACAACAATTCAGAAAGGCCTGGACAGAAGGCAATTTCACTCGACCACATCTGCATCGCACGCAGATACATTCAGATGCGGCCGCTGCAAGTGCAGTTGCGTCACTAATTGTGTCTGAATAGTTTAGCACACGTCTCAGTCCAGCCTTTATTTATCATTCCTGTTCTAAAGGCAATATCTGTCCTACAATATTAATAAATATCGTCTAATACTGAGTGCTAAAAATATGTCATGGATCTTTAAAATAGTTGTTGTTACAAGAATTGTGACTTTACATACAAACGGCGTTAACGATTTTCACCTCTTAAATGTAAACCGATTTAGACCAATTTCTCATAGGTTGTCTCAGTCACAACAAAAGCTTTTTTCGATAAAGTTAAAAAGTTTAATTTCATACCAAACTAATTTCGGAATTTTTTGTTTATTTATAATCAGTATTTAAAAAAAAAGATAAGAGATTGATAAGATTTGAGATGTTGTCAAGGGTTTACCAATGGTGAATAAAAAAAAATATGAAAAAACGAAACGTATAAGCCTAGCCTTCGTTCTGACTGAAAACCTATCAAAAATTGGTCCAAATCGGTTAACATTTAAAAAGGGAAAATCGTTAACGTCGTTTGTATGACCAGTCCAATTTTCGCTGTGGGTTCACAGTCCTTTTAACTATCTAAATATTTTTACCATTTATTTTAGTGTAGCCTTTAGTTATGATTTCTGTTCTACAAATAATTTCCTGTCTTACTGTAGATACTGTCGGTGGCGTAACGGCTAGGGCCGCCGCCTCCTGTCCGGGAGTTCGTGGTTGGAATCCTGCCACGTAGCGATTTGATTTCGAATTTAGATTTCATATGTACATATATCCGATGCTCTTACGGTGAAGGAAAAACATCGTGAGGAAACTCGCAGGTTGTGTGTGAAGTCAACCAACCCGCACTGGGCCCACGTGGTTGACCAAGGCCCGATCGCCCTAATTCAGGGTAGGCTCGAGCCCCTCAGTAGGGACGTATATGAGCTGTAATGATGATGATGATTGTATTTACATGTTATACAGCACCATCTCTACTATCGTACTGAATTAAACCTTAATCTAAATATGTATAACTCAAAGGTGACTGACTGACTGACATAGTGATCTATCAACTCACAGCCCAAACCATGGTTTTGCTAGTCATAACAGTACTTCTGTGTCTGTGTCTTAAGTGTCTGCCTGAAGATGGTGTACGAAACCGGTCGCTGACAAATTATAACGTGTAGTTTTGATCAATTTCTGTGGAATCAGTGTAATTATATATATCAAAATGAGTGATAACAGTATTTAGTTTGTCAATATTGTAAAAGTAACTAGAATAAAACACGAAAACCACTTTTAAAACATTAACAAGATGTGGGAATCACATATTGGGAATCTTATACACTGGAGTCAAGACCGGATCCGTGGAGGTTAGTGCCAGTTTGGCTTAGTGCCAAATCCATCTTAATCATCATCATATCAGCCGAAATACGTCCATTGCTGGACAAAGGCCTAACCGAAGGATTTCCACGAAGACCAGTCCTGCGCTGCCCACATCCAGCGGCTTCCCGTGACCCTCATCAGGTCGTCAGTTCATTGGGAGGTCTCCTTACGCTACGCCTTCCGTTGCGCTGTTGCCACTCGAAAACTTTACTGCCTCAACGACCATCGTTCACGTTGTAGTTTTACGAGATATGACCCCTGCCCACTTAAGTTTTGCGATTATTTGAGCTATGTCGGTTACTTTGGTTCTACTGCAGATCTCATCATTTCTGATTCGATCGCGTAGGGAAACTCCAAGCATAGCTCGCTCAATCGCCCTTTGAGTGACCTTGAGCCTTCTTATGAGGCCCATAGTAACCGACCATCTTAATAAAAAATTTAAATACTTACAGATATTCATTTTCCTACTGACACCTCACAAAATACAGCCTTAGTACTTTCTATAGACAAACCAACTTTAGTTACAAAGTAGAGCTAACGACAGAATTAAACACATACTTCAACTCACGCGCACCCACCAACTTTCTTAGCAATTTCACAACTTGCGCAAACGAAACAAGAACGATTAACCGTTGACATTAGACCTTAGGATGTACCTAATCTATGGATGGGACCTTCAAACCCTTAAAAATAAAAACATAAATTATATCATGTTCCATTGTATATCTATTATGATATATATACTGTTATTATACTGACTCGGTGGCTCAGTGGTTAGTGCCCTTGACTACTGATCCGAGAGTCGTGGGTTCGATCCCCACACAGAGCAAGCATTTGTGTGATGAGCAGATTTGTTTACTCTGTATCTGGGTGTTAAATTATATCTATATATGTATGTATTTAAACGTATATAAGTATGTATATCAGTCTCTGGTAACCCATAACACAGGGAATCCTACTTTGGGGCCAGATGATCATGTGTGATTTGTCCCAGAATATTTATATATTTATTTAGTTTTTCTTTTGTTGTTTAGATGTAATCCTTACGAATATTATAAATGTGAAAATGTGTTTTTTTGTTTGTTACCTTTTCACGCTTCAACGCCTTGACCAATCTTTATGAAATTTAGCATGCAGGTAGCCTGTGTCACGGGGAAGGACATAGGCTACTTTTTATTGCGGGAAAATATCATAATCTGATGCATATCCTGAGGGAACTAAAAAAATACTCGATTGTTGTGATTTTTTGCACAGAGATGGTTGAGTAGGTGGGAAACGACATAATTTACTAATCACCCTTAAAGACAGTCATAAAAACGATGTCCACGCGGGCGGAGCCGCGGAAAAAAGCTAGTTTAATATAATTTTGTAAAGGATCTTTAAACTAGTTGGTTGGTAAATGTATTTTTGGCGTGACCACCACGATATGGGCTCTGCTTAGTGTGGGCGTTACAGGGCATACTTTATACTGTATGGTACACCTTTATTTGGTAATAAATATATTTGTATTTGTATTTATAGGCTACTGTACTCTAGAGCTCAACCCGTCTAGAACCTACGATAAATGTCACCCTCTTAAAATTCCCTTTCGGCCGTCATCGCAACCATGTTTCACAACCAGTTGCAAGGGAAGAATTTTCCTCCTTTGTTTGTAACTAGTTGTAAATGAGGAATATTTAACGTAAATACACAACCAGTTGCCAGCAAAGAATTTTTGCAGTGAATGATTTGACGAAAAGCATTTATTAGGGATCCGTGCACAGAAGGTGCCAACCCTATTACCAAGGTAACGTCGCCGCCGTTCGTCCATCAGTATGTCTGTCATAGGGCTGTATTTTTTACACAAAATTGGCGTATCCTGTTTAAATTTTAATGCATTACTATGACCTATTACTTGTTACATATTAAAAGGTGGCCAAGTGCGTGTTGGACCACGCGTGAAGTAGGGTTCCGTTACTCGGAATATACTTTTTCAATAAATAAATGTAAAAAAAACGGTAACACGTTAAAAAACCGACTTCCATCGCAACAACTTCGACCAATTTTGCAATATTTTTTTTTTGTTTTTTGTTAATTTTCTAATAAAGTACTACACCGATTTTGATAAAATTTATATGGGACCACACGGGAAGCACTAGCTTTCAAATAAAAAAAAACATCAAATTCAGTTCACCCATTCAAAAGTTCTGAGGTAACACACATAAAAAAAACATACAGTCGAATTGAGAACCACCTCCTTTTTGGAAGTGGCTTGATAAAGTTATATAAAAACCAAGTTATTTTTTCACTTGATATAGAACATTTTGAATGACAAATCTATAAACTTTTTACAAATCCAACTGCGCATCTTAAGTCGGTTGACTGTTACTTCCAAACTACTTACTTGGCCGTGGTATTTTCCTTATAAAATAGTTATATGCCCTACTGTTTTTAACACTTGTCAGATTTTTAGAAATTGTTGTTTAATTGGGACATGAAATTCTAACAAAAATCATCCCTTTAAAATTTTACATTTACTAAACGAATCATTTAATAGAAAAATGATCTAAGTAAACCCTGGGTAGTTTTTAAAGACCTTTCAACGATACGCCAAACAGGGTAAAGAATTAAAAAAATCCACCCCCAATTAACATGTAGGTGAGGCACCCAAAAAATATTTTTTTTTTGCAATTTTTTTTCATAACTTTATAAAAGTTACAGATAAGTATATTCATCTGTTTATCATGAACAGATGGCCGTTGGGGCAGTAAAGTTCTCGAGTGGCGACCACGCACCGGAAAGCGTAGTGTAGGCAGGCCTCCCACTCGGTGGACCGATGACCTGGTGAAGGTCGCGGGAAGCCGCTGGATGCGGGCAGCGCAGAACCGGTCGTCGTGGAGATCCTTGGGGGAGGCCTATGTCCAGCAGTGGACTTCCTTCGGCTGATATGATGATATTCATACCAAATTTTACACCGCTGATTAAGGAACCTTAAAACATCAGCGAGTTCCTACAACAATCAATAAATCAATCAATTTATTTATAATCAAATAAAGTGACACCAACGAAACTGGCAGAAAAAATATATTTTATTCAGTATAGCGCAAGTAGGACTGATACTTGGCCAGTTTTTACTATTTTTTGTTTAACTTAATAGTTTTTATTATAACAACATTAAGTTTAACGCTTGTATGTACTACCGTTTTTACTATAGAGCCAACGACAAAAAACCCAAAAAAAACATTTTTCTTATATGGGGATCCCTCTTTATTTTTAATTTTTTATTTTTATTCTTTATAAGTAAATCTGCCGTAATACATGATACTCTGTAGAAATTAAAACTGGCTGCCTATTACGGTTCAAAAGATACAGCCCTATAAAGGTCAGAAGGACGGACGGACAGCGTATAGGCTTCGTAATACTGCTACTACAGGGAAAACAGTACTCATATATAAGGTCATACATTATATAAGGTCTAACAAAATTAGGTGAAACTATTATAACTGATGCTTCTACCCATGAAACTGAACAACTTTCTCCATGAAACCCATAGTCAAATCTCAAAAAAAAAATTGAACTTCCCGTACTAAGTTGGCTGATCAGCTGATCGAGTTAGTATGGGAGAGCCAAATTTTTTTTTGCGATTTGACTATGGGTTCCATGGGGAAAGTTGTTCAGTTTCATGGGTAGAAGCACCAGTTAAAATAGTTTCAGCTAATTTTGTTACACCTTATATATTTATGTAAAGGTTCCGTTTACTAACATTTAGGTAAACGAGCTGTATGTTGTGGTACGGAACTCTTGGTGGGCGAGTCCCATCCGCACTTGACCAGTTTATTTACGATGCGCAAGCGTATGTTGTGGTACGGAGCTCTTGATTGGCGATTCCGATTCGCACTTGGCCAGTTTATTTACGATGCACGAGCTGTATGTTGTGGTACGGGACTCTTAGTGGGCGAGACTAAATCGCACTTGGTCAGTTTCTTTACGATGCGCAAGCTGTATGTTGTGGTACGGAACTCTTAGTGGGCGATTTGGATTCGCACTTGGCCAGCTTATTTACGATGTGCGAGCTGTATGTTGTGGTACGGGACTCTTAGTGGGCGAGACTAAATCGCACTTGGTCAGTTTCTTTACGATGCGCAAGCTGTATGTTGTGGTACGGAACTCTTTGTGGGCGATTTCGATTCGCACATAGCCAGTTTATTTACGATGTGCGAGCTGTATTTTGTGGTACGGAACTCTTAGTGGGTAAGACTAAATCGCACTTGGTCAGTTTCTTTACGATGCGCAAGCTGTATGTTGTGGTACGGAACTCTTAGTGGACGATTTAGATTCGCAGTTGGTCAGTTTATTTACGATGTGCGAGCTGTATGTTGTGGTACGGAACTCTTAGTGGGTGAGACTAAATCGCACTTGGTCAGTTTCTTTACGATGCGCAAGCTGTATGTTGTGGTACGGAACTCTTTGTGGGCGATTTCGATTCGCACATAGCCAGTTTATTTACGATGTGCGAGCTGTATGTTGTGGTACGAAACTCTTTGTGGGCGATTTCGATTCGCACATAGCCAGTTTATTTACGATGTGCGACCTGTATTTTGTGGTACGGAACTCTTAGTGGGCAAGACTAAATCGCACTTGGTCAGTTTCTTTACGATGCGCAAGCTGTATGTTGTGGTACGGAACTCTTAGTGGACGATTTCGATTCGCACATAGCCAGTTTATTTACGATGTGCGAGCTGTATGTTGTGATACGGAACTCTTAGTGGGTGAGACTAAATCGCACTTGGTCAGTTTCTTTACGATGCGCAAGCTGTATGTTGTGGTACGGAACTCTTTGTGGGCGATTTCGATTCGCACATAGCCAGTTTATTTACGATGTGCGAGCTGTATGTTGTGGTAGAAAACTCCTAGTGGGCGATTTGGATTCGCACTTGGCCAGCTTATTTACGATATGCGAGCTGTACGTTGTGGTACGGAACTCTTGGATGGCGAGTCCGACTCGCACTTAGCAAGATTTTTCTCGTTCAATTTGAAATTCGGAATGCCCTGTCCATGGATGGAATAAGGTCTTTGTCGCCAACAAAAAGACAATCCGCCAAAATTTGTCCTTAATTTCCCCCACTAAATACTCTCCCGCCTTCTCGCCGACACAGACAAATGGTGTGAAGAGGTTTTGCATCAAGATAGTGCGATAAAGTTCTTGATTAGCAAGAGTGTTCAGGGAAAAAGGTATGCTTGTTGTTTCTTAGGAACTTGATGAAAATTTGTTTTAGTTACGTACCTATATGTGTTTCTGGTGTTGTGTTTATGATAAGAAGAACAAATTGTGATATTTTTTTTAATCCTCCATTGGTAAGCCCTTGGTATCATCTCACCTGATGGTAAGTGACGATGATGCCGAAGATGGAAGCGGATTTACCAAGATTCCCCAATGCACAATCATCTTATCTAAGTTTTGCCGCCAAACATAATTGATGTGTTCCAGCTTGAAGATAATTATAGCAAGATTCCCATTGCGTTTGAGAATCTTGGTAAGCCTGCTTCCATCTTTGGCATCATCGCCACTTACCACCAGATGGGATGATGCCAAGGTCTTATCAATTATGGATTTAAAAAAAATGAATCATTATAAGTAAGGTAATCTATAATACTATAATATACTAAAATGTAATACAAGTAAAGTAAAAGTAATGAAATTACTCCGGAATATAACAAAATTGGTGCAGGATCCGAAAACTGGACCTTTAACTCATCACACTGATCAATTCTCTTTGACGATTTTGCTGAAATCGCGAAAAAACATAGCTCTCATAAAAATCGATCTGCTAATTTACCAAAATTATGTAGATAGATAGATAGACGTTTATTGAAATCACCAGAAACTAACAATTATTAATGTTATTGTAGGAACATAATTAAAATTGGAAGTTTGTATGGGAAGTAATTTTTTTGCAATTTCAGAAAACTTTGTTACAGCCTGTATAAGTAGGCTTCAGTACAAAAGCCACCCTTGCTTACAGGCACCAACTTATTCCTTCTTCTTTTTCTGAAACTCCTTTCTCTCTGCGTCTCCAATCTGCTAAGGGTGACGATGTCATGTCCGGTCCTTTCCCACAAGTTGTCCGTCCATGTTGTTTTTCTCCTTTCTCTGCCCCACTTTCCCTCCATCGAACTTATTACACCTGTTTATAAATAATTTCGGATCAGACCTTAAGTAGAAGAAGTTGACATAATTTACCAGTGGTTGCTTCATCATCATCATATCAGTCGAAAGACGTCCACTGATGGAGAAAGGCCTTGGGAACCTTGATTAGTGGAATTAGTGGAGTCTTTAATTCCCTAAAGATTTCCACGACGACGGGTCCTGCGCTGCCCGCATCCAGCGACCTTAAGGGAGGCTTGCTTACGCTGCGTCTTCTAGTGCGCGGACACTACTTGAGAACTTTACAACCATCGGCCATCTGTTCTACGAGGTATGTACACTACCCACTGCTATTTAGGTTTAGCAATTCTGTGAGCTATGTCGGTTACCTTGGTTCTCCTACGGATCTCCTCGTTTTTGATTCGATCGCGTAGCAGTTGTTTACAGTACACAAGTTATTGCTAAGCAAAAAAAAAATTGGTTGAAGGCACTTATTAAATTCTATACTTATGTCTACGAGTATTTATACCATAATTATGTGTTTCTGTGTGTATGTGTGTGGAGTATAACGTTGGAAAGAGTCTCAACAGATCTTATCTCACTTTTCGGCTGCACGTCGAAGGTAACGCCACAGTATAACTATATATCAACTTACAGTAGCGCAACGAATGTACTTACGGCAGCGGGCGGCGGGGCACAGTCTGGCAAACTCCGCGAGTTTGACAGGCTGACAATAGGCTATTCTAGGTTAGTACCTACACCGGTGGCGCATCGTGGGACATCAAAGGCGTTGCGCTACTGTAAGCCATATCGTAATACTGTGGTAACGCTGTTTCTAGTCAGGTGTGACCTTGTCGAATTTTTTAAAGGCACATTAATACCAACATCAAAAATAGTTCCTCACGCATTTTTGTACGTCCACACGTTTAACATGTTTTTTCCTTACCACGAGGTAAAACGAAAGCTTAGTAATAATAGAATAAAAGATACAACCATATAATAAGGAAATAATAATGCCAGATAAAAAAGTTGGCTCTGACCCTCATAAATGTATCAAGGGTCTCTAAGATGGATGGTTGTTTTAGGATTATTAAAAAGCTTTTAGCCTAATCTGTAGCCCTGTGATGAAAAGAGCTTAATGTGTTCTTTTCAAATATAGTTATAAAAGACAGCTCTGAAGATAAAATATTATACAGATTAGGTCTCTATTCACAGAATGAGCATTTTCTGACATAGCTGTGTCATTATCATCATATCAGTCGAAAGACATCCTCTCCTGGACAAAGGCTTCCGCCAAAGATTTCCACGACGACCGGTTCTGCGCTGTCCGATTTTAGCGGTTTCCGTGACCTACACCAGGTCGTCGGTCCATCGAGTGGGAGGCCTTCCTACGCTACGTCTGTCGGAGCGCGGTCACCACTCAAGAACGTTACTGGCCCATAGGTCATCTGTTCTACGAGCTATGCGTGCCGTCCACTGCCATTTCAGTTAAGCTATGTCGGTTGATAGTTGATGTATGACAATTGTGTACCTCCTTAAAAATCGTGTTATACTCAATATGATAGTTTTATTATTTATGTTGATGACTCACCAGTTTAATTATTATTATTTTTATTATTATTATCTTTAATTCAGGGCATGCATAACCATGTACAACCTATACTATATTAGTAAACAATAACATGTTAATTACACAATCTAGAAATAAAATTGCAACAACTCTTTTTTATTGGATTAAGTATCTTTCAACTTAGGGAACAGTGCAAAATTGATCACAATCGGTTTGGTAGTTTCAAGATATGCACTGTCAAATATGTACCAATCACTGGAAAAACACTAAAGGCTTTTCACTAAGAACATTTTTCGATAGTTGGCGCCACAAGCCAATGTAATGTGCGTATGTGTTCAAAAATTTCGCAATTAAAATCATCCAAAACTAATCATATGATAATACATCATATAATAGCCGAATTTTTAAAGCTCAAGGGACAACAATCCAGAGTGCTTAGGTTCGAAACCAGTTAAATTATAAATTTGTTTTTCATATTTCTGTTCAAATTGCTGTATGGCTCCCGGCTTAGAATAGGACCATCCCATCTCATCCAATGGGGGTCGTAAGAGTCGACTAAGGGACTTAAAACCGGAGGATAAGCAGCAGCGTCCTTTCCATCCATTGCAATACACCTGAAACCACACTGCGATCGTCAACCCGCGTGCCAAGCGTGGCGATTACGTCGAAACCCCCCTATGAACACCACACGCAAAAAACGGCCCCTAGTCCCCGGCGGCCCTGCTACTCCTGGCTCCGGTAGCAGTTATGGTAACGACGGGGTGGGGGTGCAAAGAATCCCCGGCAGATGCCAAGCTACCAAACCTAACGACCTTCGGCCCTGGCAACTTACAACACGCGTACACTGCGGACTGAAGACAAGCTTACAAAACTCGAAGAAGGATTGAGCAGGTTACGGTAGGATATTGTAGGTTTATGTGAAGTCCGAATAGAGGGAGACACATGATCATTAAATCTGGAAACCTGCTCTATTTCCGCGTGGGCGTCCAACTGTCCCAGGGTGGTGTCAGGTTTCTTGTTCACTAGTCCCTCATTAACAATGTGGTCTAGATCGTGAGCGTTTCATTGTTGAAGCATAGCTAAGGGTAGCATACCTTATACTCAGAATCACCAAACGGTATTCGATGAAGGTCATACAGGTATACGCGCCAATCACGGAACACTCTGACGACGAGGTTAAAAAGGTATCTAAATTTTCAGATTGTATGTTTATTCTACTTGTTATCATTATCATATCAGCCGAAAAACCTCCACTACTGGACAAAGACCTCCCCTAAGGATTTCCACGACGACCGGTCCTGCACTGCCCGCATCCAGCGGCTTCTCGCGATCTACTATTTGTTATAGTATAATATGAGAACAAAATAATCGAATTTTATATCTATCTAGGAAATTTTGAGTAATCGTCTTTTCAACCAAAGTCAACCTTGAGTCAGATATTTATCTTAATTAAAAAAAAAACTTAGCACCTTTGTGATAAAAAATTTCTAAAATGTTTAATTTACTTTAAACCCCCTCTTATTCTTTCGTTATCATAATTAAAGCAATCAAACAACCTCACTGCTTATAAACTGTCACAATACGTAAGAACCCATTAAACTTTGGCAATCCCTAACTTTTCCTATTAGATGTTCAGCGTTAGAACCATAACGTTACGTGTACTTTAGCTACATGGCAACAGCCATGGTAAGAAAGGTAAGTGCGAAGTAACAAACAACATGGTAACACTGGTTTTCATAAGTTATATTGGATTTTAATTAAAACTGTAACAATCTTTTTCGAAAACTGTGATTTTTTTCTCGCGGCTAAGACAGCATGAATATTGTTTTTCCTCGATCGCTTATGTATCATCATTACAGCTCATAAACGTCCCCACCGAGGGGCTCGCTTATGTATAAAGGATAATAATGTTAGTAATGTAAGTATATGTATGTTTCTTTGGATGGAGCCTGTAGCCTGAACGACTTGGCAGATTTTCGAGTGCTAGGTATCGTTAAATCCGTATTGATCCCCTAAGTGGATGACTTCCTTTCTTATAATTTTACAAATGTGAACATGTTTGTGAACTCTTGACGCTTTAACGCCTCAACACCTCAACCAATCTTAACGAAATTGGGAATGCAAGTAGCCTGTGACATGGAGAAGGACATAGGCTATCTTATGTTACTTCTCTCTCTTTTGTTAATCTCTTTGACGTCGCAATTAATAGTTATTGAGATAGTTGAGGACGTGGAAAGTGACACAGACCACGAATTGTTTAACAACCCATATCATCCCCACTGCTGGGGTGAGGGTCTCTTCCCAAGCTCGGAAGGTTAGGCCATACTCAGGAAATACTTTTTAACCGCCTCCTTGGCGTAATGGTACCAATTGAGAATTTAAAAAAACAAAACTCGACACACGGGGCCGAGTTCGGGTTGGTGGAGATTGTGGAGCTAGTGACACACTCCACTGGCAGAACTTTTTCAAACTACATAAAAGGCATCTGAAATGGCTTAACGACTGTTATCTTGTAATAGCTAACAGCTTAACGTGCCTTGCGGAGCATGTAAACGGTTAAGAGTGCGCCCAATGCAAAAATTTAGATAAACGGTCTACTTTTAAACACATAGGTTAATGGGAAAGAAACTAATAATTCAGATTTAAAAAATACTAAAGGCTGGCAAAATACATGTAGAAGCCGAGTATCCGAATAAAATTTTGGGAAACAATCTGGTATTCTTTCAAAAAAATACAAACTTCGCACCAAAAAAAATAACAGTTTTAAATCAAATGCTCTAAATTATCAGCGACGACACCATATTATTTTGTACGAATTACATAGCTAGATTAATGTTCTAGTAAAGTAACCGACTATTTTTCTTATTTTATGCCTATATTTTGAACAAATAAATAAAATTACAACTAAAATTATAACCCGGAGCTCAAAGCCAACTCATCATTGACTGTATCATACGATTTTCGACTATAAACAAAGCGGGGTAGAAACTGAATATACTGTGCGTCAGTTGTCGGGCAGAGCTCGACGTGTTCCGTTGTCTCCGGACGCTCTGTATGACAATCCATTCCGGCGGAACGCGTAATTTATTTTATTATTTATAAAATTCTAGTGTAAATAAATATTGTAAATTAGACTGTTTTATGTTTATATAGGTACTTACCTTTATTTTTTACATTAGTGGTAATATTATAAATATTTAGCTGTTTCCCGCGGCTTCAACCCGCGTGGACAACGTTTCTATGACTTTTCGAGGGTGCAAACGTCCCGCCGCCCGCACAGTATATGTAAAATCATTGTTAGTTAGACGACAAACATTTGTAACCACTTTTTGATGAAAATAAATCAATAAATGTCAGCTATCAGGTTTCTATAGTAGGTAAAAGCTAGGAGGCGCTGTGTGAAGTGAGTTGATATTTTATTATTTTGTATACTCGCATATTACTTATATTTACCTGTACAAACATAACTTCAGGTGTTGCAGTTATAGTATTTTTAGGGTTCCGTAGCTGTATCCGAATTGTGAATATAACACAATTTCAAAAACTGCGATTGTTACTTTTAAATTCATGTCATCACCACCTACCAAACCGATTCTTACAAAGTTGACCCCGCCAGGAATTGAACCCGCGACCCCGATGTCTGGCGGCAAGACTTAGATTAGATGGTGGTAGTTAGGCAGGCGGGCTATAAAAATGACCCACCACCAACCAAACCGAGTCTTACAAAGTTGACCTCGCCGGGAATCGAACCCGCGGCCTCGATGTTTGGCGGCATGACTTAGATAAGATGGTGGTAGCTAGCCAGGCGGGCTATAAAAAGTCACAACTTTGTAAGACTCGTAGGTGGTGGGGACTTTTTATAGCCCGCCTGGCTAGCTACCACCATCTTATCTACGTCTTGCCGCCAAACATCGAGGTCGCGGGTTCGATTCCCGGCGGAGTCAACTTTGTAAGACTCGGTTTGGTTGGTGGTGGGGAATTTTTATAGCCCGCCTGGCTAGCTACCACCATCTTATCTAAGTCTTGCCGCCAAACATCGAGGTCGCGGGTTCGATTCCCGGCGGAGTCAACTTTGTAAGACTCGGTTTGGTTGGTGGTGGGGAATTTTTATAGCCCACCTGGCTAGCTACCACCATCTTATCTAAGTCATGCCGTCAAACATCGAGGCCGTGGGTTCGATTCCCGGCGGGGTCAACTTTGTAAGACTCGGTTTGGTTGGTGGTGGGGCATTTTTATAGCCCGCCTGGCTAGCTACCACCATCTTATCTAAGTCTTGCCGCCAAACATCGAGGTCGCGGGTTCGATTCCCGGCGGAGTCAACTTTGTAAGACTCGGTTTGGTTGGTGGTGGGGACTTTTTATAGCCCGCCTGGCTAGCTACCACCATCTTATCTAAGTCTTGCCGCCAAACATCGAGGTCGCGGGTTCGATTCCCGGCGGAGTCAACTTTGTAAGACTCGGTTTGGTTGGTGGTGGGGAATTTTTATAACCCGCCTGGCTAGCTACCACCATCTTATCTAAGTCATGCCGCCAAACATCGAGGCCGTGGGTTCGATTCCCGGCGGGGTCAACTTTGTAAGACTTGGTTTGGTTGGTGGTGGGGCATTTTTATAGCCCGCCTGGCTAGCTACCACCATCTTATCTAAGTAATGCCGCCAAACATTGAGGCCGCGGGTTCGATTCCCGGCGGGGTCAACTTTGTAAGACTCGGTTTGGTTAGTGGTGGGGCATTTTTATAGCCCGCCTGGCTAGCTACCACCATCTAATCTAAGTCTTGCCGCCAGACATCGGGGTCGCGGGTTCGATTCCTGGCGGGGTCAAATTTGTAAGAATCAGTTTGGTAGGTGGTGGGGACTTTTTATTAGTGATGAAACGATTATTACTTACCGATTACGATCACGATTGCGATTATTGCACCTAATAATCGACGATTACGATTACGATAGCGATTATTGGTGTGTATTAATAAAACAAAGTATTAAAGACAAATGAACATAAGATTAATTATTATAAAAAGGTATCAGTAATTAAAATTAATATACTTTAAATTTTTGTTCAAAAAACATAACATTTCTAGCTTCTCGGGCATCAATCTGTTCCGTTTTTCAGTTTGAATCAACCCAACGGTGCAGAATAACCTCTCCGATGCCACTGACGATGGTTTGATTGAAAAGTATTTTTTTGCTAACTCTTTTAGTAGGCCACATTGTGTAGTTTCTTTCCAAAACTGAAATACATCAGCATCTGGTTGCAGATTAGGTGATCTGAGATAGGAATCAAATTCTTCTTTAATAGGATTGTCTGAAAATGACTAATTTTTTTTTTATTTTTTTTTTTAATTAAATGACGTAAATAAGAAAATATTATTTCTTACTGAAGTTAAACTCGTTGAATACAAATAAATTTATATTTTAATTTAAACCCTGAATTTTTAAATTGATTTTTGTTGATTTTATTTACTAAAAAAATAATTAACTTCTACAAATAAATTTTACTACTTTGGAATGTGATTAGGGGCTCATCCATTGCTGTGTCCTCTATTATCTCTTTGCAAATATCCCAAATTCTTGGTTTACTGGAGGATGACTGTGTTGCAGACGTTAGGTTATCAATCGTTTCATTTCCAGTGACAACCTGTCTACGCTCTGAACAAAGAGAGTATAAGGCGGTTTTTACGTTCATTGAAGTTGTAGGTTTCTAAATGTACGAATCTTAAATCTTGGGTCCAGAGCCGTAGCTATCGCATAGGTTGTGTTTTTCTCAATTTCTCCAAATCCAAATCCCGAAACAAAACATCAGGCCAGGCAAAGAAGCGTTCGGATACACGCATGAACAATAGATATCCTGAGCCTTCACAAAGTATGTAACATTATTAAATTCTTTTTTGAAAAAAAACATGAATAATCGCTGGATAATCGATACATAATTGGACGATCACGATTAATCGTGAAATGTCCATAATCGTCGATTACGATTAATCGAAATCGTAATCGTTTCATCACTACTTTTTATAGCCCGCCTGGCTAGCTACCACCATCTTATCTAAGTCATGCCGCCAAACATCGAGGCCGCGGGTTCGATTCCCGGCGGGGTCAACTTTGTAAGACTCGGTTTGGTTGGTGGTGGGGCATTTTTATAGCCCGCCTGGCTAGCTACCACCATCTAATCTGTCTTGCCGCCAGACATCGGGGTCGCGGGTTCGATTCCTGGCGGGGTCAACTTTGTAAGAATCGGTTTGGTAGGTGGTGGGGACTTTTTATAGTCCGCCTTATCTTATCTAAGTACCACCAACCAAACCGAGTCTTACAAAGTTGACCCCGCCGGGAATCGAACCCTCGGCCTCGATGTTTGGCGGCAAGACTTAGATAAGATGGTGATAGCTAGCCAGGCGGGCTATAAAAATTCCCCACGACCAACTAAACCGAGTCTTACAAAGTTGACTCCGCCGGGAATCGAACCCGCGACCTCGATGTTTAGCGGCAAGACTTAGATAAGATAGTGGTAGCTAGCCAGGCGAGCTATAAAAATGCCCCACCACCAGCCAAACTGAGTCTTACAAAGTTGACCCCGCCAGGAATTGAACCCGCGACCCCGATGTCTGGCGGCAAGACTTAGATTAGATGGTGGTAGTTAGGCAGGCGGGCTATAAAAATGACCCACCACCAACCAAACCGAGTCTTACAAAGTTGACCTCGCCGGGAATCGAACCCGCGGCCTCGATGTTTGGCGGCATGACTTAGATAAGATGGTGGTAGCTAGCCAGGCGGGCTATAAAAAGTCACAACTTTGTAAGACTCGTAGGTGGTGGGGACTTTTTATAGCCCGCCTGGCTAGCTACCACCATCTTATCTACGTCTTGCCGCCAAACATCGAGGTCGCGGGTTCGATTCCCGGCGGAGTCAACTTTGTAAGACTCGGTTTGGTTGGTGGTGGGGAATTTTTATAGCCCGCCTGGCTAGCTACCACCATCTTATCTAAGTCTTGCCGCCAAACATCGAGGTCGCGGGTTCGATTCCCGGCGGAGTCAACTTTGTAAGACTCGGTTTGGTTGGTGGTGGGGAATTTTTATAGCCCACCTGGCTAGCTACCACCATCTTATCTAAGTCATGCCGTCAAACATCGAGGCCGTGGGTTCGATTCCCGGCGGGGTCAACTTTGTAAGACTCGGTTTGGTTGGTGGTGGGGCATTTTTATAGCCCGCCTGGCTAGCTACCACCATCTTATCTAAGTCTTGCCGCCAAACATCGAGGTCGCGGGTTCGATTCCCGGCGGAGTCAACTTTGTAAGACTCGGTTTGGTTGGTGGTGGGGACTTTTTATAGCCCGCCTGGCTAGCTACCACCATCTTATCTAAGTCTTGCCGCCAAACATCGAGGTCGCGGGTTCGATTCCCGGCGGAGTCAACTTTGTAAGACTCGGTTTGGTTGGTGGTGGGGAATTTTTATAACCCGCCTGGCTAGCTACCACCATCTTATCTAAGTCATGCCGCCAAACATCGAGGCCGTGGGTTCGATTCCCGGCGGGGTCAACTTTGTAAGACTTGGTTTGGTTGGTGGTGGGGCATTTTTATAGCCCGCCTGGCTAGCTACCACCATCTTATCTAAGTAATGCCGCCAAACATTGAGGCCGCGGGTTCGATTCCCGGCGGGGTCAACTTTGTAAGACTCGGTTTGGTTAGTGGTGGGGCATTTTTATAGCCCGCCTGGCTAGCTACCACCATCTAATCTAAGTCTTGCCGCCAGACATCGGGGTCGCGGGTTCGATTCCTGGCGGGGTCAAATTTGTAAGAATCAGTTTGGTAGGTGGTGGGGACTTTTTATTAGTGATGAAACGATTATTACTTACCGATTACGATCACGATTGCGATTATTGCACCTAATAATCGACGATTACGATTACGATAGCGATTATTGGTGTGTATTAATAAAACAAAGTATTAAAGACAAATGAACATAAGATTAATTATTATAAAAAGGTATCAGTAATTAAAATTAATATACTTTAAATTTTTGTTCAAAAAACATAACATTTCTAGCTTCTCGGGCATCAATCTGTTCCGTTTTTCAGTTTGAATCAACCCAACGGTGCAGAATAACCTCTCCGATGCCACTGACGATGGTTTGATTGAAAAGTATTTTTTTGCTAACTCTTTTAGTAGGCCACATTGTGTAGTTTCTTTCCAAAACTGAAATACATCAGCATCTGGTTGCAGATTAGGTGATCTGAGATAGGAATCAAATTCTTCTTTAATAGGATTGTCTGAAAATGACTAATTTTTTTTTTATTTTTTTTTTTAATTAAATGACGTAAATAAGAAAATATTATTTCTTACTGAAGTTAAACTCGTTGAATACAAATAAATTTATATTTTAATTTAAACCCTGAATTTTTAAATTGATTTTTGTTGATTTTATTTACTAAAAAAATAATTAACTTCTACAAATAAATTTTACTACTTTGGAATGTGATTAGGGGCTCATCCATTGCTGTGTCCTCTATTATCTCTTTGCAAATATCCCAAATTCTTGGTTTACTGGAGGATGACTGTGTTGCAGACGTTAGGTTATCAATCGTTTCATTTCCAGTGACAACCTGTCTACGCTCTGAACAAAGAGAGTATAAGGCGGTTTTTACGTTCATTGAAGTTGTAGGTTTCTAAATGTACGAATCTTAAATCTTGGGTCCAGAGCCGTAGCTATCGCATAGGTTGTGTTTTTCTCAATTTCTCCAAATCCAAATCCCGAAACAAAACATCAGGCCAGGCAAAGAAGCGTTCGGATACACGCATGAACAATAGATATCCTGAGCCTTCACAAAGTATGTAACATTATTAAATTCTTTTTTGAAAAAAAACATGAATAATCGCTGGATAATCGATACATAATTGGACGATCACGATTAATCGTGAAATGTCCATAATCGTCGATTACGATTAATCGAAATCGTAATCGTTTCATCACTACTTTTTATAGCCCGCCTGGCTAGCTACCACCATCTTATCTAAGTCATGCCGCCAAACATCGAGGCCGCGGGTTCGATTCCCGGCGGGGTCAACTTTGTAAGACTCGGTTTGGTTGGTGGTGGGGCATTTTTATAGCCCGCCTGGCTAGCTACCACCATCTAATCTGTCTTGCCGCCAGACATCGGGGTCGCGGGTTCGATTCCTGGCGGGGTCAACTTTGTAAGAATCGGTTTGGTAGGTGGTGGGGACTTTTTATAGTCCGCCTTATCTTATCTAAGTACCACCAACCAAACCGAGTCTTACAAAGTTGACCCCGCCGGGAATCGAACCCTCGGCCTCGATGTTTGGCGGCAAGACTTAGATAAGATGGTGATAGCTAGCCAGGCGGGCTATAAAAATTCCCCACGACCAACTAAACCGAGTCTTACAAAGTTGACTCCGCCGGGAATCGAACCCGCGACCTCGATGTTTAGCGGCAAGACTTAGATAAGATAGTGGTAGCTAGCCAGGCGAGCTATAAAAATGCCCCACCACCAGCCAAACTGAGTCTTACAAAGTTGACCCCACCGGGAATCGAACCCGCTACCTCGATGTTTGGCGGCAAGACTTAGATAAGATGGTGGTAGCTAGCCAGGCGGGCTATAAAAATTCCCCACCACCAACTAAACCGAGTCTTACAAAGTTGACTCCGCCGGGAATCGAACCCGCGACCTCGATGTTTGGCGGCAAGACTTAGATAAGATGGTGGTAGCTAGCCAGGCGGGCTATAAAAAGTCCCCACCACCTACCAAACCGATTCTTACAAAGTTGACCCCGCCAGGAATCGAACCCGCGACCCCGATGCCTGGCGGCAAGACTTAGATTAGATGGTGGTAGCTAGCCAGGCGGGCTATAAAAATTCCCCACCACCAACCAAACTGAGTCTTACAAAGTTGACTCCGCCGGGAATCGAACCCGCGACCTCGATGTTTGGCGGCAAGACTTAGATAAGATGGTGGTAGCTAGCCAGGCGGGCTATAAAAATGCCCCACCACCAACCAAACCTAGTCTTACAAAGTTGACCCCGCCGGGAATCGAACCCGCGACCCCGATGTCTGGCGGCAAGACTTAGATTAGATGGTGGTAGCTAGCCGCGTTGGGGAATCTTGGTATGCCTACTTCTATCTTCGGCATCATCATCACTAACCATCAGGTGAGATGATCCTAAGTAAGGGCTTATCAATTTTGGATTACAAAAATACTATCGGGTCGATTTATAAAATTAAATATTTGATTAAAAATACATATTCGATTTTTCTGACTGTATTGCATATACTGTGCTCTAGCTCCACTCACGACTCACGTTCTCGATGGCGGCTGCCGGCTGGCCGCTGGCGATCGTAGCTATTCGCAGCGCCGCCGCGTGTTTGGTTTTAGAACTAGAGCGGGGGGCGATGCAAGACGCGCGGGTGAAATCTGATTTTTTCACGGCATTAGGCGCGTTCTTAAGAAAAAGCCACTAACAGTGAAACCCATCTAGGTGATGACCATGCTTCATGTCAGTTAACCTTCGTGATCTACCCAACCACGCAAATCATACTGAGCTACTTTCGCTTCACTACTAATTAGTATAATAGCCTAAGATAGTTCCCGAGAGATCAGGAGGAAACTCATTTGCACGCTCGCGCATGTCATACGCAACGAAGCAACGGATTGTCGTGACAGAGATAGTTGCGGGGCAACGAAGAAACATAGACAAACTAATAATTAGAATCGCCCGATATACACTCGTCGTCAAAAAATCGCATCACCTAATTTTTCTCAACATATTTTCATTTAAAAAAGCTGCTCCTATGAAAAATGATTATGATTACTTATCTATATGTAGAAAAATGAGCGTCGGTGGCGTAACGGCTAGGGCCGCCGCCTCCTGTCCGGGAGGTCTTTGTTTGAATCCTGCCACGTACCAATGTGATTTCGAATTTAGATTTCATTTGTACGTTTATCCGACGCTCTTACGGTGAAGGAAAACATCGTGGGGAAACCTGCACACGCGTGCGGAGAAACTCACAGGTTGTGTGTGAAGTCGACTAAGGCCCGATCGCACTAATTCAGGGTAGGCTCGAGCCCCTCGGTGGGGACGTATATGAACTGATATGATGATATGAAGATGTAGAAAAAAAAGTGGGATCAGTAGGTTAGATTCCTAGCTACAAATTTTTACAAAATCACAACGTTCTGCAGAACTACAGTAACTCAGTAGACCACAGGAAAATGGCAAATTTTCCATTCATTTTGCAGAAACAAATGTTTTTTTGAGCACTCTACTGAGTTCCCCAAGGATCTGCAGAATTTTTGTTTTTTGACGCCGAGTGAAGTTAAGTTTGAGATTTCCATTGATTTAGAAAGCACGAAAACTCCTTTGTGTGGGGTGTCACGTAACAGTGACAAAGTCCAGGTGATTTTAGGACTGTTGTCTCATAGTTCTGTTGCCTACCTTAAGGCTTTAAGATCGCTCAGTTCGAGTAGGTTGATACGTGTTTAAATAATATCGATTTTATGTCTTTTCATTTTAAGTTCAAATCAAGCCGGGCTTCAACGCGGCTGTTACGTTGAAACCGAACGCCCAATTCTCGATATTTACATGTTTTTATTACTTTCATCACTTTCAAATAATTTTAAAAAAATGTGTTCAATTAAAATGAAAGGTCTTAAAGTCACCAATTTTTGTGTGTTGGTTTCATTCAACATTAACTATTTGTTTTCAAGAAATTTTGCAATTTATACCAACAACAGGGTCTACAGTTTATTCTTTACATCAAAATTGGTAATATTTTAAAAATTGTATTCAATAAATCGATTTTTTTGTACTTTAAGTATATTATATATTTTTTCCACGGTGATAGATTTACACATTCTTTCAATAATTTGAATTGAATACTGTCATCTCACCCATAGGCCCTAGGCGCTTTGCACATGGCCGGAAGTTCACGTGATCTGTGTCAAATTGCGCATCAAGAAATCACTATCCAGTCAAGCGCCGTGGTTGAAAAAAAAACCCAAAAAAAACGGCTTAATTGAAACAGCTGATGCGCTCCGCGGTCTGGTACACAATTTAGTAGTCTTAGTAGTATTCATTCCTAAAAACAAGCTCGTGGCATATTTATATGATCGCATCTTCAGCGAGATTGAGGTGGACGAGGTAGTAATGCATAAAATTTTTACTCAAACTAGGAACCCTTACAGTTTTTCTAAGTATGTCTGTCCGTTATTTAGCTATTTTAATCAAAGACTAAGCCTATAAAGCTGAAATTTTGGTATAGTAGCTGGTTGGTTTGGTTTGGTTTAGCATCCCCCCATTCCCAAAAAACTTCCCGTTCCAGTTCAAGCGGGTGAGCATATGTTTTTTTTTATAAGAATCTCAATTAATTGAGTTTCGTCTAGTTTTTTCTTCATTTTCATAACTTATCTTGTTCGGTTATCCACGCGGACGAAATTGCGGCCAACAGCTAGTTTTTAAGCTAATTCATAGCTTTTATCGCGGGCTTTGAGCGCGGCGACCGAATCAAGAAATTCCGTAACGAAAAAAACCTAACACCCCACGAGTTCTAAAAAACACACAGTGCCATCTATTAGCGATTTGCGGTACTAAAAGGACTTATTCAATTTTACTGGTGTAACTTTCTTAGTGTTAATTTATTACTTAAACATCCCGCGCCCCAAAGACTATATGGTACTGGTAAATACTGTATAAATAAAAAAATATAATTGCATAAGTTGATAAAAAATGCTATCCAACAGCTTTACCCGAGTGCCACACTTTTTTTAAAAAAATAAGGAATTTACTTTGTTTTTAACTTCGTGCACCTTTCCAATACAACTTTTACTCAGATACCAATAAAAATCTCATTATATTTTAACTGGATCCGCCTTTATTGGATTCCTGGAGAGGGATTCTCTCACGCAATATAGACATTCCTTGGCACCGTTCCATTCGCGCCGACCTATCCTACTGGGTTATGCCGTGAGCCTTTTATTTCCACTAGCGGTCTTGTCTTTTCAATTTTAATTAAAAATGAAACTATTTTAAAACGCTATGGTTTGTTACATCGTCGGTGGCGCAACTGCAAGGGCCGCTAGCTCCTATCCGGGAGGTCGTGGTTAGAGTCCTGCCACGTACCAATGTGTTTTCGAATTTCGATCTCATTTGTACGTTTTTCCGACGCTCTTACGGTGAAGGAAAAACATCGTGAGGAAACCTGCACACATCTGCGAAAAACTAGAAGGTTGTGTGAGAAGTTGATCAACCCGCACTGGACCCGCGTGGTCGTCTAAGGCCCGATCGCCCTAATTCAGGGTAGGCTCGAGCTCGATGGTTTGTTTGCCATTGCATTAGTGATTCTTGGTAGGCCACTTTCCATCTTCGGCATGAACACATCACATTTAAACCGCCTTCTGTGGCGTAATGGTAAGTTCCATTAGCTTCACATCAGAAGGTCGCGGGTTCGAGTCTCATTTTTGTATGACTCGGTTTGGTTAACGGAAGGGCATTTTCTTAGCCCACCTGGCTGGCTCATCTTATCTATGTGTTGCCGTCAAGCATTAATGGTAACAGCATTTATGTGTTTCGGCTAGTCGATAAAATACTAGGCAGTTTTCCATTGCGTTGGGGAATCTTGGTAAGCCCGCTTCTATCTTCAGCATCATCGTCACTTACAATCAGGTGATATGATGTCAAGGGCTTACCAATTGTGGATAAAAAAAACATCACTTACCTACCATCAGTTAAGATGATGTCTACCATTATGAATATACCTTTATAAATAACTATGCTGGAAAATAGTAAATAATCCAATGCCTCATACACACGTAGGTCTTATACGTAGAACGCCTACGCCTTAACCGCCTCCGTGGCGTAATGGTTAGTCCATTCGCTTCACATCAGGAGGTCGCGGGTTCGATTCCTAGCGGGGTCAACTTCGTAAGACTCGGTTTGGTTGGTGGTAGGGCATTTTCATAGCCCGCCTGGCAAGCTACCACTATCTTATCTTAGTTTTGCTACCAAACATCAGTTAACAGCATTGATGTGTTACGGCTTGAAGATAAGATAGCCAGATCCCCATTACCACCAGGTTGATGCCAAGGGCTTACCAATTGTGAATAAAAAAAAGACAAAAAAAAGAAAGATATTTTATAGAGCCTCTAATGAAATCTGATAATGTCAAACTGTATAAAGATCCTAGAAGGCCCCACGACTGACAGCAAAGTAAAGTATCTAAATAAATCGCTATAAAGTGGCCAAGTACGTGTCGGACCAAGCGCAAAGTAAGATTCCGTTGTCTCTTGTAAAAATAAATGTACATATAAAATTATATTTTAAAAAACAAAATTATTGCTACATCTAGTTGTTACTAATCATTCTATACTATCACCCTATTTCAGGGTAGGCTCGAGCCTCTCGGTGGGGACGTATATGAGCTGATAAGATGAAGATGAATCATTTTGTATTGAAAATCTATTAGCCTTTTACTAATCCAACTACACATCTGTAATTGCTCGACTATTACTCCAAAACTAAGAAACCCTAGTTATCCACTAGGATTTCTTAGTTTCTTAGTCCCCACCGAGGGGCTCGAGCCTACCCTGAAATAGGGTGATAGTATAGAATGATATTTTAAATTGTATTATGGCCTATGTCGAGTAATAGTCGACCAACTAAAGATGTACAGTTAGATTTATAAAAAGTTTATATATTTTCGATACAAATTATTTTACAGGATGTATATAAATATTTAATGTGGGCTTGTACTCATCAAACTGTACAATTTTTATTAAACAACTTTGCAGGAAACGCGTTTTTTTTTTAGATTTTTCATACAAATCGGTCAGCTGATCGGCCGGATTTGAACAATAGTTGTTCAGTTTGATGAGTACTAGCCCACCTTAAATATCACTGCACCTTTATGTTACACCCTGCATACTATCTGCAAAAATAACTTTTATTTATTTATTTATTAATTATTTATTTCAGACATAGGTAGTCCATAATTAATTAGGTTAGGTATATTACAAAAAATCTTAAATTAATGTTAGTTTACAAATTAAAAATGAATTAAATTACAGATAAAAGCTTTTTTTTTTAAAGCTACGGAATCCTACTTTGCGCGTTGTTCGACTCGCATTGGGACGCTTTCTTTTCTTTCTTTTTTTCGTCTTTTTTTGTGTTGTTTTAGGTATTCAGATGAATATTAAAGCATATATTAGGCAAAACGACGCTACCTACAACTCAACATAAAACAATAATAAACAAATACAAGAAACATGTAATATTATAGGTACACAAAGTAAAAAAATAATAATAATAAAGTATGAAAAAAAATTAACATCCTACCTAAAGTACTTATCAGTCATGTATAATTATGTCGCAGCCATCTGGTTAAATCCGCCATTTGATTTAAAGGCTAGCCCGTTAATTTAATGGCGACATTCTATTGAAAGACTAAAGGACAACTGGCCAAGTCGTTAAATGTAACGTTCAAAGACTTTGCTGAACGTCAAGCCGTTGAATGGAATATTCCGAAAATACTCCTTATAAAAAACCGATGATTTCTTCTTCTGCGAAGCATTTTGCTACCCATGGGGGGGAAACCTCTTTGTCTGTATAATCAAACCTGATCGAACCTAATATCGCTCGATTCACGCGCTTATTTACAGTTTTTTTGAAAAAACTAATTTTCGTTATATGGGATTTTACGTCCGCCGTGTTCAAAGGGCTAGCTTACAATCAGCCAACTAGTTGAACGGTGAGTGACACTTGTTCATTAATGTTCGTCCTAGCTTACAATCAGCCAACTAGTTGAACGTTACGTGACGCTTCTTCAATCAATGTTCGGCCTAGCTTACAATCAGCCTACTAGTTAAACGTTGAGTGATGCTTGGTCAATCGACGTTCAGCCTAGTCATTCATTTGAATGTCGCCATTTAATCAACGAGCTAGCCTTCAATCAAATGGTAGATTTATCCGGATGGCTGCGATGTATACACAACAAATCTGTGCTAATTCTAATCACGACACCAGGAGTGCCAATGTTTTTTTTTTTTTTACTTTTTCTCAGCGATATTTCAAGATTCTTCAAATATTCATTCAAGGATTGTATATAATTAACATTCTGTAGTAGGTACTACATTGTATACTGATTATTGCCTTTGAGTTAATATTTTGGGTCATTTTTAAGGTTCCGTAACCAAAGGGTAAAAACGGTCCGTCTGTCTGTCTGTCTGTCCGTCCGTCTGTCACCAGGCTGTATTTCATGAACCGTGATAGCTGGACAGTTGAAATTTTCAAAGACGATGTATTTCTGTAATAGCCGCTATAATAACAAATACTAAAAACACAATAAAATAAATATTTAAGGGGGCTCCCATACAACAAACGTGATTTTTTTGCTCGTTTTTGCTCGATATTGATAACGGCAACAGGTAGACGCTTGAAATATTGATTGAAATATTCACTTAAAAAATAAATAAATTAAAATAAAAAAAAATTTTACATATCCCATACAACAAACATGATTTTTATAGATAATGGTACGGAACCCTTCGTGCGCGAGTCCGACTCGCACTCGGCCGGTTTTTTTTGTACGTTATGAATAAGGATGGCGACAGAAATTGTGCCATTTTTATTCTCATTCTTGGCCGTGGCAGACGTGAGGTTTTTTGGGTATACTCCTTGTGAAAGGATTTTTAGATGAGTAGTGAAATCGAGTGTTAACTTTGCTTGCTCACTTTGTCAACATCACGTGGTTTCATCATATCCGCTCATATAATATGTGCCACCGAGAGGTTCGAGCCTTCCCCGAATTAGGGCGATCGAGCCTTAGTCGACCACGCGAGCCCAGTGCGGGTTGGTCGACTTCACACACAAACTTCGATTTTCTTTGCAGGCGTGTGTGCAAGTTTCCTCACTATGTATTCCTTTACCAAAAGTACTTATGAAACCGAAATTCGAAAACACATTAGTACGTGACAGGATTTGAACCACGACCTCACGGGCAAGAAGTAGCGGCCTTGGCCGTTGCGCTACCGATGCTCCCGTTTTATGCCGGTAACCCTTTATGTCAGGAAGGTTAGGAACTCCATGCTCATACAGCCTAAACCGTGAGGCCGGAGGCCGAGCTCCGCGTTAGACTAAAAAATATTTAGAATGAGTAAAAACTACTGTCTTGCATCAAACAAAGCTGACACACACACTTTTTTTTTCTTGCGCGGCTACTACTCCTTTCTAACATTTCCGACTCAAAAAAATCAACAGCGAACTCATTACAAATCTAAGCGTTTACAAATTGTAGACTGGTTTCTCTGATTGTTTGTTTTAATTAATTTTGCTACGCCTCACCGCTTTAAAATTTGCAGCGTAAACATTCAATTCCATTAAAATTCCAAGAACCCATCTGTTCTTTAATAACATTCCTGAATAAAATATGGTGAAACTTTTCCTCGAACAAAGCTATCACACGTTCGCTCCCAACTTATCAGGGCACCACACCTCGCAGCGCCATCTACATAATTTAATTGGATGGTCCAGTTGCTTAATGTCTGACAGGAATAATGTCAAGCAGTATCAAAACGTCTTACGATGCTATGTTACCTGAAAGCCGTTTCATTGTGTTATTGGCAAAATCCGTGTAAAATTTTGTGTACAAAATTTAAGAAAAACGTCGGGAATTCTGAAATTCTTGTTTTTAAATTTGAGTAATAGGCAATTGGCCCTAAATTACTTTTGCTTAAGTTACAACTAATCAACTCCAAGGCCAGGGCCTCAGGTTCATAACGGTTAAAATTTGATTCGTTACACAAAATCGGCAAAATATCCGAACGGATTCTAAAATCTTCTAACCAAACAAAGGTAAAACAGTCGAATCAATACTCAATTAATAAATTATAAAGTAATGAACGTGTAATAAATGTAATTGACATGTTTCATTATTTTGAATTTTAGGTTAGGTTTATTTTGATATAAGAATAATTTTAGGTTGACATATTCGTTAGGTACTAATTATTTGATATCATTGTTTGTTTTAGTCACTGGTTTGTGTGCATTGTAATGATTTTTTTTCTTTAAATTTTGTACGCCATAAAGGACATTTCATAAGGGCTATTAATAAGGTTGGCACCAATCGTATGTCTACTTAAGATCACATATAAGTTTGTTTCCGTTTCTCTTATTTGCGAGTTCCGTGTAACGAATCACACTCGAACTATTTGTTGAGTGGGCTGAATTTCCAATAAAGATCCACCGGACCCACAGGTTGCTTCCACGACTGTTAATTAAATGCAAATACATTTACCAGAATGATACGATTATTCTATTTTAAAGTTGACGTTCTGAAATTTGGACATTTTGCATATGAACCAAATTGGATTTACATCAACATCAACTCCGACGGATCCAAGTGAAATATTGCCCTCCCGACCAGCTGTTTATTTATCTTTTGTTCTCTCTTCATCCTTGTTAAGTACATATTCAATCTCTTTTGTTGCTGGTCTGGTTTTCGGCACGTGATTTTTGTACACAACAGAGAATTACAAAGAAAGAATTGGATAGCAATACTTATTACATTAGTGTTCTATTACAAATGTTTTAAATATAGTGTTTAGTCATGATAACGCTCCAAAATCATCAATAAAAAGGTATAATCATTATCATTAAGCCTGTACTGGTTTTTATTATTATTCACAATTGGTAAGCCCTTGGCATCATCTCACCTGATGGTAAGTGACGATGATGCCGAAGATGGAAGCGCGCTTAGCAAGATTCTCCAATGGAGAACTGGCTATCTTATCTTCAAGCCGGAACACATCAATGTTGTTAACACTGATGTTTGGCGGCAAGACTTAGATAAGATGGTGGTTGCTAGCCAGACGAGCTTAGAAAATGTCCTACCACCAACCAAACCGAGTCTTACAAGTTGACCCCGCCGGAATCGAACCCGCGACCTCCTAGTGTGAAGCGAATGGACTTACCAGTACGCCACGAGGGCTACCTATACTACCTCTTGTAGAACGTGTTCCACACTCGAGAATTTACTTCCCCAAAGGCCATCTGTTCTAAAAAATGTGCTTCACTCACTGTCACTTTTAGCTATTCTATTAGCAATATCTGTTACCTTGGTTCTCCTGTGGATCTCCTCATTTATGATTCACGTAGGGAAAGTCTGGGCATATAGAACGCTTCATCGCCCTTTGGATGACCTTGAACTATAGGCTTCCTATACATATCGTTTTACATAAGCGATCTTAGATTTCTTTCCTTTATCTTACAAATAATTCCTCCTACACGTGAAGTCAACGAAACTAATACCAAAAGTTTTTACCCAGCGATACTTTAGTCTTTAATAACATTATTTCCAACGTTTTATACATTTTCCCATAGGAATACTTAACATAAAAGCAACATAGAAAGTTTTGATCCCCTACTTGCATATAGACATAGACATATATTTATTGGTAATTAATATTACAAGTCACATTATTATAACAACACATTTACAAAATTTAAGTAAAATTATTATTAAAGTTGAAACATTTTGAAACATGTAACATTATGAAATAACATTTTATATTTAGATTTAGCCCTTATAATTCAAAAATTCGTCATACTTATGTGTAAAAGGACCGCTCGAAAAGCCATTTCTGTAGCTTACTTTTAAAAGTGTCAAACTAGATGATTTCCTAATGTCAATGGAGAGTTTATTTTACACCTGTGGGCCCATAATATGTATGGTTCTCGCAGATTTTTCTAACCTGTGCATATACATATAAATCATCTTCAAAGCTTGTTCACTATCTGCGAGTATATCCTGTTCATCCCTAACGTGATATGCTTTCACAACTCCTCGTGTTTCAAACAGGCAGCGTACTTCAGAGTAAACAAGACAAATGTGCAAACGAAACTCGGACAGATGCAAAGCATTAGCATAATCCGGTATAATGCTGGAATTATTCATCTCGAGACAGTGCAGTTGGTGCATAAACATCTGCGTTGGACAACCGGTGGGTCAACATTGATGTAGGGTAACGTGCGAAGTAGATATTATGGTATAGTGAATTACCTGTTATAATGATGAAACCTTAGATTATCATCATCATCATCATGATCATCCTCCTGCATAATCCGGTATAATGCTAGAATTATTCATCTCGTGACAATGCAGTTGGTGCATAAATATCTGCGTTGGACAACCGGTGGGTCAACATTGATGTAGGGTAACGTAAGGAGTAGATATGGTACAGTGAATTAGCTGTTATAATGATTCAACCTTAGATCATCCTCATAATCTTCATTATCATCATCGTCATTATCATCATCATCATTCTCCTGGCTCTTGTCCCATTTTATTTGGGGTCAGCCTTTTGCGTATGCGTATGAAACCTTAGATCAAAACAAATAAATTGTAAAGTAGCACTTGCACATAATTTCTCGCGAAAACATACAGATAACAACATGTGAAAATTGCTTTACCTGGCAGTACATTTCTTACATAGCTTAAAGTAGGTAAGAACAAAACTTGGAACTTTTGTTACATATATATGTTTGTCTGTCAGATGTGCCTTAATAGCACTAGAAAGTGGCAAAGTGGTAGATGTCTTACGCGGCAGTGGGCGAGGCACATAGCTCGTAGAACAGATGGCCCTTGGGGCAGTTAAGTTCTTGATTGGTGACTGCGCACCGGAAAATGTAGCGTAGGGAGGCCCCCCACTCGCTGGACCGATGACCTGGTAAAAGTTGCGGGAAGCCGCTGGATGCGGGTGGCGCAGAACCAGTTGTCGTAGAAAGTCTTTGGGGGACGCCTTAGTCCAGCAGTGGACGTCGTTAGACTGCTTATGATGATGTGAAAAAAGGAGTTTATTTAATTTGAACAATGAAATCTAGATTGACAGCAAACAAAAAATGGCCGTTGTATGGGAGGGTGGGAGTTACCTTTAACGAATTTTGTTAGGATAATCACTGCCACATCGAAGGTTTTGGGCCCGCGTACTCGACTAAGGCCCGATCGCCCTATTCAGGGTAGGCTCTAGCCCCTCGGTGGGGACATATATAAGCTGATACGATTAATCACTATGACTTCATAGTACATCAACAATATTTGCAAATTGCAAAGTTTCATCGAATCGTTAAAGCCATTTTGGTGATTTTTAATTTTTCACCCTGGAATGTCGACCCAAGCAAAGGCCACTCAGATTCCTTTGACAAATTATCACAAAACTCTTAACTTCAATATTTTATATCAATCGGATCATTGGTTTAGCCGCTAGAGAGAGTGTGACGAACGGACGGACGTTTTACCCCACTACCTTCCCAAAACCGTAAACATTTTTTTGTGTGTGTACGTAAGTATGTATGAATGTATGTGTATGGATGTGCATAGGTGTGGTCCTATCCCTGCACCCTACCTCACCCTATTCGACATCCGAAAGTATGTAATCAAATTTGCAAGCGTAAAATTCGCGTGAACGCGTTTGGTAGCATTTATTAGTGTTACACCGCGTCGTTACTTCGATGGGAGGCTTTACATTTTTTCTAGAACATCTTGTTGGTAAGTTGGCAATAAACATTTGTATTATTATCTTTACTGTAATAGTTTTTCAGTTACTTATTTGCACGCACTCTTCCCTATAATGACTTTTTTATAAGTCTCGCAATTTTATCCAAACAGATAACGTTAATGAAACAAAATTGATTCGGCTTAAACTGTCTATGTTCAAAAGTTTTTATCAGATAAATAAGCTTGGTATATTCTCGGGATTTCCCTTCGCGATCGAATCAGAAATGAGGAGATCCGTAGGAGAACCCAAGTAACCGACATAGCTCACAGAATCGCTAAACTTAAGTGGCAGTGGGCAGGGCACGTAGCTTGTACAAGAGATGGCCGTTGGGGCAGTAAAGTTCTCGAGTGGTGACCAGGTACCAGAAGACGAAGCCTAGGCAAGCCTGCCATATGGTGGACCGACGACCTGGTGAAGGTTGCGAGAAGCCGCTGGATGCGGGCAGCGCAGGACCGGTATTCGTGGAAATCCTTAGGGGAGGCCTTTTCCAGCAGTGGACGTCTTTAGGCTGATATGATGAAGCTTGGAATAAAAAATAGGTCTTTTAGATAGCAGTAACACTTTTCGAAAATCATTTTTTATTCTAACTGAAATAAGGTTTCTACAACTTGTATGACCGTCGTTGTGGGAAGTTTTTGCTAAGAGAAACAAAACGTCATCGCGTCGGGCCGAAGGAAACTCCTTCAAACACATTTTTTCTCAAAAGTCTGCAAAATGACACTTCACTGTTAATCTACGACAAACTCTGTATAAATCTCTGCTTGGGAAAAGTAGCAAATAGAGAAAGAAAAGGACAAAGTTGCGACTGAATACTGAACAAATCTACGGCTGGACTTTCTGTGCTTTTATTTGGGAAAGTTAGTAGCAAACAGCGAGCTCCATGCAATCCGCTTGGACGTTGTCTCTTGCAGTTTTATTGAAGTTTACGAAAGCTTCTGGATTGAGAATATACTAGTTTTAGAACTATTTTAAAATTTATATTCATTGGATAATGTAGAGTTGGCATTGTGGGTTAAATGTTTTGACCAATATAACAGCTCTGCTTTGGACCGGCCCACGCGAACAGCGGTTTTGATTCCTACAAAATGCATTCGCTAATTTTGCCTTAGTCGATCATATTCCCCAAATTGGTTGAAGGTCGAAATTAGTTAAATTTATATCTCATTCGTTCTACATTTCAAGTACGTCTCTCTATGTCTGTAATTATTTATATTTGAACAGGACTCAGAGGACTATAGTGGCGTGAGTATGTGTTGTGTAGGTGTATTTAAATCATTTGAGATTATGAATGAGATTGAGAAGACTGTGAACCCACGGCGACAATTAGACTTTTCATACAAATGGCGACAGCGATTTTTACCTCTTAAATTTTAACCGATTAAAACCAGTTTTTGACAGGTTGTTAATCAGAACAAAAGCTAGGCTTATACGTTTCGTTTTTTGAATTACTAATTATAATTTTAAAAAAACGGCTGAAATTAGTTTTGTATGAAAACACGTGAACGAAAATAAAATTAAACTTATTAACTTTATCGAAAAAAAAAACGTATAAGCCTAGCTTTTGTTCTGACTGACAGCCTATTATAAAATGGTCCAAATCAGTTAACATTTAAGAGGTTAAAATCGTTATCGCCGTTTGTATGAAAAGTCGCGGCTTCACAATCCTCTTAATGTAAGGTTTTTTTATTCACAATTGGTAAACCCTTGACAACATCTCACTTGGTGGTAAGTGACGATGTTGCCGAAGATGAAAGCGGGCTTACCAAGATTCCCTAACGAAATGGGAAACTGGCTATCTTATCTTAATGCCGGAACACACCAATGATATCAACATTGATATTTGGCGGCAAGACTTAGATAAGATGGTGTTAGCTAGCTAGGCGGGCTTAGAAAATGCCCTTCCACCAACCAAACCGAGTCTTACAATTGACCCCGCCGGGAATCGAACCCACGACCTCCTGTGTAAAGCCAGTGAACTTTGTGATAAAGCCAGTCCATTATATTTGGTCAAAGGTCTAACCTTTCCTTGACCTTTCTTTCGATGTACGATCACTTTATGCTCATTGCAAACATCGTAGCTCAATGCAACTTGTGTTCTTAGGTCGATCACGCAAATTAACTGACTGAAAAGCACGATCATTATTCTTCTATCTATCTTGTCGATGGTAATCATGTTAATGTAATTTATATTTTGTCGGATCAGTACCGGGTTTGATTGTTGTCAGTGGCATATCTCGTCATGGTCGAGTCAACAGTTTCCGTGCTTCGCAAGTCATGTTAAGCCGTTAGTACCATTTCGATGTATGATGATGTAGATGGCAGTCAATAAGCCGTATCAGACACCTCATGGGTGGCTTAAAAATGTTCTAATGCGAACTTTAAAATCAAATTTGGTTATTCAATTATTTATTTTTTTAAAGACTTGAAGATAAGGTCGCCAGTTCCCCATTGCGTTGCAGAAGCTTGGTAAGTCCGCTTCCCTCTTCGGAATCATCATCACTTACCATCAGGTCAGATGATGACAAAGACTTACCAATTGTGAATAAAAAAAAAAGACTACGTAACAGACATTTGTCCAGATTTTATAATTAAATAGGTTTCATTGATTGGGCCAATGTAAAAATACCTGAAAGTTGTTAGGGTCAAGTACCAGTAATTGGGGTTATATACCAGTTAAAGGGTTCCGTACTTCCTCTCCCCCTCCTAAAATTATTTTCAAGTATTACAAAAGGACCCCTATAATAACAAAAAATATGTAAGATTAACATACTCGTACATTATAATGATAAAAAAATCTTTTAAAATAAAATGTTTAATGAAAGAATCCCAGCAAAATAATAATTTTCGCTAAATATAACCTTTTATAATTATTTTTAAATCTTAATTAGCCTAGAACCAGAATTAACGCTCCCTTTACCTAATTCTCAGTAGTTTCAGAACCAACGAGTAACAAAACCTAGCTTTGCTCACCGACAGCCACACTCCTCTTAATCACGAGCTCACGAGTCTTACCAACCGTCTTGCTTTATTACGTGTTAATGGCATTATTATTGCGATTGCTATCGTAAATGTTTATTGTGGAATTTGTGGGTCACTAAACTTGATAACAAGCAAGTCTCTTGATAACTTAACAGTGATGGGACTGATTCAGCGTAACAAGTGGTAATACCCAGTTTAATCTGCCTTGAACTATAATGTATCTGTACGGTCTGTCCTATACAGGGTGATTTTTAATTAGTTCTTGATAACTAAAAATATGTATGTACTCATGATTACAAACAACTTTCCCAAAGAAACTATAATTATGTCAATTCAAGAAAAAAAATTTGGTTCCTGATACATAACAAGTTAACAAATCGGCAAAAATGTGTAAATGACCAAAAAATTTTTTTCATATTTGACATATAGTTTCTTTGGGAAAGTTGTTTGTAATCACGAGTATTTTCATATCCTTTGCTATTAAGAACTAATTAAAAGTCACCCAATATATTGTACAGACAGTTCTGATTAGCATCGTAGAAAAGTACTTCATGGCATGATGCAAAATCCTGGTTTCTTAAACCCACTTTTTGAATATGTTTTTACATCAAAATGACATTAGGAAGGTACATAAGCTTTTGTGTTATAATAAAAACATGAATTATAGAGATTTTTTTTCAAAAGTTTAGCCCGTTTTACTACCTACATCTCATCTTATGAAAATTGACGTTGCAGCCGAGGATGGCACACGCAATATCAAATTATACCTTTCGGATCATCAGAAGGGTTTTGGCCGTATCTAAGAAATAAACTCGTCTTCGAGAAGTTTTGGAGTGTATAATCAATATTCACACACGTTTGCAACACGAGGCTTCACGATGATTCGGATGAAAACCGATTATTTTATAGACTGCGATGAGTTCGGCACGGGGCTGGCTTCCCAAGTTGACAGTTCAGCTGCTCGATCAAAAGTGCTCGTAAAATAATTGGCGCCTCTGTCGTAGCCTCTGTAGGTAGGCTGCATTGTCTTTGATGGTTCGATATTCACAACGATTCTGATTGGCTAACAAACAAGTACCAACACTACCAACTTCCGGTTTCCGGTCCCGCACCGACCACGCCTTGGCAAAAGTGACTATTATGACTACCCTAGCTAACCGCTTGACATTTCAAGATAAAACACACGGTGCTTCGACGCATGCATAGATGGCGCCACGTCCTTGCGCTCCGACACGGCCATCCTGACGGCGATGCGTGCCCAGCAGCTGCCATAATCTGTAATGAGGAGTGGATGTGTGTTTAAGTTAGGTATTCAGATTACCTAACTTATCATAAATCTACTACAGATAAGTAGGCCTGTGGTATGGCCCTAGAATAGTACCACCCATCTCCTCCCGAGGGTGTGGTAAGAGGGATCAAAGACCGGAGGATGGGCAGCAGCGTCTTTTCTGCGTACCATGCCACACACCACGATTGCCCACCTGCCTGCCAAGCGATTGCGCCTTTGTACAGCAGTGAACGTTGCCTGGCTGATATGATGACGATGAGCTGTGTAGGTACTTGAACTCCCCTTCCACAGGGCAAAGCTCACGAAAAAAAAGGTAGGTACTTGAACTCCCCTTCCACAGGGCAAAGCTCATAAAAATAAAGGGAATACGTAGAGGTCGATGCTGTGTGACACACAGAGGCTCTAAAATGATAAAGGTCAGGTCGATGCTGTGCTCTAGGCGCATATGTCCATATGCGCCGTGGTACACAGGGGCCCTAAAAAAAAGGAAAGGTCGATGCTGTGCTCTGGGCGGTCTTGTACGCCGTGGTACACAGGGGAAAAGGAATGACGGTAAAAATGTGAAATAGTTTGCAGTCGTCACTACAAGTATCATCAGGAAACCTGACCAAACAACACTGGCAGTAAACAATTCTACACGGAAACGACCAAATCATATGGTTGGCACCATGTTTTTCTTTGTTATAGCTTATGATTAGTTAGTTTATGGTCAGTTAGTCTATGATGGTTCCGAACCAAGGTGTCGTGTCGGCTCCGTGCCGACATTGAGTCGTCAGACTAAAGAGTCGGACAACCAGCTGTCGTCAGTCTGTGGCATTGTCAATGGTAGTCGTGTATCTACTCAGTGCCTTTTAACTTGCACTGACGCAACAGATAACAACAGATTTCTCTTAAATGAAAACTGCTCACCCGATGGAATTCCAGTATTGTGCATCAACCACGCAAAGTTTGACTCTCTTCTCCATCATTGGGGCAGCTTCACAGGTGCTTCCCTCTTGGCTGCATCGCTTCAAGCAGCTAGACATGTAGTGGCCCTGCCCCTTGCCGATATGGGTCGTAGATACACAGATCCGTAGTAGCAATCCATGCACGTGCATTCACATCCGATCTATAGGGGTTGAAATCGGGTAACCTCAATTCATGGGACGATGATGGCGTCCGCGTGGCTAGCATCAGCGTCAGAAAATTCTGATTTCGTTGTTCCAGAAGCACTTTCTATTTTGTCTTGCACACATCACTATCTGGAACTCGTGGGGCGTCCGTGTCCTATCTCAATTCTGATTTCGGATCATCAGAAGGGTTTTGGCCGTATCGAAGAAATAAACTCGTCTTCGAGAAGTTTTGGAGTGTATAATCAATATTCACACACGTTTGCATCACGAGGCTTCACGATGATTCGGATGAAAACCGATTATTTTATAGACTGCGATGAGTTCGGCACGGGGCTGGCTTCCCAAGTTGACAGTTCAGCTGCTCGATCAAAAGTGCTCGTAAAATAATTGGTGCCTCTGTCGTAGCCTCTGTAGGTAGGCTGCATTGTCTTTGATGGTTCGATATTCACAACGATTCTGATTGGCTAACAAACAAGTACCAACACTACCAACTTCCGGTTTCCGGTCCCGCACCGACCACGCCTTGGCAAAAGTGACTATTATGACTACCCTAGCTAACCGCTTGACATTTCAAGATAAAACACACGGTGCTTCGAAGCATGCATAGATGGCGCCACGTCCTTGCGCTCCGACATACCTATTCACTCTAGAAAAGAAGACACCAAAGTTTTAGCGTCACAAAAGTTTCGGGATGATTACAAAAAACATGTTTGCCTTTTTATCCATAAGTGCAAAAGAGATTGCATTTAGTATTGGATGACTTTGCTACTATCAAATGCAATACCTCCTCTCTACCGAGGGCGCTACGTCTGATTGTGACAGTAAATTACTACCTAACGGTACAGCACTAATTGGTGCACCACTAATGTGTCGAAGCTGGAAATATTGTGAGGATTAAAAAGAGATACGAGTGCGGTGGATAGCTGGTCTCTTTGGTGCTCTCGACTGGATTTTATTTTTTCTTTTTCTGGCTTGTGAGCAAGTAGTTTGGATGTTCTTTGCGGTTGCAATCTTTTTGGTTTGCAACACGAGGTGGTTTGTTAGGATTAGTGCACCATCGCATTTAGGTTAATTGGAAAGCAGATTGTATTGTATAATAAAAAGCTGTCGGTGTTCAAGAGCTTTGTATAATATCTGAGACTATCCCGCTGTGTTTGCTCATTAATTATCTAAAGAGCTAGGGTGTAACACATTCATTAAAAAAAATCCACAGATCTCTTAAGACAAAAATAGGATCTATAATGATTTTTTAAAGTATCGTGTAAATCTGGTGACAGATAAACTGTAGCGGGAAAGGTCGACGGGCGGTTTATTCACTGGACCGGGAAGCATGTGATACCCTCAAATCGGGCTGGTGGTTTTTAAACTCCGATGTAAAAAGAATGGTGCTATAAGTTTAACGTATGTATCTGTGTATTTGTGTCATTGTGTATCTGTGTGTCTGTCGGTGGCATCGTAGTTCTTAAACGAATGGACTGATTGTGATGCGGTTTGAAAGCTGACGTGATCGAGGTAGTTCTTAGCTATAATTTGTGAAGATCTGTTCAGTCGTTTGAGGATCGTCAGCTCTTATCTAGGTGATGAAGGGATGTGGACAACTTGTACATATCTGATCGATTTAAAATTTCGTGCCCTGTTACTGTAATAATATTGAAAAATCATGGTAACCTTGATCTGATGCTGCAGCGTCTCCTGGAATCTGTAGAATACCCAACTCCTTAACAACTTACAGCAGAGGTATCGTGTTTGGGCTCATTGGAACAGTTAAATGAATAGGTTTTAGATAGAACATAGTAACTATGACCCGATAATGCAGCATGTTCTGGAATTTGGAGCATACCCAACTATTTTCCAAGTTACAGCAGGGGTATCATATTTGGACTTATTGGAATAGTCTCATTATATAGATTTAAGATAGAACATGGTAAATTTGACCTGATACTGCAGCATCTTCTGGAATTTGCCGCATACCCAACTTCTCGCCAACTTACAGCAATGGTATCGTTTTTGGGCTGATTGGAATAGTCTCAATATATAGGTTTTAGATAAAACATGGTAACTTCGACCTGGTGCTGCAGCATCTTCTGGATATTGCAGCATAACCAACTATTTGCCAACTTACAGCAGAGGTATCGTGTTTAGGCTTATTGTAATAGTCTCAATGAATATGTTTTAGATAGAAAATGGTAACTTTGACCTCATTACAGCATATTCTGGAATTTGCATACCCAACTCCTTACCAACTAACAGTAGTTGAATCGTGTTTGGGCTGATTGGAATAGTCTCAGTGAATAGGTTTTAGACAGAACATGCTAACCTTGATTTGATGCTGTAGCATCTCCAGGAATCTGCAGGATACCCAACTCCTCGCCATTGCCATTGTGTTTGCTCTCATTGGAATCATCACATCAGCTCATATATAAGTCCCCACCTAGGGGCTCGAGCCTACCCTGAATTAGGGCGATCGGGCCTTAGTCGACCATGCGGGCCCAGTTAGGGTTGGTCAACTTCACACACAACCTTCGAGTTTCCTCGTAGATAAGTGCAGGTTTCCTCATGATGTTTTTCTTCACCGTAAGAGCGTCAGATAAACGTACTATGAGATCGAAATTCGAACAGGCAGGATTCGAACCACGACCTCCCGGATAGGAGGTAGCGGCCCTTGCCGTTGCGCCACCGACGCGCTCATTGGAATAGTCTCAATGAATAGGTTTTAGATAGAACATGGTAACCTTGACATGATGCTGCAGAATCTCCTGGAATCTGCAGGATACCCAACTTCTCGCCAACTTACAGCAGAGGTATCGTGTTTGGATACGTCAAGTTTAAAAAGAATGAAATAAAACTTAAATAAAAAATTGAAAAAACCGCTTAAAAGTAGAAAATAATATGTTTTGCCCTTTAAGTTTAATAAAAATAGTTATATTTTTTAAGTTAATAAAATAAAAACAGAATACAACTTTTTTTACTTTACTATTTCAACTTACTACTAATAATTTCACAACTTAGCGGTCCCCCTACTTAGATCAAATGTAACTACTTATATTAAACTTAAGAGGCCAAAACATATTATTTTCTACTTTTAAGCGGTGTTTTGTTAGGGTTTTTTAAATTTATAATGTCTATATTAGTTTATTTCTTCTTTTAATATTAATTTATTTCTTTATGTTTTACGAACATAGTATTGAGTTAAACTGTAACTGACACATTATTGACTGCAATGGTTTGAAAATGAACTGATTAAATTTAATTTCAACTGTGTCAATGAAAAGAAATCAAAATTTTGAATTTTATAGGGTCGCTACTATCACACTTATATTATAAAGGCGAAACAATGTGAGTGTGTATGTTTGTTACTTCTTCACGCAAAAACTACTGAACGGATCTGGCTGTAATTTGGTAGATTAGGACCTGCATTAATACATAGGCTACTCTATTTCACGTTCGCGAGCCGCTTGCGGCTCGCGCACTGCGCACCCTCGAAAAATCATAAAAACAGCCAGTAGTAAATAAACTGTACAACCACGCTGTGCATACATTATCGCGAAGCCTTCACCGTCTGTCGTAGTCGGCCATACACAAATCAACAGCAAACAATACTTAGTAGCAAAAGAATAAAGTTAGGTACATAAGACTTGATGAAAAATTTATAAATAATTAGTAAATAAAGTAATATACTTTTGAGTGAACTTTCTATATAAAAAAAAAATTGGGTCTGTATGGGATATTAATGCCTCAAGTGGTACCGCACGCTGCAGCCAGCTGAGCACCTCCCCTTCTCCTCGTCTACTTTGACAACATACAGACAGACAGATGGACAGACAAAAATTCCAAAGTTGTTGTATTTGCCTCAGTACAGTTATTATTTTCCAAAAATATTTTATGTAGAGACACGGCCCCGTTACAGTTTTATTATATGTATAAATTACTGATTGAGTTAAAGATAGGTAGTACACTCCTTAAAGCACTCAATATTCAAATTAAACATTGCTTAAGTTATAGTTATTAGTTATTGAGGTTAAGAGGGTTGTAAAAAGGTAAATAACAAACGAGTGACATTTGTGAGCCCGAGCCGCAGGCGTTAAGTCGTTAATACGACGTTTTTCAATACAGTTGTGAGAAAACAGGTAAAATTAAAAACGACCGTGACAAAAAAAAAATACATGGGTACATACCTATCAAGGTTTCAGCAAGCAAAGATCATTTTACGCGAGTTTTGGCTCATTTTATATGTTCGGTGAGTAATCTAATTTTATTTTTTCCTATAAATACACAAAAGTATGTTTTTTTATTACACGTATACTAACTATTAATAATTTTATTCGTATTCACAACTGAAACAACTCAATTCAATTTTACGAAAATTGCGCCATAATTAATTTAGCTAGGCACGTGTACGCATGCGTTAGTTTTTTTTATATAACCATAAAAAGATTACAATAAGGCTTGGAACAATATTAATTTAAGCATTAAGACCTCCTTGGAAAAGATGACACATTCCTTCCTGTAACCTATGAGCTTCATTCATATTTGTGAAGAAAGGAGAATTCCTTTCTTCACAAATATATTAACCAAAGAGAATCTAAACAGCTACCGTCATGTACTAACATCACGGAGTATTATCTAATCTCTTATAAAATTCTCCTTTCAGGTCTTTGGGAAGATGTTATTATATTTTTTTATTTGCTAGAAATGTTTTGTTTCTCAGAGCTAAAAATTAAAAAAGTGGCATAGTATGAAGCACGTGTGCGGTAAAATCAACTTTGCGAACAGTAAACAAGCATATAAAGAACCACTTTTCGTGGAACTGTATTGAAAAATATAATTATGTTTTTGAGTTAAACTAAACTGTGCAGTTCTACTTAGTTAAAAAAAACTGTTTTCTCACAACGATACCTGAAAATATGTATCATACACGGGTGTAAAAGACAAACTCGTGAAGATTGATAGACCTCACTTGCGGTTCAGGCCTTTAAAGGTTATCTCTTTTGCAATTACCTATTTACGACCGTTGTACGTGATCGAATCAGAAATCAGGACATTCTAAAGTAACTAACATAGATCACACAATCACTAAACTATAGTAACAGTGGGCGTAGCGTGGCATTGGGGTAGTAAAGTTATCAAGTGGTGACTGTACATATTTCGTCGGTGGCTCAACCGGTAACGACTCGGTTCATCTAACCAGAGGTACCGGGTTCAAATCTGGACGGCCAATGTACCAATGAGTTTTTCAAAAACTTACGTACATACTTACCGATTGCTTTAACGGTGAAGGAAAACATCGTGAGGAAACCTGCACATACCTGCGAAGAAACTCGAAGGTTGTGTGTGAAGTCGACCAACCCGCACTGGGCCCGCGTGGTTGACTAAGGCCTAGTCACCCTGATTCAGGGTAGGCTCGAGCCCCTCGGTGGGGACGTATATGAGCTGTAATGATGACTGACATAAAGCGTACGCAAGCCTCTCCATGCACGCCAGCCTTGATGGACCCACAAACTGGTGAAGGACGCAAGAAGCCACTGGATGCGGGCAGCGCAGGACCGATCCACAGTCTAAAAAATCTATACAGTTATCCAACGGATAACGGCTTGTCAGAGCAATCGTGCGGGGCGAGACGGGGGAGATTGAGCCCCAGGTTCCCTACTCTCCGTTGTTCATAAACTCGGGACACACTCTCCGACGGTACTGGTGCAGCTGCAGCGGGAATGATATCAGCGTTGACAGAAACATCAAAAGCATTCCTATGCTATGATCCACTAGAACGGTTTAAGGCCTTTGTCCCTAGTGGACGTCTTTCGGCTGATTGAACGATGATAAAGAACACAATGTTAACTTCGTTTGCTGAATTAGTTGCAGCTTTGACGGCTGCCGACAAAGGAGCCATCAAAGAAGCCGCCCTCAGTTCAACCGCGGCGCCGACAATGAACTGAGGGTCAAAACTGCAGTAACGAACTTAAAGTATACCCTTTTGATTTCCCCAACTATTATTAGAAGTATTACGAGCTTGGTTAAATCCCTAGTTGAAAAGTTTGGTAACACTGCCGCTACTACCAGAAAATACACAACTCAATTGCACAATGGGCCGCATTCTATGCAAATTCTTAGCTCCAGGTGTTTGCATGTTTGACTGCCTGTGCAATCACTGAACTGCTAACTCTTCAACTAAAGTTTGTATTGTAGTATTTGCAGTGTATCACTGACGAGTTGTTGGCAAGCGTAACTGTAGGAATTCGGTTTGATTTCAAAGCGGTTGTTTTGTATTAAACAACTTGTTGTTATGGTGCGAAATTTTAAACAAAACAAAGACTTTTTCGTTTCTATATATATGGCCTTCTACATCACCAAGGTGTTAGGTAAATGAAATGGAACAATTTTTAAGAGTGTATTCACAAAATCGTTCCATTAGGGATGACGAATGCTAGTCATCTGAGTTACTTTTTATCATCTGTCAAAAACGACACTTTGTTCTTAAAATGTTTGAAATACCTAGGCGTGACGTCATAGTTAAGCAGCGTCATATATGTACTCATTTAGTGATTTTGGTGATTTAAAAATCGAAGACTTGATGGAAAACAAAACAAGTAAGGTTTTCCGAAGTTAAAGTAGGATGGAGGGCAATTTACTGATCAAGAGTTCAAAATTTATTTCTGACGCTGTCGTCATCCCTTGGCCGATCCTAATGAACCTTTATACACATAAGCAAGTCATGAAATTCTAGTTTGTAGATGAATAAATATTTCAAAATACTTTATTTTTAAAAAGATTAGTGAATTTTAAGATGACTATGAAAATCTTAAACCACTATTATTTAGTGACAACACTATTAAAAAAAAATAATGAATCCATGAACTAGGATTTCGTGACTTGCTAATATGTGAAAAGTTTCATTAGAATTCATTTTCAAGAAGTAATAATTTTAAATTTGAATGGCAAAAGTTTTTGTGTTAATGGTCCTAAGGGGGTCATAAAAAAGATCTTATTTTACGGTCCCTTACCTTAAAACGTAAAAACAAAACCCCTATAGGATCACTCGTGTGTCTTTCTGTCAGTCCATATGTCTCAGGCACTTTGCTGCTCAGAAACTACTGGATTAATTTTAAACACGGGGACCACTTTTAAATTACATTATTTTAAGTGAAGATCCGAAATTACTGATCCTAAAATATTGAAAAAATGAATAGAATACAGAAAAATCTATAAGAAAATCTCAAATCCTTACGTTCCTACAGGAAAAAATAAATGTATATTGCCCAGAATAAGTAGACCCCTATTTACCTAGAGCAAAGTATGTAGTGAGAGGTCTTATTCTGTTGGTAGTATAAGTTTTGGTGTACGAATCTAACGTATCTAACGTAATATTAACGAATCAACTAATTTTGACAAATATTTTTGGTGAGTTTATTAAAATTGACAAGTAAAAGTCAATTAACTTCAATTTCATGAGCAGAAACTTCCGTTATTTTTTAAAAGCTTTGATTTAACTTGCATTGTTCGTATGTAAGTTGTCCGCTTCAAAATTGGCAAGATAAACTGTGTGGTGGTCCCTACTCCCCTTAAGACTGGCCTTATGTGCCTTAGCCTGCTGAAGCTGCTGGAAGCGGAACACACACGAGACACAATGTATCGTACCTAATCGTCTAGTATCATATCAGCTCATACACGCCCCCACTGAGGGGCTCAATTCAGAGATTACCAAAATGCGAGTTACATTATTTCAGTCAATTCTAAGCGAAGGGAATTCGTAGACTCCCTCAAGGAAGCCTCAATGTTGCATGCAGAGGGTAAAATAAATAAAATGTCTTGGTTGAGTCTAAAAATTAATTATGAATTTATTTGACTCAAATTGTGGAGAAACCTTACATTTGTAGGCGTAAAACTCCACATTACATTGGTTTCAGCCCTATATTTTATAGAGCTATTTATTCTAGCATTTGACAGTACAAATTTGATATTATAATAGAATTATACAAGTCCTGGGTGCTATCGCTCATTAAATTATGGATGTATATAAATTTGTATTAAATTTGTCTACATAAGGTAAGGTTAGCTTACTTTAGATAAAGTAGACTTATGGCAGCAACGAAAAGGTAATATAAATATTTTAGATTATGCATTTCCGTCAAGCCAACAATACTACAACCACTGTACACTTCTGTAACTTACTGGGAGCCTTGGACTTTACTTTGACTACTCAACCTTTACAACCAAAGAGTACACAACTTTACAGCCGTAAGTGCGTCTGGCAAGTCTTTATTACTTAAATTACATTTTTATAAAGACTCACATATTATTATTATTGTTCTGAACAAGGTTTTAGGTTATAGCGAGCGCTGACTTCTCGCTAGTTCCGGTCTATCTAGAGTACAATTTGTAAGTATAAAACCCCAGGGATATTGAACACTTCAGTTAGCAATAACCATATCTGCTAGTGATATATACGACTTGTGAATAGTCAGGCTCAACCAAACTAAAATCATACATATTCTGTCTTATGAATATCGTTTAAGATGATATTTAGATTCTTTAGCACAAAACAAGGTTATTTAGTTAATCACACAGAATCTATCTTCACAATACTTCGCAAATGTTATAGAGGTTGCGAGCATTTTAACTGAGGGAGAATTTAACTAAAACGACATACGGAACAAGTCCTTAATGTGACGATTCTGTGAGATTATATTGCAATCAAGCAAGAAGCATTATAATAAAACATACCAAATTCCAGTCTCGCCCACACATCGCGCTCTTATTTTCCATCACTTCACACAGAACCAAACTCAGGACCCTTTTCCCGTCAGGGAACGACCGACGAGTTCCAGCCTCTGCCCACGAGTGTCCCTCTCCCTCTGACGCTCCCGCGCAAGCCTCAAAACCATATTACTCCAGTCGCATTCGCACACGTGTACGCCCAATCGCTCTTTCTCCTTCTGTCCCGTACAAATATTCTTTTGTTAAATCCTCTGAACATTCTTCACACAGTCTAACGCATAAATTTGGCAACATGCGTAAGTAAAAAAAACAAGCGTCGCACACATGCTAGAATAGATAAGTCTGGCAACCTCGCCGTTTCTCCAGTTCATCCGTCTTAACAACTAATTATACTAGGGTTCCGTGCGGTTCTGAAATAAAGATGGCGTTTCTGGCCATCACACGCCCCTCCCTGACAACGAGAATGTGATGCCTCCAAACATCCGTTCGCGTTTTCAAACTGTAAACAGATACAAAATGTTAGACACAGTATAGTCATATTGGAATATTTCCAATTGCAAAAAAAAATTCCAATTGGATGAGATTTTTTTTTTTTTCTGATTGCAGAATTGAAGGTGCCTGAATCGAGGTTTCATATTACTATCTTTGCTTCTTGCTTTAAGAACGGGCTTCCCCTTCTGAAGGCGTCCAGAAAAGCCAAATTTTAACGTGTGTCAATCCTTAACCAAGACGCTTAAACAATTCAACTTTATATGCTGTTGTCTCTCCTTTTTAGCTAACTCGCGGCACAGGCCATCGACCTTATGCACATAACCAAGCCTATGACTACCTACCTATACTCACTTGGACAACCAAAACCTACGCTCCCTCCTAGTTTTGTTTAGAATACCTCTGTAGGTATCCTAGTATTTGCTCAGAGCTTGACTCCTTTATATTTCGTTTGTTGTTATTAGGGTTCATATTGCTGATGGTAAGTTGACGCGTCTGTATGACCCTTTTGTCTTGCGTACGCTGGAGTTTTTATTGTCCGGTACACCGAACATATATGTTAGGGAGTTTTTAGTCCAAATGAACCCTAAAACTCTACGTTAGCCTAACTCAATTTTAGCAAAACAATTTGGTCATACCTTTGTGACCATCGAACTTATTTTTCTCAGATCTTGACCGAACAGAGAGAAAAAAAATAATTTAAAGTCTATCAATTGATAGTATCAAACAGGGAGATAACATCATATTTCTAAAACCTTAACCAACAGTTCTCTTCAATTCTACAGTCTGAATAGGGCTTCAGCTTTTAGCTTTCCATTTCCTTCTATATTATAAAAAAAAACATCAACATTAATTGCATACGTATTAGCAAAATAAACAATGTAAGGGTTCATTGCCTTCATCTTTCTGTTACTTTAAATAGTTTTGTGTAGCCTTTCAATAATTACTGTTCTAAAGCCGCTAGGTACTGGCAGCTGAATACGTGGTTAAGCGCTACCTCGCTATATTTTCTCGAAAGTTGTGGAGTGACGACCGCTACTAAAATAGCGTCGTACGCTAGGTCTGTCGTCCTACGTACAGACACCAGCGAAGCCACTTCGGATGCAACCTTTGCGCCAAATTGCACGTGGAAATCTCATGCGCAGATATATATATATATATATATATATATATTTTTCTATATGGTAACTACATATTAACATTAATTTGTAAATAATACACCTCCGATGTCGTTGTCTGTCTCAACTCCCTCAGGCCAAAAGATAATGTTTCCTTCATATTGTACCTATATTGAAAGCCAGCAGCAGCTTGTGGAAATCACCTCCTTTTCCAACAGGATGCCAAAATACCACTTGGATGCATTTCGTGAAAACCCTGATTTAGTGCTTTACATTTAGGGTGAAAACCGTTCGGACGCAGGCAGCACAATGCCGTTGTGGAACTGACATTCAGACCATGATGACGGTAAACTGTGTCATTTTACCGCAAGTTTCCAATTTAGCGTAAACAATAGGTACGCTTATGTCTGAAATAAAATAAAGGAAACTAGGCGATACTTCTCTGCCATGAGGAACTCCTTCTCTTTCCTGTCACACTCTCTCCATGATGTCCTGATAAAGTCTTTCGTCATCGTTCCGCGTCTAACGTTCGTCAGCTCGAATCCGCCTCGGCTAACCAGCTTTAGTCACGACAAAATGAGCCGGATCACCCTGGAATTATTTATGTTCAAGTGCGTTTAAACCCATACAGAATAATTTATCCTTTTATTTTCAAAATATAAAATTTTTCTCCGTCTGAATATCCATTGCCCTTTGGTGCTCTCGTCTATAAAATTACCTGGGCGCGCTGTTTATTCGCGATGCCCGATGTAAGTGAAATTTTCACAGAAAACAACCAACCCCTTTCATTCCACCGGTTTATATCGCATATATTCAGCTTTTCTCATGTATGTTCTTCATCACAACTTTGTACCAAATAAGTATTCCTTTAATATAAGTCATCATTCCTTGATTAATTTTCTGTGCGAGAATCGAACCCGCTATCCCGGCTTGAACGCAACCACCCATTATTGCGCCACGTTGGCTAACCTACATACTGAAGTGTTGTGGCTTAGCATCGTGGCGTATAAATCCGCAACTGGTCGGCTATCACCACTCAGTTAGCCCAAAACGTATGCTTCCTCACGTATACAGTTACATTTTTAGGGTTCCCTATTGCATAAGGGAAAAAACGGAAACCCTCACAGGGCTCCCTTGTTGTAAGTACTTTACACATACCTGTTATCTTAAATCCATCTGCTCTATACCATCGGTGTCAAACTTATCATATCATAACGACGAAGGAATGTTGTTTGTTACTCCTATACGAAACTAATGAACGAATCTGGCTGAAATTTAGTAGGTAGACAGATCAGGACCTGGACTAACACAAAGCTTTTCTCCTTTTTTCCTTTTTGCTCACACTCGCGAGCCGCTTGCGACTCGCACACTGCGCACCAGAGGGTCATAGATACGTTTCCCAAACGGGCGAAGCCACGGGAAACAGTTTGCTACCTTATGTCTAAGCTTATCGCTGTTATCGGAACTAATAAGTAAAGCAAGGTGACATAACTGAAATAAAAATTAAAATTAAAAGTTAATCAATTATAAATTAAGTGCCAATTCTGTACCTTCGTTATTCACATTTTTAGTTACTAATTTCCCTGATTTAACATCATCTTATTCACTTTTGTTGTCCCGTTTATTTTATCAATCTCAATGGTTCTTTGTCTGGAGCTTGATAATGCGGAACCCTTGATGGACGGGCCCGACTCACACACGACCCGACTTTTCTAAACCAACACATACAGCTCACTATTCTGAAGACTGAATTCCAAGGTGGACTGGAAGAGATCCCGAAAGGGATAAGTCCGCCTTTGCTTAATGTATTTTCTTTTGTCTAAATATTTAATGTATTTGTTTTAAAAGCATTAAAATTCTATCCATCTTAAATCGATTTGCGAACATATTATTCAGTTATCAAGTAGTTAGGTATTTGTTAATAAGTTATTTATATGTTGTTCCTGAAGCATACTTGCTTTATTAAGTTCTTAATTCATTGACCCTTTTACTAAATATTACTCCTTTTACTAAATATTATTTATTAAATATTAACTGTTGGTCTACGAAGATTGGGCACGGTGATATCTTATAACTTCTAAAGTGTGCAAAACTTAACTTTCACAATTTGGCTCAAAGATAGGGACCACTTAACTTGTTCGTCCGCACCCCAAGAGCAGGTAGAAAGTTTTTTGTTCATTGTCTCCGGCCTGTGCGAATGACGCCGTCTCGTCGTGCCACTCAACGCCACATTCTCGACTCGAAATACACAAGGACTCTCACACCACGTGCACAAGTTGTTCCTTCCAAACACCAACAGCCCTGGAATTTAACAAAAAAAACAAACCGACAAAAACTGTCTTTTCATAACACATTTACCTACACAACCCAAGCACGTTTTGCCCTAAGTCTGTAGATTTCTCCGGCGTATTTAAATGACTAACACCTTTAATTTTAAATTCTCTGCAATATTTCTGTAGGAACGCAATGACAGTAGTTTTGCCGATACGAGGTTGACCATCATCCGTGCCACCCATACAGATTTGGGCATTTCAGTAGGTAGGCAAATACCTAATCAAAATTCACTCAATGAACGAAGGAATCTACGAGCACCTACTTTTAATAGCGCATCGACCTTTTAAAGTGCAAAACCCGGGAATTAAGTTAGTTTTCAAAAGCTTAACCCCTTAAATACAAGCTTTTTAAAAGCGACATTGTTACTATTATATCTTAGTGTTTAATTATTATTGTTTAATGTATTAAACATTTCCTTTTTCCTTCCGCGAGGGAAAAAAAATACATAAAGTTAGACAAAAGTTAGCTACATTAGTTTTATTTAAATCTAAATATTTTTCGTCTGAATGTTCTAATAATTACCATCATATTCGTTTATGAAGTATTTTATTCTCATGAGTAGATCTCGGGATATATTAACAGAACTTGGCATCCATTTAGATCTCAGTCCTTTTGTCGCCGTAGCGTACAACCAAGATATATATTTTTTTTTTTGAATTGAACTTGGCTAACATTTGTCACATCTATGGTTTTGATGGGGTTGTTCAAGTATGTACCTGATCAGCATTTGGGTCGACCCGTCTTATTGTTCGTTGTAAAACAATAGCACTGCACAACTTATAGAAAGCATTTTTTTTTTCTGTACAACCGTCGTAAAACCCGCCTCGTACGCTTTGAAGAGAATGTAACTTTTTCATAATTTTTTTTTTTTTTTTCATAATTCATAATAATTTATTTGCCTTAAACATGGTATAAAAAGATCTTAACATATGTATATAGAACTCATGTTTAGCTAGTATTTAAAATAGCATGCAAAATATTTTAATCTTAGTCACAAACATACAAAATAATGTCAATCTTCAACTAAAATAATCTACAAATTTAAAAAGTCTTTAATATTATAACAGTCTGTGTCATTCAGCCACTTAAGTAATTTGTTATTGAATTGTTTATTGTTTAGATCCTTAATTTCATGTGGTATTTTGTTATACATGCGAATACACATCGTCAGGCAACTTTTATCATATACAAATGACCTGGGAATTTCTTGAAACACTAGCTTTTCTGGGTCCCTGCGGGATCTGATACTTCCATCACATGCTCTTTTAAATAGTCCGCTATTTGTCCGTGCAAATATACAAATTTCATAAATGTAGAGCAAGGGTAGCGGCAAAACACCAAGTCTATTGAAGAGTGATCTACAAGATACGAAGGGTGGGATTCCATACATAGCGCGAATACATTTTTTTTGAGCAATAAAGGCTCGATTCATGTCAGTACTATTTCCCCAAGCTATAAGACCATAACTTCTTCTAGATGTTTGTATGTCTGTCTCCCCGTTGATTCGATTCTATAGCCTAAACTGTTGGACCGATTTGAGAATGTGAGGGGTCGTTAAAATCGTGGATAATTTAAAATACATTATTATTAAATTATTAAATTGATCGAAGTAAATGCCCTCGCCCTTCATAATTAGTCATTAAATTTTCTGTTATTGTTGCTCGCGTACTACCTGTCTCCGTGCTTTTTCTCCGAGCACTGGATTGTTTGGAAGAAATCGCTCTCAGCGATAAGACCCCCTTAATTGTACGTTTCTTAGTTTTAATTTAAACTTTGCATGTTATGTATTTGGTTTTGATGTACAATAAAAAGTTATTTGAATTTTAATTTGAATAAATATATTTAAATATTAATTCATATCTATAGAAGAATGAATTTCTTTTTCCTTGGTTATCGCTTCACGCATGAACGGCTGAACCGATTTAAATTAAACTTTTCTCATACTATGAACTGTAATGAAACATTATGTACTTATGATATGTTTAATTTTATTATTATTATTATTTTTCAATGGACCCGCTAATTACGTTGTGTGTTACTTATTTATTTATTTATTTATTTATTTATTTTTAATTCAGGTTTCCAAAGGTGCGTTTCTTTTAGTTAACGCAACGCTTTGATCCGTGGTCACGCGTACCAGATGTGGTGGTCCCTACTCCCCTTAAGACTGGCCTTATGTGCCTTAGCCTGCTGAAGCTGCTGGAAGCGGAACACACACGAGACACAATGTATCGTACCTAATCGTCTAGTATCATATCAGCTCATACACGCCCCCACTGAGGGGCTCAATTCAGAGATTACCAAAATGCGAGTTACATTATTTCAGTCAATTCTAAGCGAAGGGAATTCGTAGACTCCCTCAAGGAAGCCTCAATGTTGCATGCAGAGGGTAAAATAAATAAAATGTCTTGGTTGAGTCTAAAAATTAATTATGAATTTATTTGACTCAAATTGTGGAGAAACCTTACATTTGTAGGCGTAAAACTCCACATTACATTGGTTTCAGCCCTATATTTTATAGAGCTATTTATTCTAGCATTTGACAGTACAAATTTGATATTATAATAGAATTATACAAGTCCTGGGTGCTATCGCTCATTAAATTATGGATGTATATAAATTTGTATTAAATTTGTCTACATAAGGTAAGGTTAGCTTACTTTAGATAAAGTAGACTTATGGCAGCAACGAAAAGGTAATATAAATATTTTAGATTATGCATTTCCGTCAAGCCAACAATACTACAACCACTGTACACTTCTGTAACTTACTGGGAGCCTTGGACTTTACTTTGACTACTCAACCTTTACAACCAAAGAGTACACAACTTTACAGCCGTAAGTGCGTCTGGCAAGTCTTTATTACTTAAATTACATTTTTATAAAGACTCACATATTATTATTATTGTTCTGAACAAGGTTTTAGGTTATAGCGAGCGCTGACTTCTCGCTAGTTCCGGTCTATCTAGAGTACAATTTGTAAGTATAAAACCCCAGGGATATTGAACACTTCAGTTAGCAATAACCATATCTGCTAGTGATATATACGACTTGTGAATAGTCAGGCTCAACCAAACTAAAATCATACATATTCTGTCTTATGAATATCGTTTAAGATGATATTTAGATTCTTTAGCACAAAACAAGGTTATTTAGTTAATCACACAGAATCTATCTTCACAATACTTCGCAAATGTTATAGAGGTTGCGAGCATTTTAACTGAGGGAGAATTTAACTAAAACGACATACGGAACAAGTCCTTAATGTGACGACTCTGTGAGATTATATTGCAATCAAGCAAGAAGCATTATAATAAAACATACCAAATTCCAGTCTCGCCCACACATCGCGCTCTTATTTTCCATCACTTCACACAGAACCAAACTCAGGACCCTTTTCCCGTCAGGGAACGACCGACGAGTTCCAGCCTCTGCCCACGAGTGTCCCTCTCCCTCTGACGCTCCCGCGCAAGCCTCAAAACCATATTACTCCAGTCGCATTCGCACACGTGTACGCCCAATCGCTCTTTCTCCTTCTGTCCCGTACAAATATTCTTTTGTTAAATCCTCTGAACATTCTTCACACAGTCTAACGCATAAATTTGGCAACATGCGTAAGTAAAAAAAAACAAGCGTCGCACACATGCTAGAATAGATAAGTCTGGCAACCTCGCCGTTTCTCCAGTTCATCCGTCTTAACAACTAATTATACTAGGGTTCCGTGCGGTTCTGAAATAAAGATGGCGTTTCTGGCCATCACAACTGGACTTACTTCCCGATTTTCTATTGAGCTGAAATTTTGCATATACATGTTAAGTTTTCGATGACAATAAATGATAAACTAAGTAATTGTCATTCTAAATCCAATATGGCGGATACCCAAAGATGACGGACCAGTTATTATATAAGTATGATATGGGTATCAAACGAAAGGGTTTGCTGAGAAGAATACGAAATAATTTAAATAATTTTCAAATATAAAAGCTTGTTCCTTAAAGTTTTAAGGCGTTTCGAAATGAGCTTACTTTTCTATTGAAACTCGCAAAGTGATTCCACTGATGACAAGAGAAGAGCAAGTTTAGGTCATAGCTTTAAGCAAGGATGTACGTTTATAGTATTATCGCAACGCGTCCACTCACCCTCAAAGACAGTCATAAAAGCCATGTCCACGCGAGCGAAGCCGCGAGCAAAAGCTAGTCAATTAAATAATTGTTTGTTTACGGTCTCACTTATCAGGCCACTACATATAGGTAGGTACAAAAAGAAAAGATAAAACAAAGTTCATTGCGTGCCATATAAAATTGACCTCACGTTGCAATAAAAAGAGATAGCTTTGCAAGAGAAAGCGAGAGAGATAAGAAAACTTAATCCCATTTTATCGAATGGTGCCGTTTCGTGTAAACAGCTATTAGAGGTGGAGAGAGGTCTGGCTCCATTGCAAGCGGAACAGTGTAACAAAAATTATTTTTTTTTCCTTACAATGGTGGGGTAAGAATGCAGGGTTTTTACACAAATTGAGTGCAGGAATCAGCTGGTTGTGAAAATTTAAATACTAAATACAAAAATGTAAAACAGTTTATTGTTTGATTTTTTTAAACATATTACAAAAACTGAAGAACCCTGATTCCCCACTAGGTGTTGGGAGAAAAAAAGATTTCTGTGTTTAACAACTATGAGAATGAATTAAAATTAAATACCCGACTGCATAAAACTTAACCCCTCTTTTTTAGGCCAGTCGGGTAAAAAAATATTTTATGTCACTCACTGGATTAAGAAAAATCTAACAACAACTCGCACTCCAAAATCCATCAAGCTGTTTAGGCTACAGAGCTTGCCAAAAAAAAAAAAAGTAACCTCTGGTTTTGCCTGAAGGGTAAAAATTTAGGGAAGCCGCTGGATGCGGGCAGCGCAGGACCGGTCGTCGTGGAAATTCTTTGTCCAGCGGTGGAAGTCTCGGCTGATATGATGATGATGAATTCAATTTTCATAAAATCACTGCGTCATAAAAGTGTGTCGCCGCAAACGTAAGTAAAAACCAGCAAAGTGCGAGTCGGACTCTACACTACACTGCTTCACACGAGTACAACAATGATGCTTATTCATTTCAAACAAAACACATCAAAGAGAGTACCAGAATATTTTTTTAATTGATTGTGACTCCTTTTTTTTTCACAATTGGTAAACCCTTGACAAAATCGTACGACTCGCACTAAGCTTTTTTTTTAATTATTTGTTGTTTCAATTTAGGACTAGTACTTTAATCACATTAAGTTTCACGCTAGTATTTAGTTTTACTATAATTAAAAAAAAAACCTTTAAAAACCGGACAAGTGCGAGTCGGACTAGCACTCCGAGGGTTCCGTACCACCATACCTTTCCACATAACTACATAGTATAATGTCAATGATACATTACAAGCAAAAGACATCAACGCGAGGGACAAAAATATGCTATTCTTGTCATTCAGTTCGAACTCCTTAGAGCGAATACGACTTTTTACTTGGCCGATTTTAACTGTTAGTTGATTTACTTGAGTATTAGGAATATAATAGTATAAAGGCATCGGTGGCTCAATCGGTAACGACTCGGTCCTCTTAACCAGAGGTCCACGGATTCAAATCCGGACGGCAAATATACCATTTAGTTTATCGAAACTTACGTACATATATTAACGATTGACAGTGAAGGAAAAACATCGTAAGGAAACCTGCACGTCTGATTCCAGATGTGTATGAAGGTCGCGTCGCACACGTCCGTAGGTGTAAATGTAAATGCCCTACACGTGACCGCGGCCGATAGTGAGTGTAACACCAGGCAACCGCTGTCGTCTATCCTTTGGATAGCACGGTTAACCACATGATAAGAGAGAAGAAAGTAATATAATCATACCAAGTTTCAAGCTTGTATTTATTACCGTATTACGATAGATCTAAACAAATATACTTCTATAGACCAATATAAAACACGTTTTTTGTGTGTAGACACCTTATATTATTTGCTATATTCATTTTTTTTGTATTTGTTGTTGTTGGGGCAGTAAAGTTCTCTAGTAGCGACCGTATACCGGTAGACGTAGCGTAGGAAGGCCTCCTACTTGGTGCTCGACGACCTGGCGAAGGTCGTAAGAATCCGCTGGATGCGGGCAGCACAGGACCGATCGTCATGGAAATCCTTGGTTAAGGCCTTTGTTCAGCAGTGGATGCCTTTTGGCTGCTATGATGATGGTGATGTCGCACCTATATTATTACTGTGTTTTATTAATCGACTTCAAAAAAGGAGGAGGTTCTATGTTAGACTGTATTTTTTTTAATGTATGTTCACCGATTTCTCCGTCAATTGTAAACCGATTTTCAAAATTCTTTTTTTATTTGAAAGAGCATACTCCCAAGGGGATCCCATTGTCACCAAGTCAGGATCTGATGACGGGAACCCAAGGAAATTGAGGGAAAACCTTCATACTTTTGAAAGAGTTTCATTTTGAAGTCGGTTTTTAGTTTTTTTAAACTTTTATTTTTTCTATCTAGTAATTTTCCTTAACTTGCACCCGACCCTAACCATACCATGTCCAAGACAAATTTCCCGAGCTCTCCTAATTGAGCCAACATTTGCAGCCTTAATCACGTCCGATGAATGGGCAGCGCGATAAATAAGGGCTAAGTTACCTCGTGGTTACACCGCCCGCCGGTAGCACCAAGATAGAGGTAGTATCTCACTAGTAGTGCTTGCACCATAGACTGCCCTTTTAAACACTATGCTTTAGGGCGGTAATATTACAGATTTTTGTTCTTTTTGACGTCAGTTACTCCTAAACAATAGAAAACCCAAGGTTGAAAAACAATACCCTTATTTTTGATGACGTTCCTTAGAGTCAAAAGCTATTAGAAACACGATTGAGCAGTTTTGGCTCTATAGAAAAAAAAATCCAAAGATAGGTCTACACCGTTACTTTCAACTCTAGATATGACTAATATTTTGAAGTACAAATTAAAAAAAATATACAAAAATATTTGTTATGATAATACAAAGTGAGTAATGTTATTATTTTTATACTTTCATTGCAGTTTTTGATTGAAAAGAAAAACAATTGAAAAAGTGAAAAGTGTGGTTATTTTCTTTAATCTTTACACGTAAAGAAAAAGACAGAGACTGTCTGTTCTGTTCCAATCAATACATCGCCATAAGTAAAGTTCTTTAAATATAGTTATCTAGTAAGCTGTGACTTATATTGACGGATAGTCTTCGTAATATCACAGTCTAAGAACTTAGGCTGTGGTAATATGCTATTCTAGATTGGCAATCACTGCTGAAAAAATCCTAGGGATTAACTTAGGTTCCACCAAAGTGCCCACATTAGTTATTTATGTGACAAGGGGACAAAGTAATATTTTGTTCTTCACCGGCGTTAGTTTGAATTCTGAGCGAAACGTAAGATTCTAAAGTAGAATCCTAAGCTTCGCGAGGAATTCAGTATACGCCACCCGAGAAAAAAAAAATTGGCCCGAGTGATATACACTATTTTTTTATCAATAACTCCTGTCTATAGACATTAAATGAACTAATCAGAAGAGAAAGCTAAAACTCCAAGCACTAACGCGGACCAATCAGAAGAAAGAAAATAAAACTCCCTAGGGAACACAGTATAGAATTTTGATCGCACTATTGGAGAAATCAATCGTCGTTTTACAAATAGGTGTGATGAAAAAGAATATTTTTCTTGATATTGAGGCATCGCACAAGAAATTAACACAATTTGTACTGGTCTGGTTTGGAAACATGCAGGCCCTTCCGGTTGCTAACCCTGATCTATCCAGGAGGCTTCTGAGACTTGGGAGAGCTCAGCTCCGCAAGGTAACAGCCGCTATTAGCGGACATGGCCTTTTCAATAAACACCTATTCGCTCTATGTATCACCGACAGCAGGTATCATAGATATGCAGAACGTATAGGGAGTCTGAGGAGACTGCTGCCCACATCTTACTGGATTGCGGGGGGCTGGCACAGTACGAGGTCGTGCACCTAGGTGACCCGAGGTCACTCCAGGAAGTCATCGGCAACCTACGGGGGCTACTGGGCTTCTTGGAGGAGCTGGGCTGGCAGCGATGCCGGCCAATCACGCAAAATGGGCGCAACGGTCCGTCGCCTGGTTGCGAAAATCAGACCGCCCCTAACCTATAATAATGAATAGTTTTTAGATTGAGCTATAATTCGATCAGCGAGCTTATGTTACTTTTTGATGATTTGCTCAAAATCTGATGATGGAGACAGCTGAATACGTGTCGGGGAGACCTATGGCCGAGCTCCATGTAGGGCGAAGCCCGGAGCGTTTCATTCGAGGCCGATGGACGGATGCACAATTCTTTTTCTTTTATTTTTATAGATGCTTTGATAAAACTAAAACTCAGCTAAACTAAAGAAAGTATTCCACATAAACACGTTAAAAAACCGACTTCCATCGCAACAACTTAGTATATTTTTGCATTATTATTTTTGGTTTTTGTTAATTTTCTAATAAAGTGGTACACCGATTTTGATAAAATTTATATGGGACCACAGCTTTCAAATAAAAAAAGAATCGTAAAAATCGGTTCACCCAGTCATAAGTTCTGAGGTAACACACATAAAAAAAAAATTCGAGCGAGACCTACAGTACTCGCATATTATTATGATGTGTAACATGTGACAAAATACTTTATAAAAGGACGGCAAAGATACGGCAGACTAGGCTGTATGGTCATAGATACCTTTGCCTTTTCCGCGCTTTTAAAGCCTGAAAAAACGCGACTTCCTATTACAATAGGACACATTTCCGTCCCATTTCACGAAATCACTCCCACAAATTGCAGGAAAGCGAGAGCAAAGATGTTACACATCAAAAACATACAGTCGAATTGAGAACCTCCTCCTTTTTAAATTTAATTACAATTTAATTGTCATACCACCCCACAACCTAAGCCATTTAAAAAGAGGCACGAGAAAACGGGAGCAAGTGCAATAATATGGAGATCGTAGAACTATATTTAAATAGACGCTAGCTCCTGGTCTCTCTTCTATCTCGACTTGGGCGAACGCAAACAAATTCAATATTCATTTATTCGCAACTCTGTGGTCTGTTCCATTTGAATAAGTTCTAAAGATTTTCGTGGGATTGTGCTGGGCGTGCTTTTTGGATTCTGAGAATTTTGGATCTTATTTTTTGTATTCTATCTCTCTTAGCGTGTGGGACAATTATTAAGAGATAGACGGCGAGGGGGCGTTACATGGTGTTTCACTTAGCATCACCAGCGGACACGTGTAGGCGTTTTCATTTTGATTGTGTTGAACTGTCTTTGTTGATTTTGTTAAACATTCTTGTAATAATCATGCACTAGGTACCTACTACATTGTTTCTTAGATCTTTGAATAGATAAACTGAAATTTTACAAGACTCTTATATTATTTATTTCCGTACAAACACGTGTAACATGCATTTTATTCTGTATCATCATCTATATCATATCAGCCGAAAAACGTCCAGGGCTGGACAAAGCTCCCCTCCTCCCCCAAGGATTCCTGCCCTGTCCGCATCCAGCATGCGCATTTTAATCCGTATATTTAACAGGAAACAGTGAATGACTGACTGATCTACTAACGCACAGCTCAAACCATTAAACGGATCAGGCTGAAATTTGGCATACAGATAAAAATTATGATGTAGGCATCAGCTTACACAGGACTTTGGGAAATTTTTACAGGAGCGGTAAACAAACGGGATCTGCGCGGGCGAAGCCGCGGGAAACAGCTAGTACAATATATTGGACCCCAATGTGATAAACATTGCGTTTCACTATATTTTTTTGTCTAAAATTAAATTATCATTTTTGGCTTTAGTTTTCGTTTCGTTTATCGGCTTCGAGTCAAGCAATTAAAAAAAAATTGATTACACAGTTTGAATTATTTTTAAAAATGTATGAATTTGGTCAAATTTACTATTTTTCACATTTGTCAGTTCAATTGCTGGCTAAGGCAAGCAATTTTGTGAAACTGCTTTAATGGAGTTCTAATTATTTTCAAAATAAAAGCGGAGTCTTCTTTTAGTAATTTTTTTTGTCTACAATATTTAAGAGTCTCTAGGAGGCTCGAGTTTTCATACAAAAATAGTTCCGCTTTAATACCAAAACTACATGTAGGATTGAATCTAAACTTTGTAAATATATTAAGTAGACACATATCGATGTTTGTAACTAGTTTTCATCGTAGTAAATTTTAACGTAACTAAACGAAGGTTTAAATTAGTTTTGTATTGAGAGTTTGAAATTGATCTTATTTTATTCCGTTTTATATTAGTACATCGAAAACTAATTACAAACATCGATATGTGTCTCCTTAATGTATTCGCAAAGTTTGGATTCAATCTGGCATGTAGTTTTTGGATTAAAGCGGAACTACGTTTGTATGGAAACTCGAGCCTCCTGGCGGCCCTTAAAGTAGTTTCCCGCGTGTGACATATCTGTGGGACTTCCTGTTTATGACGTTTTATTATTACCCTATGTTTACTTAATCAAAAGTAAGACACATCTCTTTTCATATTCATTTTAAATTTTGTTGATAACTCCGGTTTTTCGGAAAAATAACCTCACCTAATTTAACCTAACCACTCGTGGAGTGCGGACAGAAGTGAAAACTTTTTGCAGTTTTATAAGTTTTGACCCTCCGAGTGTTCCTGGTGGTAACCGTAACATCGTTTGCGGTAACAGTAACAGTGTCGCTAGTTCAATGGTTTTTACCCATCTCTAAAAATTCCCAACGCACCCAAAGAAGTTTTCATTTAAAAAATAAATCACCCACCCACATAGTCGGAAATTTCAGTGGACTAATTTCTCTCCTAAAACTTTTTAATTTACACCGACGACAGCAGAAGCGCCAAATATTTTCCATTAAAAATTGAATCCCACCAGCATTTACAAGTCGAATCTATTAACGACTTTACAACTCGCAAACGAGTTTCGTGTCAGAATCCAGAAGTTGTTATGCAAATTATAGTTAACTCTAGTTCAGTAGTACCTATCCTACGCTGAAAATTTCAATTTATACATTTATGTTGTTTCGTTTTGGACCACCGCACTGCAGTGGTCTATTTATGAGAACTGTTTTAAATAAGTAAAAAAAAAACTGTAAGAGTGTATTCTTATATGGACCAGTTTATAGTAGGTTGACTACCTCCGTCAAAAGGTTGCGGGTTCGATTCCCGGTGAAGTGTAACTTTGTAAATTTCGATTTGGTTGGTGCAAGGACATTCTCTAAGCCCACCCGGCTAGCTACCCCAATCTTACCTGATTCTTGCCGCCAAACATCAATGTTAACAACATTAATGTCTTTCAGCTTAATAAAAAACATAACCCTCCTTCTGGCGCAGTCGGGTAAAAAGCTTTTTTTATGTTCAACAATATATATGTAAATACTTACTGAATAAGAGCGTCGGTGGTGCAAATCCAAGGGCCGCTACCTCATATCTTGGAGGTCGTGGTTCGAGTCCTGCCACGTACCAATGTGTTTTCGAATTTTCGATCTCATATGTACGTTTATCCGACTCTCTTACGGTGAAGAAAAACATCATGAGGAAACCTGCACACACCTGCGAAGAAACTTGAAGGTTGTGTGTTAAGTTGACCAACCCGCACTGGGTTCGCGTGGTCGACTAAGACCCGATCGCCCTAATTCAGGGTAGGCTCGAGCCCCTCGGCGGGGAAGTATATATGAGTTGATGTGATGTGACTTACTGAATCGTTAAGAACTTATAAACGTACTCCCCCACTGCTGGGGCGTGAGTGTCTTCCCCAACTCGGAAAGGTTAGACAATACCACACCAATACCAAATAAGATCGTGGAAGCGATGGGACATGACAAGTCTAGTACTTCTTTTAATAAATATTTTTATCTTAGCATTGAAATGAGTGGTGCATGCTCGCTTAAATGTTCGTGCGGATGGTGGCGCATAGGGACCCGGGTCGTTCCTTTGCATCTAAGGTTGATGGGAGTGATGGCTGACTCTCGCGTTATAATCGTGACCGCTGCCCGTGTGAACTGGCCTACTCTTGTCAAAGGCATTAATGACATTCAACGATTTTTTTGTATAACTTTTCGTGTCATATTGTATTCATGTTCTAATGAAATAATGTGGTTTTTATCAAGGATTGAATTTTGACGTTATTAGCTAATTATTATTTATTTCTTGATTCTTCACAATTCATTCATTCATATCAGCTCATATACGTCCCCACCGAGGGGCTCGAGCCTACCCTGAATTCGCGTGATTCTTCACAAATTACATTGTTATTATTATTTTATGACTATCAGAAGGAGTGTAATTTGCACTTATTTTGAATGATGAGATGATGATGATGATACCAGCTCATATACGTCCCCACCGAGGGGCTCGAGCCTACCCTGAATTAGGGCGATCGGGCCTTAGTCGACCACGCGGGCCCAGTGCGGGTTGGTCGACTTCGCACACAACCTACGAGTTTCTTCGCAGGCGTGTGCAAGTTTCCTCACGATGTTTTCCTTCACCGTAAGAGCGTCGGATAAACGTACATATATGAAATCTAAATTCGAAATCACATTGGTACGTGGCAGGTTCGAACCACGACCTCCCGGACAGGAGGCGGCGGCCCTAGCCTTTACGCCACCGACGCTTTTATTTTATTTTGAATAAATATATTAAATTGAATTGAATTGAAGACGTTTGAATCAAACATGTTGTGATCATTAACATGAAGCATGTTATCGCAGAACATTTTTCAGCTTTGTCGGAAAATACAACGGAAGTTCTACCGCAAGTCATTCGTAACCGCAACACAATCATGTGTTCAGCAAACAAGGAAGTTTTATTGATTAAAACACATTCATAACAATAATATATACAATAATATAAATGTCTATGTAGCAGGCATGTGATAAAACAGGATACGGGAATTCCTGTTTTATTTCCTTAAACAATAAATATAGTTTTTTCAAAAACTTGTACCATCCTTACTAACATTATAAATGTGAATATGTATTTGGTTCTTTGGTTCCTTTTTACACTTCAACGCCTTGACAAATCTTGATAAAATTTGGCATGCAGGTAAACTGTGTTGCTGGGAAGTATATAGCCTACTTTTTGTCCTGTGAAACTAGCATAGTCCAATACAGTTCCTGAGGGAACTGAAAAATACTCTTTTTTTTTGGTAAATTTCTTTAACATTGCAACGGAACAATAGATTATTGTATTTTTTTTGGGCAGAGATTATTGAGGGGGTGGGAAATGACATAATTTACTAATTAGCATAGTCTCACATAGTTCCCGAGGGATCTAGGGAAAACTCATTTCCACGCTCGCACACGTTGGCGTTGCATCGGAGCAATGGATGGAAGAGATTTTTAGTACAGAATTGGTTGAGGAGGTGGCAAGTGACATAGATTGCTAATCAAAATAGTCCCATATAGTTCCTGAGGGATCTGAAGAAAACTCATGTCCACCCACGCTCGCAAGCCGCTTGCCCTCAAGGACAGTAAGAAAAACGATGTCCACGCGGGCGAAGCCACGGGCAAAAGCTAGTTAATATGATATAAATAAACATTTGGATTCATGTACTTATACTGACACAAAAATTGACTCTACCTAACTAGCATTGTTCAACAAAATTAAGGTACTTTTTTCATTTTTTTCTTTGAATAGACTATTGTAAGTATTTCGAATATTTTTATTTTTCCATCACTGTTTATTTTTTTATGATTGAGAGGTCCCAATACCAAGAAAAATAACGACCACAGTACTAATTTCAACTAACGATTATGAAAATAATTTAGTTATTTAGTGTTATTTAACACTAAACTTTTTTTTTGCATGCCATAAACAAACTAAACAAAAAGTCATTTTCATACCTAGTCATCATATCAGCAGAAGGACGTCCACCGCTGGACATAGGCCTCGATCCCCCAAGGATTTCCACGATGAGCGGTTCTGCGCTAGTCACATTCAGCGGCTACCCGCGACCTTCACCATCGGTCCACCGAGTAGGAGGTCTATCTACGCTACTCCTTTTGGTGCGCGGTTTCCACTTGAGAACTTTACTGCCCTAACGGCCATCTGTTCTACGAGCTATGTGCCCCGCCCACTGCCACTAAAATACCTATTATACTTAACATAAGCTACATAGCATACCTAAAATAAATGTTCATTTTTATCTGATTTCACTAATACCAGTTTTGAGATTTGGACAAAGGTCTCTATTTTGTTTAAGGGCTTGTGCACAAATGGGGGTTCGATGGGGAGGGAAAGGTCACGAAAAAGTCACGACCGATCACGTTGGGGGAGGGGGGATAAGGAGACCTCACATGTATACAATGAACGAACAAAGAAAAAATTCTACCACATCAGTACCTAGATAGTTTTTCTCGACTTCATTAAAAATTAATCTAAAAAAAATCACGTGAGGTTGTTGGGTTGTTGGGGGGGAGCAGAGTTAGCCAAGAACCTCACCAAATATCACTAGGGGGAGGGTGGAGGGGTCAAAAATTAGCCCATAAAACCTCGCGTGCTTTGTGCACCAGCCCTAAGGAAATGATAAAATTTTGTTACCATTTTAAGACCTTAGATATTTGATTAAATCTCTTTTTTAGGGTTCCATAGTCAAACTAGGAACCCTTATAATTTCGCCATGGCCGTCTGTCCATCGGTATATCACAGCCGTTTTGGTCAAATAAACACTGTTATTAAGCTGAAATTTGGTATTACAAACATGTGACCCCTATATAAAGTTATGGAATAAAATATGTTTTAGAATACAATATGTAAAGTGGAAATGTTTTTTTTTGTTCATGTACCCTGTCATGTCGGGTAAGACATTTTTTCCGATAAATGATGCGTTTAAATATTCAGTTCTTAAGTGGTGATTTTTGTAAGAGCTACATGTCCCCACCTCCTATCAGCTTAATCACTATTTTCAACCGACTTCAAAAAGGAGGAGGTTCTCAATTCGACTGTATGTTTTTTTTGTATGTTTGTTACGCGATATCTCCGCCGATTGTGAACCGATTTTCAAAATTGTTTTTTATTTGAAAGAGTATACTCCCGAGAGGGTCTCAATGTCACCAAATCAGGATCTGATGATGGGATCCTAGGGAAATCGAGAACAACCCTCAAACTTTACAGTCACATATTACATGTTTCATGTATTTCCTAAAACTATCTGTTTTAGCGTCTGGTAGTCATTATCTCATCATCATCGCCATCATCAGATGAGCTGATGAAGGAAGGTACAACTTCTTAAAGGTTAGAAGTTGGAGGATAATTCTTTAGAAATTTAACGTAGACCGATAGTTGTATTCATTCAGGTTATTCAGATGAGCTGATGATGGAAGATTTAACTCCTTAACTTTCATGCTGTTGAGATGATGATGATGGAAGCCACAGAAATCTGTATCTGTTAATGAAACACATGCATTATGAATTATGATTTGATGGTTCCTATTGGCGAGTGGGTGATTGGGTATTAAGTTGTTAGATAGATAGCATTATAACTAAAAATAAATAAAATAAAAATAAAAGTTAAAAAGACTGAAAAACCGACTTCAAAATGAAATTCACTCCAAGGTTTGAAATAATATTATTTTACTTAGATACACGACATTAACCAACAATAACGAAATCAAAGGTGGCTAAGAATTAAATTAGGGGCCTAAATATTTTTTGAGGTCGGTATCAGCATACAGCTTCCTACGTATCAAATGTTTTAGATTCGATGGCATTGCTGACACTGACCTCAAAAAAAATGTTAGGCCCCTAATTTAATTCCTAGCCACCTTTGATTTCGTTATTGTTGATTAATGTCGTGTATCTAAGTAAAATAATATTATTTCATACTTTTGAGTGTATTTCATTTTGAAGTCGGTTTTTCAGTTTTTTTATCTTTTATTTTTATATGATTACATATATTTTTAAATACGTTATAAATTTAATAGCAAAAGTCTTCCTTAAGATGTGCAGTTGGATTTGTAAATATTCTTGCAAACTAATTATTCTGATTCTGATTATAAAATGCTCATAAATTTTCCATACAAAATGTTCTACGCCAACTGCAAAACTAACTTTTTTTTTTATTATTATTTTTTTAGGCAACCGTACCCAAAGGGTAAAAACGGGACCCTATTACTAAGACTTCGCTGTCCGTCCGTCTGTCTGTTCGTCTGTCACCAGGCTGTACTTCATGGACCGTGATAGCTAGACAGTTGAAATTTTTGCCGCTATAACAACAAATACTAAAAATTAGAAAAAGTGAAAAAATAATTGGGGTCTCCATACAAAAAACGTGTTTTTCTTAACGTGAAGAAACTAGCGCCATCTAGTATGATGGTACGGAACCCTATGTGTGCGGTTCTGACTTGCACTGAGCCGGTTTTTAAGACAACGGAACCCTACTTTTTGCATGGTCCGACACTGATGGTAAGTGACAATGATGCCAAATATGGAAGCGGGCTTACCAACATTTCCCGACGCAATGGGGAACTGGATATCCGATCTTCATTCCAGTATACATCAATGGTCTTAATATTGATGTTTGGCAACAAGACTTAGATAAGACTTAGATAGTAGCTGACCAGGTGTAGGGCTTTTTTTAATGCCAGAGTTATTTACGATGTTTAGCGCTCTACTCCGGAACTCCGGAGTTGGCTTAGCTTTTGGTGAATTATGTAGAATTTTAAGAAACGCAAAATAAATATAATTTGTACAGTCTTTTGTAGGTTAAGTTATTCATTCATTCTTGTATTTTCGACATTTAAGGTGTAAATATAACAAAAAATAAACAGTAGATACTTCAATGTGGTCAATCGGTCTTACAAATAATAAAAAGAGATAACAATTTGATTTACATATGCCTATAACTTAGTATTATTAAAGTTAAAAATCAAAATTTCACGTTCATCATTCATTCACATCAGCTCGAGCTAGGGCTGCCATCCGTCCGGGTTTCTCCGGATATGTCCTAGTTTGTAGGCTTCCGGCCAGCGTCCGAGCAGAGTTCTTAAATGGTTAGAGGAGATCAGTTTAATTGAATGATTTGCAATAAATTAAAGCATATCATAGTTAAAAACTCGTCACGGTTCCTGATTATTTTTGTTACTAGATTACCTCTCAGATAGAGAACAGTGTATGACGGATTAGTTAATTAAGCATTTCATTTGTATTGTTGAGGTTTAAGTTGATTTTTGTAAATAAAAAAAAATATGTGATAATAACGATGTTTCCATTTTAATGTATTTTTTAAAGTGCGTCCGGGATTATTTTTTTATTTCACTCAAATGTCCGGTATTTTTGAAATTTTTGTCCAGGGTCCGTTATTTATGTGATGGCAGGCCTAGCTCGAGCCTACCCTGAATTAGGGCGATCGGGCCTTAGCCGACCACGCGGGCCTAGTGCGGGTTGGTCGACTTCACACACAACCTGCGAGTTTCTTCGCAGGCGTGTGCAGGTTTCCTCACAATGTTTTCCTTCACCGTAAGAGCGTCGGATAAACGTACATCTAAATTCAAAATCACATTGGTACGTGGCAGGTTCGAACCACGACCTCCCGGACAGGAGGCCGCGGCCCTAGCCACTACGCCACCGACGCTCTTAAAATTTCACGTATCATACACGTAAACTGTAACATTTCATTTTGGGTGACTTTATTAGTGAATATTTAGTCTTCGTAAAATATCAACAAGGGCCTCAGAAATTTCCAATTGGTTTATACGACCGCCAAATTTTGGCTTGGTGTTTTAAGCACTACGTGAATCGAGTGTGACTGTGTTTGTGTTTGTGTGTGTGTGTGTGTGGTTGTATTCGCACTCTGCAGTTTCTAATATAAAATACAAGCTTTTGCCAGCGGCTTAGTTTATATGACTGTATCCGAGGGAGCGCAGTGCGTGAGCTGCAAGCAGCTTGCGAGCGTGGAAAAAAGTAGCCTATATGTTAATCCAGGTGTGTTTGTGTGTGTGTGCACTATGCAGTTTATAATATAAAATACAAGGTTTTGCCATCGGCTTCGCTCGCGTAAACATACATATAAACTTATATTAGTAGGATGTAGGATTTTATTAAAAAGTATTTTATTGGAGACCGGTTTAAACTCCGGTCTAAATCCAAAGTTGTAAAATGGTAAACAATCGTTTCCAACTCCGGAGTTCCGTAGCTCCGGAACTTCGGATTGAAAGCCTTACAGGTGGGCTGATAAAATTTCCTACTACGAACCAAACCCAGTCTTAAAATCAAACCTGCGACCTCCTGATGCTGAAGCGAGAGGATTAATCACTCCGCCAACAATTCTGCGACATTTAATATTAGGCAAATAGTTTTAAGAGGTACATACTCGTAACATCCTTACTCATATTACAAATGTGAAAATGTTATTATTATTATTATTATATCAGCTCATATACGTCCCCACTGAGGGGCTCGAGCCTACCCTGAATCATGGCGAAAATGTGTTTGTTTGTAACCTTTTCACGCTTTAACGCCTTGACCAATCTTAATGAAATTTGGTATGCAGGAACCCTTTGTCACGAAGAAGGACAGAGGCTACTTTTTGTCCCGTGAAAATAGCATTTAACCCGATGCAGTTCCTGAGGGAACTGAAAATTTACTCTTTATTGGTTAATTACTTTAACATTGCAACGGAACAGTGGATTGTGTGACTTTTTGCACAGAGATGGTTGAGGGGGTGGGAAATGACATGATTTATTAATAAGCATATCCTGACATAGTTCACGAGTGATCTGGAGAAAATTCATGTCAACGCTCACGAGCCGCTTGCGGCTCGCGCACCGCGCACCTTCTAAGTCAGTCATAAAAACGATGTCCACTCAGGCGAAGCCGCGAGAAAAATATAGTTTATTATAAGGAAAAGTTAAAATTAAATTAGATCAACGTTACGTTAACTGGGATTTCTCGTTTATGTTTATATACTAATGAGGCAAGAGTCATAGTTTATCAAACTATATTATAGGGTGTAACTAAAGTACGAGGAATATTTTATGGGTGATAATATTTTATGGGTGAAAAAATAAACTTTTTGGTTTTAACATATAAAAGTGAAAATTGACTTCCTTAAAAAGGTCAAAATGTTTTTTGTTTTTACAAGCTTTTATTTAGTTTCACCTGTCGCGGTGTCTGTAATGAAAACTTGCAAGTTAAATTTGACCCACTTCCCGGTTGCTGAAATTTTGCATGCATATGTTAATCGCGTGACAATGCAATATTAAAAGCTTGTACCTAAAAGGTTTTTGGGTTTTACAAAAAATATTTATTTTGAAATGACTCTCGTACTTTTTTACACCAGTAGATATACTGAGTATGAGGAAAACTAGATATAATTTTTTTTGAGGGCGTTTGGGAAATACACATAAAAATGGACATCTTTTATTCCAAAATTTTGCTACAATCGCAAAAAAAATGATTTCACATCAAAGTTAGCGAATTTAATCTGATCGATTTGTATGATTTTGTTCCAGCAGTGGATATTTTTCGGCTAATATGAAGATGAAAATGATGATGATGGTTTATATGAGAATCCACAAACTTTGGCAACTTCAGCATGGTTGTAGAAAAAAGTTAAGGTTCCTGAAAAATTTATTCTATTTTAGGTAACACCCTGTAAGTATAAGTTTATTTTTAACACACACATACATAGAAACTTTAAAATAGGTACCTATTTATATAAAAACAAGCTCTGACACGAGACGAGTATATTTTAGTCTTTGTCTTGAACAGTTTTGTTTGATGAGTTCTCAAAAATGCATATTAAAATATTATTTATACTTAATGCATTAATATTTGTATCGAGTTCCCCAGGTAATGTGAAACTTTTGATTACTTTTTTAATTAGGTACTGGGTAATAGGACCCTATTACCATAGTAAATTACTAAGCCTACGTTATCTATCCGTCCATAAGTCCGTCTATCTATCTGTTCGACCTAAAAAGTGCTGTTTGTTTCAAATGTGACCAAGCTGAAATTTTCACAGATTATGTGTTATTATGAGGGATCTACCTAATAAGTAATAAAAAACCGGCCAAGTGCGAGTCGACTCGCGCACGAAGGGTTCTGTACCATTATCTATAAAAATCACGTTTGTTGTGTGAAAGACTACCTAAAATAATAATTTTATTTTCTATTAGTTATTTATTTTTAAAGTGAATAATTCTGTGAATATTTTAAACGGCTACCTATTGTCGTTATCAATATCGAGCAAAAACAAGCAAAAAAATCACGTGTGTTGTATGGGAGCCCCCCTAAATATTTATTTTATTCTGTTTTTTAGTACTTGTTGTAGCGGCAAAAGAGGTTCATCATCTGTGAAAGTTTTAACTGTCTAGCTATCACGGGTTATGAAATACAGTCTGGTGACAGACGGACAGACAAACAGACCGACAGAGAAGTCAGGGTCCCGTTTGTACCCTTTGGGTACGGAACCCTAAAAACATTAATACATTCAAGCGTAAACCTAAAGCGTTGGTGTGGATTACTTATTCTAAAGTGCAACAACAAATAATAAAACCGGCGAAGTATGAGTCGTACCCCTGCTAACTAAGGAGTCCCAACTAAATAAAAATAAATGTACCTCGCTATAAGAATACGAATCTTCTCAATGACCAAAATACCAATTAAATTAAATTAGTAAAACTAATATCAAATTTGTTTATTTTACAGCTTTAGATGAAGATGAGCTTGCACTTGAAAATTTCTTTACTTCGACTAATAATAGACTTGGCCATATGATTAATTCTCAAATTGATGAAACTGATGATGCAGCTGCATATTATAAGCGTGAAAAGCGTGAATATAATAAAAGTTATAATCCTCAATCAAAAAAAAGTTACCATAGCAAGCATAGTAGCAGTCAAGATAGCAACACTAGAAGTAGAAGTAACGACTATAAAAGTGATCACGATAGCAACACTAAAGGTAGAAGTGCCGATTACAAAAGTAATCACGATATCAACACTAGAGGTAGAAGCGCCGATTACAAAAGTAATCACGACAGCAACACTAGAGGTAGAAGCGCCGATTACAAAAGTAATCACGATAGCAACACTAGAGGTAGAAGCGCCGATTACAAAAGTAATCACGATAGCAACACTAGAGGTAGAAGTGACGATTATAAAAGAAAAAACAACCACAAAAACTGGAGGAGTTACTCCAATAATGAAAACAAAAGGCAACACTATAAAAAAAACTTCGATAAGATCAAAAATATTTGGAGGAATCAATACTCATCAAAGAGAGGGTCTAGACGGCATCATTTTAATCCGCAAAATAACAGTCCAAATATACAAAATCCACAGTATCCACAAAATCCGCAGTACCCGCAAAATCCGCAGAGTCCGCTAAATCCGCAGGTTCCACAAAATCCGCAAAATACGAGAAACACAATGGACAACGTTATGGACAACATTCTGGAAGCTGCTCCTCAAGTGCTTGATACTGTTGGCGGTGTTATGGATTTATTTGGAAAATTTAAAAGACGGGGGAAGAAACTTGGTTAAACCTTTCATAATTTTTCTAGTAAAATTTTGAAATTTTTTTAATTATAGTTTTTTAGTTTTGTATGAAAATAAAACAAAATTTGCTACTCACTAATAAATACAGTTTATTTTCTTACCGACTTCAAAAAGGAGGAGGTACTAAGTTCGACTGTATATATTTTTTTTAATGTATGTTCACCGATTTTTCCGTCAATTGTGGACCGATTTTCAAAATTCTTTTTTCATTCGAAAGAGTATATTTCTGAGGGGGTCCCATTGTCACCAAGTCAGAATCTGATGATGGGATCCCAGGGAAATCGAGAGCAACCCTCAAATTACTCATTACGTAGGCATTTATTACGTTATTCATATGTTTTCTAAAGCTATTAAAATACTTGCGTCTGTTAGTCATCATCTCATGTTGATAAGCTGATGAAGGAAGGTACAACTCCTTAACGGTTAGGAGTTGGAGGAAAATTCTTTCAGTATTATACATAGATATATACGTAGGTGTGCATAAACCGATAGGTTGTATTCTTTCAGGTTATTCAGATGAGCTTATGATGGACGATTAACTCCATAAACTTCATGCTATGGAGTAAAATCGTCCATCATCATCTGCTGAGATGATGATGGAAGTCACAGGACTTTGTATCTGTTAATGAAACACATTTATTATGATTTGATAATTATTATTGGTGAGTAGGTGATTGGGTTTAACGTTGTTAGATAGATAGCATTATCACTAAAAATAAAGAAAATAAAAATAAAATTAAATTAGGGGCTTTAATTTTTTTTTAGGTCGGTACCAGCACACAGTTACTTACGTATCCAATGTTTTAGATTCGAAGGCATTGTTGACACCGACCTCAAAAAAAAAATTAAGCCCCTAATTTAATTCATACCCACCTTTGATTTCGTTATTGTTGGTTTATGTAGTGTATTTAAGTATCATAATATTATTTCATACTTTTGAGTGAATTTCATTTTGAAGTCGGTTTTTAGTTATTTTAAACTTTTTTTTTAGATATAATATTTTTTCGCAGCTTTTATCGACTTATTGAGTTAGTAATTATTATATATACTTTTTTATATTTAGACATGACTGAATAACTTTGGAACAGCAAGTTTAACACGCTAACAGTCCAGTGTTCCGTATTTGGTACACGGGGAGCAGTTCCGCCGACTTCGTGTACCCTATGAGGCACACGAGACTTATTTTACTTTACGAGCTCACACATATGGACATATGGCGTGTTTCAGAACGCTTGTATGGGGACTGTTCACGTGTTAACAAACTTTAACATCTAGGAGAGGCTTAGTTACAGAATTTTGAAACTCATTATCATCATTATACTCGTATGAGCTGAAAGACGTCCACAGCTGGATTTCCACGACGACCGGTTTTGCGCTGCCCGCATCCACCGGCTCCCCGCGGTCTTCACCAGGTCGTCGGTTCACCGTGTAAGGGACCTGCCTACAATACGTCTTCCGGTGCGCGGTCGCCACTCGAAAACTTTACAGCTCCAACGGCCGTCTATTCTACGAGCTATGTGCCATACCCACTGCCTCAGAAAATCGTACTACAAACTACCATTAAGTTCATATGTAGTTACATAGATGTCGTTGATTTAAGAACGTGATATAGCCCGCTTCCATCTTCGGCAACATCATCACTTACCACCAGGTGAGATGTTGATAAGGGTTTACCAACTGTTAATAAAAAAAACAAAAAAATAAAAAAAAAACTAGTGGATGCCCGCAGCTTCGCCCGCGCAGATTCCGATTTTTGCGGTTCCCGTGGGAATTTCCCAAAATCCTTTCTACCTGCTCGCCAAATTTCAGCCCGATCCGTCCAGTAGTTTGGGCTGTGCGTTGATAGGTCAGTCAGTCAGTCACCTTTGAGTTATAATATATATCTATATACTAAGAGTCAGCGTCAAATTCAAGGCACGTGACACAGCTATACAAAGACCATTTGATGTCATTAGCTGAAGTGAGTGAAGCCTGTGGTAAGTCATATGACCAGCATTATAATTATTCTTTACCTATGAAATTGCCGATTCAGTTTTTGAAGTTCGTTGTAATTTTTTTTGAAAATAAAAAAGTTATTGTCTTTTATTATTGTCCTAATGGTGACACTTTCTATGGTCTTTTATTAGTAACTAGTGGCATGTCTTTCATGTTCCAATCCAATAAGCTATGTACTATTAGTGGTCAGATGGGGCAATTTTTAGACTAGTTAATTTTCTTAAATTTTCCTGAAAGTGACGAAATATTATGCGGGATATTCCCAAATATGACATTAGTAACGAAGAAACTGCTGCGATAGCTCTTGAGCTTTAAAATTAAAAATATATATTACTAGCTGTTTCCCGCGGCTTCACCCGCGTGGACCACGTTTCTATGACTTTTCGAGGGTGCGCAGTGCGCGAGCCGCAAGCGGCTCGCGAGCGTGGAAAAAAGTAGCCTATGTCTTAATCCAGGTCCTAATCTGTCTACCTACCAAATTTCAGCCAAATCCGTTCAGTAGTTTTTGCGGGAAAGCGTAACAGACAGACAGAGTTACTTTCGCATTTATAATATTAAGTAGGGATTTGCCTCAATAAAGGCGATTTTTTCAGGTCGAAAGACCCGACTTCATGGGGTTAAAGCCACCGTGCTTTCAAAATATCTTAACAATAGGCATATATTTACCACTTTTTAATTTGTAATAGTCTATTGCTATTTAGAAAAGTAATATTGTTTTAATAACTATTGTTCTTAATACTAATTTTCATCTTTAAACTTTTTATAAAATCAGCAATTTCATAGGTAAAGAAGGGCATCATCAGGGCAGATGAGGCGATTGCTGCAAGGGAGGTACGTGAGTACCCCATTCGCATCCTCTCTGACAGCAGAGCCGTACTACAGGCCCTGCAGAGCAGCATGATCACATCGGGGCTCATACTGGAGTGCCAACAAAAATTGACAGAGGTATATAACCGCGGCGGCGTAACTCTGCAATGGATTAAAGGGCACAGTAACTCACGCGGCAACGATGCGGCGGATGAGCTTGCCGGAACCTATAATACCCCTCCCATATGGCTGGCTACGGTCCACCCTGAGGAATCGCACAAGAAATTAACACAATTTGTACTGGTTCGGTCTGGAAACCTGCAGGCAAGCGAGGGTGGCCCTTCCGGCTACTAACCCTGGCCTATCCAGAAAGCTTCTGAGACTTGGGAGAGCTCAGCTCCGCAAGGTAACAGCCGCTATTACTGGACATGGCCATTTTAATAAACACCTATTCGCTCTAGGTATCACCGACAGCCCCCTATGCAGAGCGTGTATGGAGGCTGAGGAGACTGCTGCCCACATCCTACTGGACTGCAAGGGGCTGGCACAGTACAGGGTCGTGCACCTCGGTGACCCGAGGTCACTCCAGGAAGTCGTCGGCAACCTACGGGGGCTTTTTGGAGGAGCTGGGCTGCCAGTGATGCCGGCCAAACACGTAAAATAGGCGCAGTGGTCGCCTGGTTGCGGAAATCAGCCCGCCCCTAGTTAGTTAACTAACTAACTAACAAGGTAAAGAAGACCAATACAAATATACGAGCTAAAAAAATGAAGTGGCCTGTGTTTTAGCAGGCTGTATTTCATTAAGCGTAACAGGTACACAGCTGAATTTTGAATAGAGTGTGTATTTATATAACCGCTAAAAAAAATAATTAAAAATAATAAATAAAAAGCTAGCATCGGTTTCGTTACGGCTAGGGCCACCGCACCCTGTCCGGGAGGTTGTGGTTCAAATCCAGCCACGTACCAATATGATTTCGAAATTCGATCTCATATGTACGTTTATCCGACGCTCTTACGGTAAAGAAACCGCCTCCGTAGCTCAGAGGCAAAGTTCACTGGCTTTACACAGGATGTCGCGGGTTCGATTCCCGGCGGGGTCAATTGTAAGACTCGGTTTGGTTGTTGGTAGGGCATTTTCTAAGCCCGCCTGGCTGGCTACCATCATCTTATCTAAGTCTTGCCTGCCAAATATCAATGTTGATATCATTGGTGTGTTCCGGCATGAAGATAAGATAGCCAGTTCCCCATTGCGTTGGGAAATCTTGGTAAGCCCGCTTCCATCTTCGGCAACATCGTCACTTACCACCAGGTAAGATGTTGATAAGAGTTTACCAATTGTTAATAAAAAAAAAGGAAAACATCGTGAGGAAACCTGCACACGCCTGCGGAGAAACTCGCAGGTTGTGTGTAAAGTCGACCAACCCGCACTGGGGCCGCGTGGTCGATTAAGGCTCGATTGCCCTAATTCAGAGTACGCTCGAGCCCCTCGGTGGGGACGTATATGAGCTGACATGATAAATAAAAAATATTGTAACTCTATACAAGAAACGTGACTTTGAAAGGTGAAGAAACTAGCGACATCTATCCGGATTTAGTAGTATCTGCTATTTAATTTGTAAATGAAGATGTTTCAGACCGGAACCCTATTGCGCGAGTCCAACTCGCACTTGGCTGGTTTTTATTTATACTATTATTTAGGAGATAAGGGTTATTAAAGGATTCAAATGAAAGGTCTTTGTATTCAATACCTATGGATGGTGGCACATCGGGAGCCGGGTCGTTCCATTCCCTCTAAAATGGCCAAGGAGAGCGATGGCTGACTATCTCTCGCGTTATACTCGTGAACGGGTGCTGTCCGTTGGAACTGGCCTACTCTTGGCATTAACGAAAAATTCAATATAATATGTCCAAATGACATTTATTAACTTATTGACTGATGATTGTTTTTTGATATTTTTTTCACAATCTGACAATATTGGCGATCCATATTTAAAATAAATGCTACGGAGTAGCACGGATCCTTCTCGTTTCTGTATATTTTAATTCAGGTAATTAACCATAGTAATCGGCGCGACCACTCAAGTCGTGCTGAGCAAGAGCAAGTCACGTTTAGCCGTTGGTGTCAGTTACTATTATTCGAAGGAACTTCTGATATTTGACGTAACTCGGCGATACTTTCTAAAGATACATTGACTTAAAGTATTTTTAAGTCAATGCTAAGATATCAACGATTTACGGTGAAGGAAAACATTTTGAGGAAACCTGCACACACCTGCGAAGAAACTCGAAGGTTGTGTGTGAAGTCGATCAACCCACACTGGGCCCGCGAGCACAGACTGCTAAATAGTTACTTCCGCGAGGTCGACTAAGGCCCTATCGCCTTAATTCAGTGTAGGCCGTAGCCCCTCGGTGGGGACGTATATGAGCTTATATGATGATGATAATGCTAAAATATCAACGAATACCTACTGCATGTTGCTACTTCACTTCATCGGTAAGATATGAATGTACTATATTTATTCCCCTGGAAACCAGCCTCCTGTCCTTTGTATGACTAACCAGGTCTACATGTGTGAACGATTTGTCGCTTTATAGAAAAGACATCAACAATCAGTGCATGCTTAAGTTAAAACACATAATGTAAATTAGCTGAGAAATCATCGAGACCAAATAATGAGTCTAAATTACGTTTATGTCGTTAAGGAGTTCCTCTACTATCATCATATCAGCTCAAATCCGTCCCCACGGAGATATTTGAGCCTACCTTTAATTAGGCCCTTAGTAGAGCACGTGGGCCCAGTGCGGGCAAAGAATAAAAACAATTTACTACGTAAAAGAAGGTCTACGAAGTTATCTTATCTAATAAATACAAGTTAACTGTGACCCCACACTAGGCTAGGCCTGTCTCGTGGCGTTCAAAAGAACATTAACATAAAACAAATTTAACAGAACAAATAGCGACTCTTGCTACGATACAATAAAGTGCAAATTCAGGTCGCACAGCGCTAATTACCTACAAGTTGCCTCTCTTTCTATCAAGTAAGTCATCTCTTCTGACTACTGAATTTGCTCCATTCAGGAGGCCGCGCGGCGGCGTAGGTGTTAGTACTACGTTTCCTCTCATTTTTTTTCCTTCACCGTAAGAGCGTCGGTGGCGTAACGGCTAGGACCGTGACTTCCTGTACAGGTGGTTGTGGTTCAAATCCTTCCATGTTTCAATCTGTTTTCTACTATATTAAAAACAAATAAAAATAAATAAATAAAATAAAATACAGCCCTACATTATCTTCTACTAGCTTTTGCCCGTGGCTTTGCTCGCATGGGCATAGTTTTTATGACTGTAAAGCCTATATCAATCAAGAATAATAATATACTTTTCTATCGGTGAAAGAATTTTCAAAATCGGATCAGTAGTTCCAGAGATTACTGCCTACAAACAAAATCATAAAATTACAAACTTTACCTCTTTGTAATTATTAGTGTAAGTTGATTATAATTTTTAAATTAGGCGTCCCACGAACCATACCTCTCCCTTTTTTTTCAATCCGCATGATGCATTCTCATCAAGACTTCTCAAAGCACAAACCCCAAAGCATTGTTCGTCTTCTCGTGGCACAATGAAGCCAAGGCACAGAAGAATGAAATAGCCACGGTAACTATTCTGTGATTATTCCACTCGAAAACCAAGATTATGTAATTTTAAAAGTTAATTCAATAGTCTAATTCTTTGACCTATATAACATTAACAGCTAAGGACCGGCCTACGCGAACTGCGGTTTTGATGCCTACAGAATGAGCTCATTCGCTCATTTAGCCTTAGTCGATCAGTATTCCCCAAATGGGTTGTAGGTCTGAAATTCTTACTACATTTGGAGTACTTCTCTCTATGTCTTTCATTGTTTATATTTAAACGAGACTCGGTAGATTGTAGTGGTATGAGTGTGTGTTTGCGTGTATTTGTATTTGAATAATTTTTCATGAGATTAATGTATGGATAAGGCCGGTCCATTATATTTGGTCGAAGGTCGAATTACCTTTGGACTTAAATTTTCTCATAAAGAAAAAAAAAGAAAAACCATTGAAGTTGTTCATTACCTACCTTATTGCACAAAATATAATCTGATGATAAGTTAGGCGAAAAATTAAAGAAACAATCTCTAGGTACGAGTTATTAATAGTTAGATTAGGATTTTATATGTACGTCGTATGAAGCGCTCGCGTTCAATGTGCCTTGCATGGTTGGGTCGATCACGCTGACTAACTAACCTGAAGCACGGCCACTACCCGGATTGGTTTGATTGAATGTTGTAGTAGAATTTTTCTCGACCGTTTCCGTGCTTTGCAAGGTAGGCTGAGCCGTTGGTGTCGGTTGCTATCACTAGATGGCACTCGTCAAGCCGTGTCAGATGTCTTAGAGGCGATTTGAAAAACTTAAGATAGTGGGGTTCGCTACTAGGCCTACAACCTTTATCAACCCGGACTTGACCCACGTCTAAGGAGTATGGCCTAACCTTCCCGACTTTGGGAAGAAACTCGTGCCCCAGATTTGGGGACGTTTATGAGTTGTTAATGATGATACCGCGTATGAAGCTAGTTGTTTAGAGCAACTAAGGCGTTAAGACGACTCAAATCAAACAGGTCGATCCGTGATAAAATAATATCGAACGTAACACGATTCATTTTAAGTTCAAATCAATGCGGGCTTCATCGCGGCGGTAACGTTGAGACCGAACACCCGATTCTTAATTTTTCAATAGTTTTGTTATTTTTCTTCACTTTCAATTAAGTTTAAAAAAATGAGTTCAATTTAAATGGAAGGTGTTGAAGTCGCAGATTTTAATGTGTTGGTTACATGTAACATAAACTGTTTGTTTTCGAGAGGTTTTGCTTTTAATGCCAAAAACAGGGTATGCAGGATATTTTTACATCAAAAGTGATACTATTTTTATCATCATATCAGCTCATATACGTCCCTACCGAGGGGCTCGAGCCTACCCTGAATTAGGGCAATCAGGCCTTAGTCGACCACGCGGGCCCAGTACGGGTTGGTCAACTTCACACACAACCTTCGAGTTTCATCGCAGGCGTGTGCAGGTTTCCTCACGATGTTTTCCTTCACCGTTAAAGCAATCGGTAAATATGTATGTAAGTTTTGAAAAACTCATTGGTACATTGGCCGTCCAGATTTGAACCCGGCACCTCTGGTTAGAAGAACCGAGTCGTTACCGGCTGAGCCACCGACGCTTTTATATATTTTTATACTTTTTATCAATTATATCATTTTTTATTCCTTCAAGAATATTGTATTTTTTCTTCACAGTGGTAGCTTTACGCAGTCCTTCAATAATTTGAATTGAATATTGTAATTTTACCTTTGCAGGAACCGGTCGTCATGGAAATCCTTGGGGGAGGCCTTCGACCAGCAGTGTTTTTTTGGCTGATATGATGAGGGCCTTAAGTTCCTAGTTAGGAGTCCTCTCAACTGTCACGCTGTTATTAGGCCACACCCCCCTTGTCTGTCAAACCGGGAGCTGGAAATTCGACAGACAGGATTTTTTCCGGCAGCCGGAATTTGACAGAAAGGGTTCTGGATGCGTTTAATAGATTTTCTGTGAATCTAAATAAAATATTGTGTGTTTCAATTTAAAATATTGTTCTTTTTAGGGTTTTTTACTTATTTCTTTTAATTGTTTTGACTTTTACATTATGATAATTGATATTTACTATGATTTACTATGGATTACCTTAAAATTAACTATATTTCTTGATTAAAAATAAAAATGAAACTATAAGTGAAATTTTCTGTTACTGTTATTTATACCTAAGTATGTTTATAATACAATAAAAACAAAATAACACAAAACGAACAACAAAATAACAAAGAAAACAACAAAACAAATGACACACTCGCGACTTGAAGTACGACATCTGAATTTTGAATGAAATTTCTCTGAATATTTTTATATTGTCAGTGTGGCAAAGAATTAGTCACAGAGGTAGTCTGCTTCACTCCCATACATGTCGATATGCATTCTAAATCAGGCCTGCTAACCTTTGGCGTATTTTTAGGTGCTAATTTGACCTGCCGTAATTTTTCCGGCTCCCGGTAGTTCGACAGATAGGGAATTTGTTTTTTATTCCGGGTCCCGGAAATCGACAGTCAAGAGGTTAAGGACTAAGTGCAACTTTCCCCTCGATAAGAATGTTAATTTATTTACTAAAAAACTGAAAAAGTTATTGTTCAGATTTTCGACTAGCTAAACTTGGAAATATCTTTCGGAAATTCCAGATTAAAAGTCGCTTCACCCTTCACGCCTCAAGACAAAACCTTACCTTTTAATCAAAGCTCCAGCTTTCAACACTTTAAGATTAAATTCAGAGACTCAAGAAACCTGTTTAAAATATATAGGTACATAATAATCTGTGTTTCTATAGACATTCACTTTAGAAGATTAACAAAAGAAAATCTTGGAGAACAAAAAAGGTTCTTTCAAAATATTCTGTTTTTCTTTAAATTGTTATTATCATAACACAATGATTTATTTCTTTGAGTAGATTTTTTTTTTTATGTACTGGCTCGGAATATCCCTACGCGATCGAATCAGAAATAAGGATATCCGCAGGAGAATAGCTGGACTGAAGTGGCTGTGGGCAGGGCACACAGCTCGTAGAACAGATGGCCGTTTGGGTAGTAAAGTTCTCGAGTGGCGACCGCGCACCGGAAAACGTAGTATAGGCAGGCCTCCCACGCGGTGGACTAACGACCTGGTGAAGATCGCGGGGAGCCACTTGATGAGTGCAGCGCAGGTCCGGTCGTCGTAGAAATCCTTGGGGGAGACCTTTGTCCAGCAGTGGACGTTTTCGGCTGATATGATGATGATGATGTACTGATGATGTCTGGATAAAAGTTGTTTATAATCACCGATTTTTTTTATTCCACAATTGGTAAGACCTTGCCATCATCTCACCTGATTGTACGTGACAATGATGCCGAAAGTTTAAGTAGGCTTACCAGATTCCCCATCGCAGTGGGGAACTTGCTAGCTTATCTTTAAGCCTTAACATATAAATGTTGTTGGCATTGATGTTTGGCGGTAAGACAGATAAGATGGTGGTAGAAAGCCAGACGGGCTTAGAAAATGGCATTTCACCAGCCAAACTGAGTCTGAAAGTTGGTCTCCGCCGGGTATTGAACACGCGACCTCTTCATCTGAAGGTAATGGACTTAACCATCACGCCACGGATGTGGAAAAAGTATGACAGCTATGCATATTTTCGCTGGTTTTCGCTTTGATTTATCCAAAATTCCTTTTACGCTAAAATAAAGCTCCCTTCACACTATGTAGGTCATCATACATCATATTGTTACATGACGACAGTACAATGCATAGAAAGTGAGAATGATATCGCGCACGCTGACATAAATCCTCCCTTTTGACGCGTACTGAAATTGTGTTTCTAGCCTAGCTGCGATTGTGTTCAAAAATTACGCGGAGCATCTATAGTAGATTGTATCATAAAGGAGCAAAATAATATTTTTACGGCGAGGGCGCTTTTTTGAATCCAGAGCGAAGTGAGGGATTCTAGAGTAGAATCCCGAGTGTAGCAAGGGATTCTTTAGTAGAATCCTGAACGTAGCGAGGGATTCAAAGTACGTCTCCAGAGCTAAAAATATATTTTGCGCCCGAGTGTAAATAAAAGGCGCCTCACATTTTATTGTAATTTTATTAATTAATAAAACATAAAGTAACAACTAATTTGAAATTAAAAAGTATCTAGTAATAAAAAAACCAAATACTTACCAGCCAGTCTTTATTAAAACAATATTTGCGTTCGATTTCTTTGGCGCTCTGTTCCAAATTCAAAAAGTGCGCTGCAAAGATAATTGCGGCGCATTTGTAAAGAGGACTAAAAACTCGTTACTGCCCGCTAAAAGTTTCTTATAGAAAACACCACTTTTGGGTGTACATAAAGGCGAACCAAGTCGTCCTTTTCGAATAGATGGAAAAAAATATACAGTTAAGATACAAAGTTAGTTGATCAGCTGATCAAAATAAGGACAAAAAAGGACTCTTCAATCAGCCTAGCCCGAAAAACTTTAATACCGAGATGGCGAGCACACAAAAACTATGTCTGGTACTTATGAATGATCGATAGTGGTTGCAACTCGGTTGAGCCTCGATTAACAACGCCCAATTAGGCTATCCATCTTGATAATTCTTTGGAGACACTTTAGATGGATTGTATGTATCAATATCTGTTGTTACACTTATACCAGGCCCTCTTACCGTGTGGTTGAATGAGTTTTTATATCTGAAAAGGGAGATTCTTGTCACGTAAATGGCCTCCCCTTTTGAGAAAGCCTTTTTTTAGCCGACTGAGTCGCTAGTGTGCGAAACTTTCGAATTTCCCCCCAATCCGCTGGGAGCATTAGTCGTGCGCGTTGGCCGGGTCCTTACGCCAGTAATATATGTCATTGGCATATACTTACGGAATTGCGGAAGTGTGCAACATGACCTTCATACACATCTGAGATTATATTTGCAGGTTTATTTCACTGTTAATGTAATCCGTAAGAAAATATATGTAATTTTCGAAAAAATCATTGGCATACATTTTTTCTCACCGTATTTGAACTCTGAACCTACGGCTTGGGGTTACCGGTGAGCCACTCATCCTATACCGACAAAGAACAAACAGGCTTCGAAAGGTCCGTTAGCTACCTATAAATAAAGAAAGTTTGCGGTTATTGTGAAAGTTTTGTATTTTTACCCTACTGCCCAGAAAGTAGGGTAAGTTGAGATGTATGTATGTATGTCTGTTTCTTTAGCTAAGCTTGTAGCTTGAACGGCTTGATTGATCTTAGAGTGCGAAGTGTCGTTAGATTTGTCTCGATCCCTAATCACACTAATATTATAAAGGCGAAAGTTTGTGAGTATGTGAGTGTGTATGGTTATTTCTTCACGCAAAAACTACTAAACTGATCTGGCTGAAATTTGGTAGGTAGATAGATTAGGACTTGGATTAACACATAATCTACTTTTTTTCACGCTCGCACCCTCGAAAAGTCATAGAAACGTTGTCCACGCGGGTGAAGCCACGGGAAACAGCTAGTGTAACATAAGGTACATTTTAACCTGACTGTCAAAAAAAGTGAAGTAATGTTTTTATGCCGTCGGGTTTTAGTTTTTAATTAATTTGGTAAGGTTATTTCATTACCGATAGCCGATAACCGATAATTTTGATTGAGGTAAAATATAATAAAAACTGCTGAAACAAAGAAAATTCATAATACCTCTAATTACCTTGTCAAACAAAGCTGTACAAAGAAAGTATCACATAGAAGCAAGAAAACAAAATGTTTCTTCAAACTTTTCTCAAGGAAAATATATTATTAAACAACGAACAAACGAAAAACGTTTGTACGGACGTAAGTGCGCACTTACGCTATATAATTTCAACCAGTGTTCTTCCAAACACATAAGGGCTCTCAATGTTTTCATTTAAATAATGGTTATGTGTATGAGAACCAGGATTCCAAAAATATACATTTTTAATTCTTTGAGTTTCATTTTATTTTTATATTCAACAGTATTCTATAACAATTCAAAGAAACTTTAAAGCAATGAAATTTAGTAGTTACATTTAGGGGTCCCCAAGAGGCTCGAGTTTCCATACAAACTTAGTTCCGCAATACAAAAACTACATGCTGGATTGAATCCAAACTTTGCAAATATATTGAGTATAGACACATATCGATGTTTGTAATTAGTTTTCAGTGTAGTAAATTGAACATGACAAAAAGAAGGCTTAAATTAGTTCGTACTGAAAGTTCGAAACTGCTCTTATTTTTTTCCGTTTTATATTGGTACATCAAAAACTAATTACAAATATCGATATGTGTCTATTCAATATATTTGAAAAGTTTGGATTCAATCCGGCATGTAGTTTTTGTATTAAAATGGAACTACGTTTGTATGGAAACTCGAGTCTCCTGGGGAGCCTCAAAAGGGTGACTATAAATTCATGAACATAGGTCATTGAAATAGAAAATGAGCAGTTCAAATACTGAGTGAGCAACTGAAAAACAGCAACTTGTTTCGTAACTGTCAGATCCGTCACCCACAGGAGGGGGGCTCCTCGACATCATCATCAATATTAACGAAATTATTATCACTCGCTTCGCTCGCTCAACTTTAGGACGGTTAATAATCTTTTCGTCTCACTTAATATTGTAGTCACTCACTCAGTATTTTAGTCGCTTACTCATTATTCCTGTTGCCCGATCTATAATTCCCCGTAGTTAAATATCCGAAGTAACATCAATAGTTTTCTGACAAAAATATTTTTATTAGCTATCTAGCATAACAGAGAAGCCAGATAATGTGGTCTAGCCAGGAAGGACCAGATAGTTTGTGTCAGTATTTTTCAGCGTTCTTTAAATATATTTTTTTTATTTAAATATTTATCAAATCACTATTTTTAACAATGCATTGAAACGGTGGATGAAAATATAGTGGAAGAAACTTTACATCGGATAGTTAAAAAGAAATAAAAGACCGTATTATTATTGATTTTAAATCCTTGGGGGAGGCCTAATGTTAGGTAGTTGACATCTTTTGGCTTACATGACAATAATAATAATCATCATATCAGCGAAAGACGTCCACTGCTGGACAAGGGCCTCTCCAAGGATTTCTGACTGACGGCTGGTCCTGAGTGGGTCCTGCGCTGCCCGCATCCAGAGGCTTCGGTATCGTCGGTACATCAAGTGGGAGGCTTAGCTACACTAAGCCTGCTGCGGCGTAACTTTGCTGTCCCAACGATCATCAGCTGTTCTACGAGGTATGTGCCTCGCCCACTGCCACTTAAGTTTAGCGATTCTATGAGTTATGTCGAATATGTGATGGTAGCCGGATCAGGGCGGCTACCATCACATATTCGACATTTCACAAAACTTCAAAATTTTAACTTTGTAGAACTCCGTGGCATTTCCTAAATTGCAGGGCTTTTTGAGCTTGAGTAATGTTTTCAGTAATTAATTCCACTAATAACAACAATATTGTTCGGAGTTCTACGAAGTTGAAATTTGGAAATTCTTGAAATTTTCACAAATGATGTATTTCTGTTGCCGCTATAACAATAAAATTGTTATTAGTGGAATTAATTACTGAAAACATTACTCAAGTAGCCAAAACTTTTCGTAGAACTCCGAGGCATTTGTTAAATTGCAGGGCTTTTCGAGCCGTTTTATTGACTGTAAGTTTAAAATTTCATTGTTATGTCTATAATTAAGGCCCCTATTAAGGTATAGTTTCATTATCGTAGAACTAACGACGACGTGTGTTGTAATATTGTTTGAGTTAATTACTTGGTCCACGGAGTGGGAGGCCTGCCTACACTACGCTTTCCGGTGCGTGGTCGCCAGTCGAGAACTTTACTGCCCCAACGGCCATCTGTTCTACGAGCAATGTGCCCCGCCCACTGCCACTTAAGTTTAGCAATTCTGAGAGCTATGTCAGTTACTTTGACCTGGTGAAGGTCGCGGGAAGCCGCTGGATGTGGGCAGCGCAGAACCGGTCGTCGTGGAGATCCTTGGGGGAGGCCTATGTCCAGCAGTGGACTTCCTTTGGCTGATATGATGATGATGTTGATTACTTGGATTCTATTTTAACGACTTCAAAACAGGAGAAGGTTCTATGTTCGACTCTTTTTAGGGTTCCGTACCCAAAGTGTAAGAACGGGACCCTATTACTAAGACTTCGCTGTACGTCTGTCAGTCGGTTTGTCACCAGGCTGTATTTTTAATCAACCGCGGTAGCTAGACAGTTGAAATTTATCGCCTAAGATGTATGTCTGTTGCCGCTATAACAAAAAAACCATAAACCACCTGTTATCTATATATTTTAAGTACTTATATTTATGTATTTGTTGTCTATTTTTGTTAAAATTTAGTATTTATTTAATTTAACTTTAAGTATGTAAGTAAGTAAGTTGTGTACACGTCTGCCATTTCAGTCAAAACTTTCTTCTTTCCCGGGTCTGCTGGAAGAAATTTCTTTAGAAATAAGCTGTACCCTTTGTATAACCTTTATATTAAAAACCGGTATTTTATGTATCCTGTGTACAATAAACTGTTAAATAATTAAATAATTAAAAATACTAAAAATTAGAAAAAGTGAAAGGTTGCAATCAAAAAACTTGTTTTTTTTTTAAAGTGAAGAAACTAGCGTCATCTATCTAGTATGATAGTACGGAACTGAAGAAGCTAGCGCCATCTAGTATGATAGTACGGAACTGAAGAAACTAGCGCCATCTAGTATGATGGTACGGAACTGAATAAACTAGCGCCATCTAGTATGATAGTACGGAACTGAAGACACTAGCGCCATCTAGTATGATAGTACGGAACTGAAGACACTAGCGCCATCTAGTATGATAGTACGGAACTGAAGACACTAGCGCCATCTAGTATGATAGTATGGAACTGAAGACACTAGCGCCATCTAGTATGATAGTACGGAACTGAAGACACTAGCGCCATCTAGTATGATAGTACGGAACTGAAGAAACTAGCGCCATCTAGTATGATAGTATGGAACTAAAGAAACTAGCGCCATCTAGTATGATGGTACGGAACTGAAGAAACTAGCGCCATCTAGTACGATGGTACGGAACTGAAGAAACTAGCGCCATCTAGTATGATGGTACGGAACTGAAGAAACTAGCGCCATCTAGTATGATAGTACGGAACTGAAGAAACTAGCGCCATCTAGTATGATAGTACGGAACTGAAGAAACTAGCGCCATCTAGTATGATGGTACCCTATGTGTGCGATTCTGACTCGCACTTGGCCGGTTTTTTATGTATGTCCATCGATTTCTCCGTCAATTGTGGACCGATTTTAAAAAAATATTTTATATTCGAAATAGTATACTCTCGAGTGGTCCCATTGTTACCAACTGAGGATCTGATGATACGCTGCGGCAGATTATACAGAAGACTGAAGAGTAAAATTAGCCACTATGCTTAGCGTTCGTGGACTATGAGAAAGCCTTTGATTCGGGGCTGTGTTACAGTCTCCGCAGCGGTGCCAAATTGACTATCGATATATAGAGGTACTAAAGTGTTTGTATGAAAATGCCACTATGTCGGTTTGCCTTTAGGACCAAAACTCGGAACCTATCCGGCTGCAGCGAGGGGTGAGACAAAACGTATCCCAACTCAAGCAATCCGGCTGTGGAATTCGCTGCCTGAGTCTATCAGGCAGTTTAAAAGGTTTTTAAAAGCTCATTACTTAACTTAATAAAAACACTGTTCTCTGCTTTTAAATCCTTTTTTTCCATCTTCCTTTTCCTTTCTTTACCATAGATAGATAAAATATTTAATTTATTTATTTTTTTGTTTGTTTATGTATATATTTATTATTTTACATATTATTGTTATAATATTTAAGTATATAATATAATTGTTCATTTGCAATTTTTTATGTTTTTAATTATTGCACCGCTCCTTAACTTATTCTATCGCTGTTTCCCTACCCAAAGGTTGCCTGGAAGAAATTGCTACCTTGTAATAAGGCCCCCTAGTGTATAGGCTTTCTTCTATATTGTTAATTTCTTTTATATGTTGTGATGCAATAAAGAATATTGTATTGTATTGTATTCCGCAAATTTATGAATTATGAATTTCTAACAAATGTTTCGATTTTATCTTACTGTAAAGGAAAACATCGTGACGTGATAATGCTATCTATAGGTTTGTTTGCTTAATTAGGTGCACTTTTGACGGCTCGCGTCAAACACTCCGTCAAAGGGGCCGCCTTTAGTGCAATCTTGCCGCCTGCCGCGCCCCTATTGCGCCGCGATTGATCTCAGGGCGACCCTTTTGACGGAGTGTTTGACACGAGCCGGCAGCGGCGAGTGTAATTTATCAAAGGTTTAACTAATTTAACGAATGAATTATATCTAACATCGTTTAACCCAAACACCTACTCGCCAAATAGGAATCATCAAATTGTAATGCATGTGTTTCATTAACCAATAGAGTCCTGTGGCTTCCTTTATCATCTCAGAAGCATGAAATTTAAGGAGTCAAACCTTCTATCATCAGCTTACCTGCATAACCTGAAAGAATACAGCTATTAGTCTACACGTATCTCGTATCTAAGTATCATATTTAAAGCATTATCCTCCAACTCCTACCCGTTAAGGAGTTGGACCTTCCATCATCAGCTCATCAACATGAGATGATGACTGCAAGACGCTAATACTTGATTAGTTTTAGAAAATACAAGAAACACGTAATACGTGCCTAATAAATTTGAAGATAGCCATCGATTTACCTGGGATCCCATCATCAGATTCTAACTCGGTGACAATCTGACCACTTCAGGAGTATACTCCATATAACTATCGGTCGGTACGTATCTACGAATTATCCTCGAACTAATAACCGTTAAGGAGTTGGACCTTTCATTATCAGCTCATCAACGTAAGATGTTAACAAACAGAAGGAAATAATTGAATAGCTTTAGAAAACTCATAAAACACTTAATGCGTGCCTATAAAACTTGAGGGTTGCTCTCGATTTCCCTTGAATCCCATCATTTGATTCTGACTTGGTGACAATGGGACCACCTCGGATGTACACTCTCTCAAACAAATAAAGAGTTTTCCAAATCGGTTTAGGCGTTTTCAAGTAATCGGTGAACAACAATATAAAAACCGGCAAAGTGCGAATCGGACTCGCACACGAAGGGTTCCGTACAATTATATATAAAAATCACGTTTGTTGTATGGAAGCCCTCATAGGGATGTATTTGTCACACCCTGGACACTCTATACAACGGGTCAGAAATATCATTTCAAAAAAGGAATGACGGAACATACAAAATGGCGGCGAAATCCTATTCGTTCGACATCCAAACTGTAACCAATCTGTATCAATCTGGGTGACGAGGGGGTGAGGTCGCAATCTAGAGAGCGGCAGGGAGTGTCCATACTGTGTGTTAGTACTAATATATATACAGTGTAAACTCTATATCTCAGCGATACTCAAGGGACCAGACATTTTGTGACGTTATTGATAGTTTTCGTTATACAGAGAGAAATCAGCGTCAAAATAAACCAAATGGATCCGGAAATTTTGACGTTTTAAAGAGTGAATTTTTATATCGAGTGACGTTTTAAAGAGTTTACACTGTACTTTGCTTTTGTGTATTGTAGATTGCTGTCAATTTGTACAATATGCAAACTATGGCCGATAAAAATGGGCACCCAATTGCCGACGGAAGGCGAATTCGTGCCATCCCGTCGACTAATGGAATTGCACGTGGAATTCACCTCACTGCTTCGCAAATTGTAGGGATCGAGCGTTCGGCAATTGCAGTTACAGACTCTGTAAAAAAGAATGTCCATTTTTTTGTAATACACTTACGTAATAAAATGATATTGAAGTTGTTGGTGTTGTTTTCAATGGTTACTGTACCGATAATTTTTTCTATCCTACTTAATATTATAAACGCGAAAGTCTGTAAGAATGTATTGATATATGTTTGTTACTCTTTCATGCAAAAACTACTTAACGAATCTGCCTGAAATTTGGTAATAGACATATTAGGCTAGACTTTAGACATTAGACAACTCATATGTACGTTTATCCGACGCTCTTACGGTGAATGAAAACATCTTGAGGAAACCTGCACACGCCTGCGAAAAAAACTCAGAGGTTGTGTGAGAAGTTGACCAACCCGCACTGGGCCCGCGTGGTCGACTAAAGCCCGATCACCCTAATTCAGGATAGGCTCAAGCCTCTCGGTGTGGACGTATATACTCGTATGAGTCGATGTGATGAGACAGATTAGGACCTGGATTAACACATAGGCTACTTTTTTCCACACGCGTGAGACGCTAGCGGCTCGCGCACTGCGCCTCTCTCCAAAAATCATAGAAACGTTGTCCACGCGGGTGAAGCCGCGGGAAAAAGCTAGTCTTACCATAAATAAAGTTCCTCTAGCTAAACTAAACAGCTTTTCACGACCATTTTTTACACCTATGTTGAAGGGTTCTTAGTTAAACATGTTCAGTTTAAGGACTTGGAGGAATAGTTTTTTTTTCAGCTATTTTAGAAGGACGCTTTGAACTGATAGGCTCTGCAGTTTCTAGTTGATCCTTGGAGTTATTGTTTACTTTTGAAGCTCCAATAATTGAAAAAGTTCTCCGTCCTTATCTTGAATTATTTCCTCGTCTGTCGGAACGCATATCTCGCCGAGACTTATGTACAACTAGCCGTCTTCCTCCAGCTACGCCCGCGTTGTTTTCCCGTGGGAATAAGACGTTTTCCCCGGGTAAAAATTAGCCTTAGCCTTGTCCCATTCCAGGACCCATCCTATATGTGTGCCAAGTTTCACCCCGATCCATCCAGTGGTTGAAGCGTGAAAGAGTAACAAACATCCATATATACATCTAAGCATACAAACTTTCACATTTTTTTAAATTCCCAATTGGTAAGCCCTTGGCATCATCTCACCTGATGGTAAGCACATTTATACCTAACTAGCTTTTGTTCGCGGCTTTGTCCGCGTGGACATCGTTCTTGTGACTATCTTAAAGGGTGCGCGGTGCGCGAGCCGCAAGCGGCTTGCGAGCGTACATACATATTTTCTACAGATCCCTCGGGAACTATTTCAGGATACTTATTAGTAAATCATGCCATTTTCCACCCCCTCAACCATCTCTGTGCAACTGCATCGGGCTATGCTATTTCACGGGATAAAAAGTAGTCTATGTCCGTCCTCGTAACACAGGCTTAATTTTTTTTAATGTTCTTAACCCTCGACTGGTCGCACTTTTTTTGTGACACCATCGGTCACGTGGGGTCTTTAAAAGCTCGATACTAGGGTAGAGACTTTAAATATTTTTATTTTATTATTATTTATCTATTTTTATATTTTAGTAGCTTATTAAAGTTTTAAATAAACCCCATAGTGTAGTAAAACCACTTTATTGATAGGAAATAATTTTGGACAAATAATATTATTATTGTTTTTTGCATTAATTGATAATTAAGTATGTTTTAGGAAGCTACCCTGAGGTACAAATTTTTATCGTAAATATGGAACAAAATATAGCAGTTTTTGTAAACGTCGGGCTTTTATAGACCACACGCGACCAACCGAGGGTAAATAGCAGTTTATTTAGGGGGAGGGGGGGAGAGGGGCACTTGACTCTAAACAAAAATAGCACTTTCATCATTACAGCTCATATACGTCCCCACCGAGGGGCTAGAGCCTACCCTGAATCAAGGCGATTAGGCCTTAGTCGACCACGCGGGCCCAGTGCGGGTTGGTCGACTTCACACACAACCTTCGAGTTTCCTCGCAGGCGTGTGCAGGTTTCCTCACGATGTTTTCCTTCACCGTTAAAGCAATCGGTAAGTATGTACGTAAGTTTTTTTTTTTGAAAAACTCATTGGTACATTGGCCGTCCAGATTTGAACCCGGTACCTCTGGTTAGTTAGATGGACCGAGTCGTTACCGGTTGAGCCACCGACGCTTTTTTAAGAGAGCACTTTAAAGCTTAATATTTCACAAACCGATCAATGTATCAAAAAATGTTTTCAGTAAACACGTCAAAATGTTTGAAAGACCTATTCAACGACACCTCACACGATAGAGTACGTCAAAAAAAAACCACCCCCTAAATGTAAAGTGGGAGTGTTTTATAAAAGATAGTCTAAAAAAAGATATTTTATTGTACCACTTTGTCGGCGTGATTAATGTCAAATTATAAATTTCTAGTACTTCATCTCTGAGCTAAGCCGCGGATCGACGGAGAGACAGACAGACATGGCGAAACTTTAAGGGTTTCTTCTTGAGTTCGGAACCCTAAAAATTAATTTCCATAAAATATTGTGTGGCCCGATACGCAATAGGGGATCGGACTGCCTAGTCATTTGAGTTACTTTTTATCATCTGTCAAAAACGAAATTTTGTTCTTAAAATGTTTGAAATACCCACAAGTGGCGTCATAGATTTTTAGCGTCATCGACGAATTTATTTTGTGAATTTGATCAATTAAAAATTGAAGACGTGGTGGAAAAACAAAACAAGTAAGGTTTTTTGAAACTTCAAGAGGAGAGCAATTTAGGAAATCATATTTCAGAATTTATTTTTGATGCAGTCCGATCCCCTATTGGCCGTTTTGTTATTGGAACAAACTTAGTAGGAAATATTTCATTACACCTCATTTGTTTTTTAAACGTCCGTCACAGTAATTAAATTATTTATATTTGATTAAATTCCTTGAAATCCTTTTAGTACTCAGCTATTGAAATCAAGAAGTTAAAATTAGTATTTACATTTGAATGAATAAAATATAGCGGTAAAGTAAACACGAACTGATTATGCCGTCTCATTGAAAAAAGAGATTGAGTGAAGGAGAAAGCAAGGGAAAGCTTTTAAAACGAAATTCTAAAGCATTATTTTAGGCTTCAGTTGATTGTGAAGTGTGTCTGATCTGAATTGGAAACTAAGTAACGAATTTTTTTATTGAATTTTTTTTTATCGTAAGCGTCTGTTGCTCAACCGCTAATGACTCGGTCCTCCTAACCAGAGGTGCCGGGTTCAAATCCGGACGGCCAATTTACCAATGAGTTTTTCTAAAGTTACGTACAAATACTCACCGATTGCTTTAGCGGTGAAGGAAAACATCGTGAGGGTTGTGTTTAAAGTCGACCAACCCGCACTGGGCCCGCGTGGTCGACTAAGGCCCGATCGCCCTAATTCAGGGTAGGCTCGAGCCCCTCGGTGGGGACGTATATCAGCTGGTATGATGAATCGTATCACATCCTACAAGCTATGTGCCCTGCTCACTGCCACTTAAGTTTAGCGATTCTGTGAGCTATGACGGTTACTTTGGTTGTCCTTCGGATCTTCTCATTTCTGATTCGCTCGCGTAGGGAAATTCCGATCCAAATTCCATCGCCCTTCGCGAGAACTAGATAAGAGCTTTCTTATGGCCGTTGGAGCAGTAAATTTCTCGAGTCGCGACCGCGCACCGGAAAAAGTAGCGTGGGCAGACATCCCACACGGTGCTCCGACGACCTGGTGAAGGTAGCGGAAAGCCGCTGGATGCGGGCAGCGCAAGACTGGTCGTCGTGGAAATCCTTGAGGAAGTCCTGTGTCCAGCAATGGGCGTCTTTCGGCTGATATGATGATGATAATGATGATGAATCGTATCAGTTGACCGATTTCGTAAAATAGATTGCAATCGGCCAAGTGCGTGCCTTATGTATAATATAGGGTACCGGAGTAATAACATGAAAATTGCTTTCCTAGGTAAAATAGTTTAGATAAACAAGAATACGTATTTAAGGACTTTGATGAGCTTTGTTTGAACAAACTGAGTGTACTAAAATAGAAAAAATATAGTTTCATGACTTAGAATGGCCCTACAGTAGGTAAGTTTACTACAGAAACTCATAGCAAAGTATTTAAATTAGTACAAACATACAGTATGGACACTCCTTGCCGCTCTCTAGAATCCGACCTCACCCAGATTGATACAGATTGGTTACAGTTTGATTCTCGAACGTATAGGATTTCGCCGTGATTTTGTTTGCTCCGTTTGTTTGTTTTTAGAAATGTCATTTCACGACCGTTGTATGCAGTGTCCGGAGTAAGCTCATAGTCGGTTAGATAATAGACAGGTTATAAAATGATATTATTTGTTGTTTTCACCTTCCACGTTTAAGCTTCAGAATGGTTTCTAACATTATAACTAACTCACTTTCTTTGGATTATTTATTAAAACAAAGACTACCAAGCTACAGGCATTGCATAGCGTTTTTGTTAATTATCTTTTAGGTAGCTCTTTGTGTTCAAAATGATTTTTATTAAGCACTTATTTTAATTGTTCCATTAATTTTACCTCGAAAATTTTAAGAGTATTTCAAGAAATATCCAGAAATCTAAAACTAAAAGTTCGCCAATTCGTAAAGGACGACGTATTTGAGCATAATAAAGGCTCAAGATGAATGAAATAAAAATTCCAAACTCACCGGCTATTTAAAAACCTAAAATACTCCTCTTTGGCGTTGATTTGGTGAAACAATGAAAGGTATTATAATTATATAAAAGGTATTATTATTATAATCCAATTTGTAGTAGGTTTAGCTTCAGAAATGGCGGTTAGTCCTTTTTATCTAAGACTGCATTTAGTCAAGGTACAATCTATATTATAAAAAAAATATGAAATCTAATCCGAGTCTGTCCTGTAACCCCCCCAACAGCCTATTTAAATATATAAATATAAAAATATAACTAACTAAACCTACCTGGATGCGGGCAGCGCAGGACCGGTCGTCGTGGAAATCCTTGGGGGAGGCCTTTGTCCAGCAGTGGACGATTTGTGGCTGATATGATGATGATGATGATGAAACCTACCTGTAATACGCGTACGTACAAACAATATATAACCTACCACTATCTACCTATAAGAAGTATGTAAACTATACTTGATTTTTATTGCATTTTAAAATACAATTAAACGTTTGGCCAGATCGTCTAGAGAACCCTAATTTGTGATCGCAGCAACTCAGAATCTTTTTGAAGGTGAATGACAAGTTATTTTTAAGAGATTAATCTATCACGTTGTGTTTGGACGAACGATGTAGTCTAACCCGTAATTTTGAAGTATTTCGCGCGGAACCCTAGTTTCCCTACTGTGATTGGTCCCTATTTTGGGCCCCCCCAAATTGGGAAGGGTAGCTGGCCCCCAGTGCTCGGAATAACGTAATACATAACTGACGTCAGTACTACATTATTTTGGTGACTAAAACAATATACAGCTAATGCAAAATAAGTGAACGAGCGATTTTAGCTCAAGACAAGTATTTAAGGTTAAGGTGAGCCTCGCCAGCTACTGTCAGCCTCAACCTCTAATCTACTAGGCGTCCACCCCCTTCAAGTGCAATTTGATTAAGCTACACGACATTGTATAGTGTACTAAGCCGTGCACCACCCGAATCCCAAAGCTAGTGTATATAAAACGCTTGTGAGGCGCCTTATTATACGTGTATAGTGTGAACTATGTCTGAAACTTTACAGCCATAGCTTGTCCATCCCTATTCGTCAGGTAGGATTAATACCTTCGAACAGCGATTGATCGCGAATACATATTAGCACTAGGTACTAAAACAAAGTAAATATTCCGCCTTGAATGTCGCTCATCCTGTGAGAAGAGCACCACGGGAGGCGAAATAAGTAGATAATCTACTAATATGGTTCTTAGACCTGGAACTGTGCCATACAGTTGTATATAACGGTATAAAGACCTACGGTCTATATAGCTAAAGCGAAATGGACACAACATCCACCGTGCCGTCGGCTCCAAAATAATACATAGTGTTAAAGATCTGTCTTTAGACGTAGTAAACCCTTGATAAAGGGCGAAAGTACTGACTGTCCAGCAGGTTTGCTAAACGTAAAATAACAACGAACCAACACAGTCGCCACCCATTGTGACACCCACGCGAATCATAGTCGCAGCATCACAACTAGGTCAAAGCGAAAAGGCGTGTAAGCCAAGTGTTTGGTCGAGACGCTAGTTCAGGACGCGACTCCCCTGGCAAATGCCGAAATCTGGTCCGCGGCGAGGACGAATCAGCTGGCGCTGCCAGCGGCGCCATCTTGCTTCAACTGTGGGGGCTTTTTGTGGGTGGTCGCCATTATTGTCAAGGGTTACAAAAACAATTATTTCTCAATATCTTTGTATGGACACTATATATAAAACTTATAACGGTGAAATCGTCATAAACTGACTATCTGACTAAAATATTTGTGTATTAAACTTTGTGAAATATAATTCAACAGTCTCGGCCAAAGATAGGGTAAGTAGGTATTAGTAGGTATTGCACTTGAACGTAAAAAAACGTGAACTGTGAATGCTACAATAACAATAGATAATATAATAACATTGTATTGCTTACCCAGTTTATTGGGAATTTCAACAACACCGAGTTTTTCTATGCAAAACAACAAAACAATCACTAAACAATCACTTTAAAAACAGGTACGCGCATCGCCCGGGCGCACTTTAAAACACTGACTGATTCGAAGGAGATTTCTATCGAAAATCATTCACCGTTGGCTTTGCACTCATTCCTAACTCTATCCTTGTCTTATCAAGGAGCTTTAGCAAACGATAGAACAACGCAGCGATAGTTTTCGCTCCATACTCAGGTAGGAAGTGAGTCGCTTCCCGCGTAAAGGGATCTGACCAGATTTAGGCGTTTCACATAAGCGTCAAATTCCCGCCGCGCCTACTATTGGACAAACACAGATCCGCATAATCTGCCAAAATGGCGCGCCAGGGGAGTGGCTATAAGCCGACAGGACGCGCGCGGACACCGTGAGCACCCGTCCATAATATTTTAAAAACCGTAGAATAGATTTAGTTTCTAAATCTAGCGCATATTAACTGACCCTAGCTACGGTTACCATCAGGATGGGTGGGCTACCTTCATCATAATCGGTCTTACTATGTAACGGTATACGATGTCACTTACTGTATCTACCTAAGTTTATAGCTAATGTAATATGTAAGCATTTTTATGTATCTACCTGTGGTATAGCCAGTTCGGACTCGGCCACCGCCATTTGTACACGCGTCAAGTTAATATACATAGTAGCACAATTTCGGAGTTTCCTTCAACCCTAAATATAAATATATTAATAGGACACGCCCATCTACACTGGTGACCTCCCGATGTACCGGTCCAACTCGATCAGATTTCGCGTGTAACAAATAATTATATATATATATTATTATTATTATTATTATTATTTTTTTGGGGGGGAATAGTGTAACGGTATACGATGTCACTTACTGTATCTACCTAAGTTTATAGCTAATGTAATATGTAAGCATTTTTATGTATCTACCTGTGGTATAGCCAGTTCGGACTCGGCCACCGCCATTTGTACACGCGTCAAGTTAATATACATAGCAGCACAATTTTGGAGTTTCCTTCAACCCTAAATATAAATATATTAATAGGACACGCCCATCTACAACTATAATCACTATTAGTAAGGCGCGAACGCCCAAATCATTTGTTTGTTTGCCCAATACTTTCCTAAACGCTCGGTCCGATTTGGGTGAAATTCTGCCGAGACATGCTTGTGATAAGCTACAGATAGGACCTACCTATCTAAAATTACTTTAGTATCAGAATAGGCGAGGCTCGAATGCCTATAGTTTGTTTGTTAGTCCATTACATTTATCCCATAAAAGTGTGGACAGATTTAGCTAAAATTTGGTAAAATTAGGAGTTGTTCATATCTATGAACCACTAAACTACATAACTAGCCCATATTGCATGGAGCTTGGTAAACAGTCATTTCAAATATGAAATAGGCCTTCCCTTCGATAGCATAGCACTGTACTATCCCGAATGAAATTAGTGAACTGAGTGGACCTCGTGTTCACGGAACCCTAAAACTTATGATACCGCGTGGCACTTGCAGTGAAGGCAGTTCGCAAATAAATAAAACGTGGGCATCACTTAGTCCTACCTACTACTTATTCAATATTATGACTGCATTTCTTCCTAATAAAGTTATTCCAAAACCTAATTCGCTATTCCCTAGTAATATATTTATTAACTAGATTTCCTACAGCACTGTACTATCCCGAATGAAATTAGCGAACTGAGTGGACCTCGTGTTCACGGAACCCTAAAACTTATGATACCGCGTGTCACCTGCAGTGACGGCAGTTCGTAATTAAATAAAACGTGGGCATCGCTTAGACCTACCTACTACTTATTCTCTAATATGACTTGTTTCTTCCTAATAGCGATATTCCAAAACCTAATTCGCTATTCCCTAGTAATAGATTTATTAACTAGATTTCCTACAGATCACAATCCCCCTAACTCAGCCCTAGTTTTTCCCTATCCTAGCGAGATAGCTAAGTATTACGAGAACTAAATTTTATTTTGATGTCCATGTTTCAACAAACAGTTACAACTCGTGGCGGCTTTATTCGTCTTTCCCCCGGGGTACTAAACCAACCGTGCCTTCGAGATGAACCAATTAGGTGTAGTGTGTCATGGTGTGGTGAGTACCTAAAGCTAACTTATGTCCTAGTTCCCTACGGCTAAAGTGTACCTGCCCTGAATAAGAAATGCCGCTGCCACGACAGACCAGGTCTGCCGCTTCGCTGCACCTCCTAAACAGTGTGTTTGGATGGGATTTGGATAGGTAAGGCCTGTCCCAAATACGGTGGCTCCGTACATGAGTGCGCTAACGCATGTCCAACCTGTGGTCCTCATGACGGTAGGTCGTAAAATGGTACAGTCAGGATGTTCCGGCCATAACCAAACTTGGGTCGCTAGCCAGGCAAGCCCTCCTGTCAGCTTGCTTTCGGCACTTGCATTGATAAACCCACGCTCCGTTGTCACGGTTGCGTATCCACGTGAATTAAATCAACTAGCCTTCCTGAAAACATGAACTACCAACCTGGTCACCTGACGAAACCTTCAGCTAGCAACCGACCTGGCATCTTGTTTCAATTCCTAGATCCCAGCTCGATTGCCCACTGTACCTCACTTCCTAACTGCTCTAAACTATGGCTTAATCCCAGGTAGGAGCCCGAACTTTCGAAGGCAAATAACTAGGACTTCAGCCACACCAAATTCTATTCTAAACTCACAATATAAAGTGAGATTCCTAAATTAATTCGCGACTGATAAGTACTTGGCGTGACACTTGCCCGGGGCGTGCGGCAGCTGTCCCTCGAGTACGTCCTTCTCCTGTGGTGGTCTGTTCGACTGAATGCCGCCGCGTCCGCGTGTCCGTGGTTTTATAAGCTTTCACACAAATACAATCTCGGAGGTGCACGGACAGTTGCACACACACATCTACGGCGATCGCGTGATCATCGCCCGACATCGAGGCGCCTGCGCAAGCGTCGGTCGCTGCCAGCACCCAGTCAGAGTGGCGCCTATATCGCTCCGGCTCCCAGTTTTGGCGGCAACATGTTTTTCCCAATAGACAGATCCCTTTTAGTCTATCAAGACTCACTGTAATACCTATAGATATTTATTTATACATATGGATCCGTTACAATCCAACCCCCTGAAAATTTTTAAAATTAGAATTCAGAGAATTGTCTTTTTTTAAATTTTCAAAATAGCTAATAACTATTAAAATTTCCTGTTGGCACATTCTCCCCTAAGTGTGGTGTGTATTTAAACTAGGCATGTCATTTATTGTCCCTTGATTGATACACTCAACCATAAACAAAACCGGATTAGCACAGGACCAGCTCCTGCCATCACAGAGGAGTTCGAACGGGCATTTCGGTTTTGAGTCGAAGCCACTGCTACGTTTCGCTCATAGGCGTTTACATTGAGTGGACCACTAGCTTCCAATTTCCCACGCACCAGGAAACTCTACTGGCATAAGCGCATTAGTAAATTGTCAATCTAGTTTACCTCTCCAAACAGTCTGTGATCTAACTGAAGCGGCTCCCGCGACAATCAGCCAAGTTCTCCGAATAATGCTTCCCCCAAGTGACAATAGAATCTTACCTTGGAGTATGTATAGTGTATAAGTCCAGTTGTTAGCTTCTGGTAGAGTAATTAGCCCAAACCAACGTAATGTAAGACTCAAAAGAACAAATTGTTGGTTCGTACTATTTTTGTATACATGAAGAAGGACAGCGTGTGCCAACAGCTGACTCAGATATCCAGTATTTGTTGACTCTCCTTCAAGATCACACTCTCCTCAATTTTATCCCCAAAATAACAAAGCAACTCATACAACTTTATCCCACCTCTCACAGTATCACTTCCAGACATCCTTTTGTGGTATTCCAATCCTGGAAAGGTCAACAAATCCTTACCTTCAGCCAGGATATTTATTGTAGTCAACACAAGAGATTACGTAGATATATTTTCAAGTATTTAAACACAATTCTCACTAATTTATAAACAAAACCCTCATCTTGCAAATATGAGAAAATAATATTTACTTCCAATGACAGATCATGACTTTGTTCTAAAATCAGATCAGAAAATTGAAAATAAATGAGCGCTAAATTTAACGCACCAAAGATGACCTACTCTCACCACAACCTGTTTAAGAGAAATAAATAATTGAAGCAGCATGCATCATTGCAAACATAAAACTAATACCGACTCCCTACCTTTCCTATTCATGCGTAATTTCACTACATTTAGCAAGATTATAATATTTTTATTATAATCCTACTGTACCTTCTAATTTTATTACTAAAATTAGCCATTTACCAAAAGCGTAGATATGCTAATGTTGAAATAACATAGCTTCGCTGTACCTGTTATTCAAAACATACCTTTACACATTTTACCGGGTTATCGAAATAAAAAGACAAGTGGGTTTTTTTTTCATTTTAAACTAGGTAATGAAACTCAACCGATATTAAAACATTTAATTCAAAAATATCACAATTGTTATTCCAGTGGCGTCTCTTTTTAACTTAAACTTATAAAACCTAACCTTTTTTTTTTCTTCGTGCGTTAAGTCCTCGACTGTAGATAATTTCTGAACGCACTCGACCCCTGAACTACGCTAGCGCCATTACTTATAAGCGGCAAGTCGACAGACTTTTATATCTGTGACAAACTCACTGTGCAAACTCAAATGGTCAGCGACACCTTGTGAAAACAGGCCGAACTACAAGACATTTGTCTTGCATCAATATTCGATCGAATTGAACTAAAATATCTCTATCCTATTGAATAAATCTAATTATCACCTAATAAGTGTCAAGTTCTATGAAACATTGTTTTAAATAAAACCGTAAAATATTTTGAACAAAATATATGGCTTGTTCGCCATCTATTGGAAAAATGTCAAACTAACTCCTTACTTTCTCTGTGGCGATAGTTCACACCTATACCTATAGTAGATGCCTATGTCATTCGTAACAGCGCCAAAATCAAAACATTTGAAGGAAATAGTAGGTACTAGCACTTCTTACCTATTTACCTGCTTTTTTATAATATTATACAAATAACAAATTATTGGTACAGTATTTAATTAAAAGTAAGTAGAATGTTCCAGCAAAAATTTCCGCTGTTGTAAGATCGACTTACAAATCTATTGCGCTAAACAAATAAGATCAAAACTGAAGTGTGCACTTCCTATGTATCTAATAATGTGACTATATTGTGTTTGTCTCAACTTCACTCCAAATCTTTTGAACTACGTACGTCTATACTATTTGAGTTTCTTTTATAAATTCGTGAGGACTTCCTAAAAAAATAAACCTTTGACTAATCGTCTAACTTATAGATTCTCCAACTTACCTGCGTACCGAATAATATCCTATGCCTTTCTATTTACTCTGCCCGAATAATCCGAATAATTACCTACTTGTCCGAATAATACGAATAACTAGCTACCTACTAGTAATAAAAGTTTCGTGCTGAATGATCCTTAAGATTGGACTAATGATAAGACCTTATTTATTAGTTTGGAATGATGTTTTAAATTACTTAAAATTTATGTACCTATTTTAGAGTTTTATCTCATCTACCTATTTTACACACTGAGATGTGAAATGGTTGGAAATAATTTATTTTTACCGTTAAAAGGTTTTTCTAATTTAAATTGATATGCAAGTTTAAGGTACCTACACCATTAGAATAATTTACCTATTTAAGTACCTTATATACTTATCCTAGACGCTATTTACTAGACGTCTTTGTCAAAACAACAAAAATGTTTCAAAATTCATCTTTATCCAACATTTACATAAGGTAAATGTAGGTAGGTAATTAAACCAGAGACAACCTCAAGTTCTCTTTTCTACCCACCTAACCTACTTAAATCATTACCAATATTACACACGCGAAACCTTACATGTACGGATGTATGTATGTTTGTTACTCCTTCACACAAAGCTACCTAACGTACCTAGCTGAATGACTTTAGTAGGCAAATATCTTAGGATCCGAATTAACATATCGGCACCCTTCTGTCCACACCCGCGATCCGCTTGCGTCTCGCGCACCCCCGGAACCTGCTTCCGCTAGCGATGCTACTAGCCATTCTCACTACCTTTTAACCAACTAGTCCTACGAGATACGTTAAAGGGAATCAAGTACACTAATATAGTTCACTTTTAAAAATACTACTTAATAATGCGTAAAAGAGTGCATATATTAGACACCTAAAACTTATCTATAAAATGTTTTTAACTAAAATTTAAAGGTTAGCTTACTTATGTATTTATTGTCATCTACGAGTACAATAATTGTCATTTCATTTTATTTACCTACACCTTGGACGCAGCTTAGTCTAGTGAAGGCATTATTTATAGGTAAAATTGGATTTCCTACTAGTCACCTACACTTACAGTGAAACGATATTAAACTTAAAATAAGTTACATAGATATATGTAAGTAACCCTATTCTAGTAGATTACCGCAGCTTAGATAAATGAATAAAAGAATTATGTTAGATTCAAATGAGCTAAATCAAATAAGTACCTACTTCATTTAAAATTATGTCCAACTGGTTTTTCGAAACACCCTATTTTCGAATTAATTTATATTATTTGATCCCATAGTTATTTTTGTTACGTGTACCCTACCTATATCATCTCTTTCATGACGAAAAACAAAATGCTATCTAATTTAAAATACGCCTACAAATTGTTCTCAGCGCATACTGACGTACTCATTCGTTTTAGTAGCATAAGGTTACCTACCTTCTGCATCTATACAGTATATTACGTTAACCCTATAAAATATAAGTCTAGCATTCCATCAAGCCGATTTTATTTTGATTCCTAGTAAAAGACTTGTCAACCCCCCGACCTTAAAGATTTTAAAATAAAACCCAGGTTTAATTTTCTATTTTTGAAATAGGATAAGATAAATATTCTCTATTGTACGCACAAAAGGAAACACATATGATCTTGCAAAACGCGCAACTATATGCAAAGGCGGCCTTATCGTTTCAAACGACCTCTTTCGGCATCCTTTGTCGATCGGAAGAGACAAAAGTTAAACTATAGGTGGGCACTCAAGCAACTAATAAAGGCTGAGCAGAATAAAGTATACGAAAACTAATACTGAACAAAGAATAAATTACAAATACTAAATTAGATATTTATTATTTCATATATGTATTATTTTATATTATTATTTCCACACTCATATACTTATATCTATCATTTATAAAGACTATCCCTTAATTTGTCTGATTGACTGAGTACCGTGGACCTCAACTAATTTTATTTAATGTTGATTTTGAATATTTAAATTCCAAGATACTAATTGAAAATATTTTCCTCGTATCTTAACTATCCTATAAGCCACTGCGGTTCGCTTTCGCGATACTGTTATGTAAAAATACTAAGTTCAGATGCCTATATTCACAACCCCCCGCATAATAGACTTATAAAACCATAGTTACCCTAATAGGATCTAGAATAAACTTCCGAAATATTAAATATTGTCTACCATAACACTGACTTCTCCCGGAATAGTAGATATGTAACACTATAAAACCCCTTAAATCTATTTATCCTACCTACCCACCTTAATAAATTGTAAGTTGGAACGTCAAAGACAGGAGTCTTCGCATGAACCAACAGCTACCAGTTACATTCTATCCGAATGTCCCAACCGATCGTAGCCAAAACGTACCCACACACTTTATAAAATTTGCCTATTACCTTGAAGGCATTTTTTTATTTTTATTCAAAACGAACAATTTCTTAGAATAACCCACCATATGAACTAATCCGTTCTTAGAGACCTAATTCACTTACTGAAAGTTATTACCTAACAGCTGTATCTGTCTTAAAGTTCCTACAATAAAATTCAGAGCAGTACCTATTCCTGTTTACTCTGAAATTCCTAACATCCGAACATAAGGCTCGTAACACGACCATGCCTTATTATACCTCAAGGTCACTGGTAGATATTTAAAACTAAATCTTTATTATGTACCCTATCTCGCATCCAATGTCCCCAGATGCACATAATATACGTTTGGAAACCTTGATCTACTGCGGAACAAACCAAACAAAACAAAAATTTATTTTTCTTAACCGCAACGGAAATCGAACCCGCGACCCTAGTATGCGAAGCTACTAGCTACTCCTAATATATATCGTAAATAAATTAAAACTAAAAAAAATATTTTTTTCAACCGCAACGGGAATCGAACCCGCGACCCTAGTATGCGAAGCTACTAGGTATTCCTAATATACAACCTAAATAAATTAAAAACTAAAAATATTTTTTTTTCAACCGCAACGGGAATCAAACCTGCGACCCTAGTATGCGAAGCTACTAGGTATTCCTAATATACAACCTAAATAAATTAAAAACTAAAAATATTTTTTTTTCAACCGCAACGGGAATCGAACCCGCGACCCTAGTATGCGAAGCTACTGACTATTTCTAATTTACAACCTAAATATATTAAGAACTAAAATAATATTTTTTTTCTAAATTTGCCTCCCTCGGGACTCGAACTGGCGACACCAAGTTACGAGGCTAATTACAAACTCCTAATATACAATCTAACAAAAATAAAAATAAAATTTATCTTTAAAACAAATTACCTCTAACAGGATCGAACTCGCGACTGTAAATTGCGAGACTACGGATATATTATTGTGCCACAACGCATTAGCTTGAAGTTCCTACAACAATATCAAGAGCAAACCGCATATCCCTCACAGACCTCCTTTTGCGATTCCAACGACAGTAGGCATTCAATATAACAACTGCTTCTTTTACGAAATGTAAATAACTTAAATATTACTATAATATTTTGTATTTTGATTCAAAATAGTATATAACCTACCTAAAACTTACTTAAATTACTTAACCTACTAAAGTTGTACTAAATAATCGCATACTAAATTAAAACTGAACCTACATGTTCACAGCTCACACAATTACATTTAGTAACAAGGCAATGTAAAACGACCTACTCAGAGCCAGCTTGCGATGTCCCTTTTCGCCCGGAATCGAACCCTGGACTTCTCAAACGTTTCGCACTACTTACTTACTTATAACCGCCTAAAATTTATTTTCTACTCAACCTATTAAATAAGTGCAACTTCACAGCCCCGTCTGCCTACATAAGTACACGCTATTCGTAACGTTCAACTACCTTATTTATCAATTATTAGAGAGAATTACCTTTACTTCTGAACTAAATCGTTAACTACCCATCCTATACACCAACTAGAAGATGTACCTACCAAATATTTCTTTCGAACAAATAATTTATTTAATTATTTAAATCCGGGGTTTTACCAACGGAGTATTGAGAAGAAATTATATTATCAATGCGTACTTCAAATACGCTGTCATATAAAAGAATTCAACGGGAGCGCTCACTCACTCATTGACTCCTGAATTAGTTCTAAGTACAAAATACGAACCTTTCAACCCCCCGGATATAAGACAATAGCTGGGGTTTACATTAACCTATAAACTATAAAACTACATAGGATAAAAAATAATAATTTTCTCTTTGTTTGATAGATCAATCATTCAGTTATAATTGTCATTCGCACTTCATTCTGTTTTCACGAACATCAAATTGTGGCTTAAACCGAAGCCAACTAAAGTTATTTATCTATGTTTATCACAAATAACTGAACACAAAGTTTTATTATACAAAACGACTACGTACAAAATAAGATGTCAGACATCCAAGTTCTTTGGTAGCACTGTAACCGTTCCCGCCTCCGAATCCTGATTTTGGCTATCCAAATGTAATATTTTGGGCCCTCTTCTCATCCTGATCACGGCTTAGCAAATTGTAACCCCCCCAACAGCCTATTTAAATATATAAATATAAATATAACTAACTAAACCTACCTGTAATACGCGTACGTACAAACAATATATAACCTACCACTATCTACCTATAAGAAGTATGCAGCGCAGGACCGGTCGTCGTGGAAATCCTTGGGGGAGGCCTTTGTCCAGCAGTGGACGATTTGTGGCTGATATGATGATGATGATGATGAAACCTACCTGTAATACGCGTACGTACAAACAATATATAACCTACCACTATCTACCTATAAGAAGTATGTAAACTATACTTGATTTTTATTGCATTTTAAAATACAATTAAACGTTTGGCCAGATCGTCTAGAGAACCCTAATTTGTGATCGCAGCAACTCAGAATCTTTTTGAAGGTGAATGACAAGTTATTTTTAAGAGATTAATCTATCACGTTGTGTTTGGACGAACGATGTAGTCTAACCCGTAATTTTGAAGTATTTCGCGCGGAACCCTAGTTTCCCTACTGTGATTGGTCCCTATTTTGGGCCCCCCCCAAATTGGGAAGGGTAGCTGGCCCCCAGTGCTCGGAATAACGTAATACATAACTGACGTCAGTACTACATTATTTTGGTGACTAAAACAATATACAGCTAATGCAAAATAAGTGAACGAGCGATTTTAGCTCAAGACAAGTATTTAAGGTTAAGGTGAGCCTCGCCAGCTACTGTCAGCCTCAACCTCTAATCTACTAGGCGTCCACCCCCTTCAAGTGTAATTTGATTAAGCTACACGACATTGTATAGTGTACTAAGCCGTGCACCACCCGAATCCCAAAGCTAGTGTATATAAAACGCTTGTGAGGCGCCTTATTATACGTGTATAGTGTGAACTATGTCTGAAACTTTACAGCCATAGCTTGTCCATCCCTATTCGTCAGGTAGGATTAATACCTTCGAACAGCGATTGATCGCGAATACATATTAGCACTAGGTACTAAAACAAAGTAAATATTCCGCCTTGAATGTCGCTCATCCTGTGAGAAGAGCACCACGGGAGGCGAAATAAGTAGATAATCTACTAATATGGTTCTTAGACCTGGAACTGTGCCATACAGTTGTATATAACGGTATAAAGACCAACGGTCTATATAGCTAAAGCGAAATGGACACAACATCCACCGTGCCGTCAGCTCCAAAATAATACATAGTGTTAAAGATCTGTCTTTAGACGTAGTAAACCCTTGATAAAGGGCGAAAGTACTGACTGTCCAGCAGGTTTGCTAAACGTAAAAGAACAACGAACCAACACAGTCGCAACCCATTGTGACACCCACGCGAATCATAGTCGCAGCATCACAACTAGGTCAAAGCGAAAAGGCGTGTAAGCCAAGTGTTTGGTCGAGACGCTAGTTCAGGACGCAATAGAAGCCGACAGGACGCGGACACCGTGAGCACCCGTCCATAATATTTTAAAAACCGTAGAATAGATTTAGTTTCTAAATCTAGCGCATATTAACTGACCCTAGCTACGGTTACCATCAGGATGGGTTGGCTACCTTCATCATAATCGGTCTTACTATAATCACTATTAGTAAGGCGCGAACGCCCAAATCATTTGTTTGTTTGCCCAATACTTTCCTAAACGCTCGGTCCGATTTGGGTGAAATCCTGTCGAGGCATGCTTGTGATAAGCTACAGATAGGACCTACCTATCTAAAATTACTTTAGTATCAGAATAGGCGAGGCTCGAATGCCTATAGTTTGTTTGTTAGTCCATTACATTTATCCCATAAAAGTGTGGACAGATTTAGCTAAAATTTGGTAAAATTAGGAGTTGTTCATATCTATGAACCACTAAACTACATAACTAGCCCATATTGCATGGAGCTTGGTAAACAGTCATTTCAAATATGAAATAGGCCTTCCCTTCGATAGCATAGCACTGTACTATCCCGAATGAAATTAGTGAACTGAGTGGACCTCGTGTTCACGGAACCCTAAAACTTATGATACCGCGTGGCACTTGCAGTGAAGGCAGTTCGCAAATAAATAAAACGTGGGCATCACTTAGTCCTACCTACTACTTATTCAATATTATGACTCGCATTTCTTCCTAATAACGTTATTCCAAAACCTAATTCGCTATTCCATATTAATATATTTATTAACTAGATTTCCTACAGCACTGTACTATCCCGAATGAAATTAGTGAACTGAGTGGACCTCGTGTTCACGGAACCCTAAAACTTATGATACCGCGTGTCACCTGCAGTGACGGCAGTTCGTAATTAAATAAAACGTGGGCATCGCTTAGACCTACCTACTACTTATTCTCTAATATGACTTGTTTCTTCCTAATAGCGATATTCCAAAACCTAATTCGCTATTCCCTAGTAATAGATTTATTAACTAGATTTCCTACAGATCGCAATCCCCCTAACTCAGCCCTAGTTTTTCCCTATCCTAGCGAGATAGCTAAGTATTGTTAAACCCTATTAGGAATGCAAGTAAAATACATACTTCAATAATACAACGTACTTTTATTTTCCTCTTAAACTACCCAAAATTCACTAAATTATCTAAAGTTTCCTATAAACTTAACTAAAAACTCAATGTAGAATTCTAAGAACTACATAAGGTATTCACAATTGAATGAAGCAAGTGTTCTAGAAAAATCACCACGTGGCGACCTCATTGAAAACTAATTTACGCACGAAGCTACCTTACTATAACAGTTTTTTTATTGGTACCAGCAATTAACAAACAACTCGTAACGGCAACGCTGATTAAATAAATTAACTAACACGACAAAATTGCAAACAGTACCGTTACAAATTACATGATGCACCTTACTACAAACCCAGTTGAATGAAACCACTATAAAACGAATTAAGATTAACATTAAGGTTTAGAATAGCTCATGACCGTTTTGTAGTAAGGAGCAGTGAACACATTTTAAGCAGATACTCTAGTACGCGTGGCAAAATGGTAGTACAAGTACTTATCTTTAGCACTGACACGAAATAACGCAGTTTTTGTATGCCTTTATTCGTTCACTGATCGACGCAGAATGGTCTCCGATTCTAGCTCCTTCGATGAGCTCAGATAAATACCCGACTGTCCAAAACGAAGGTAATGTTTTTGCCTAAACTTCTATTGGCTGGCGTTCAAACTCGTGATTTTGCATCGACCAATCATAACACGAAGCTTGGTAGGTTGATGTCGCCACCGTCGCTAGAGATCAAACAGCAGGCGATGCTGTTTTTGCCGACCGACGCTAGCGCCATCTGCCGTTTCAGGGTAGTAGTGTTGCAACTACTTACAGTATTACGAGAACTAAATTTTATTTTGATGTCCATGTTTCAACAAACAGTTACAACTCGTGGCGGCTTTATTCTACTTTCCCCCGGGGTACTAAACCAACCGTGCCTTCGAGATGAACCAATTAGGTGTAGTGTGTCATGGTGTGGTGAGTACCTAAAGCTAACTTGTGTCCTAGTTCCCTACGGCTAAAGTGTACCTGCCCTGAATAAGAAATGCCGCTGCCACGACAGACCAGGTCTGCCGCTTCGCTGCACCTCCTAAACAGTGTGTTTGGATGGGATTTGGATAGGTAAGGCCTGTCCCAAATACGGTGGCTCCGTACATGAGTGCGCTAACGCATGTCCAACCTGTGGTCCTCATGACGGTAGGTCGTAAAATGGTACAGTCAGGATGTTCCGGCCATAACCAAACTTGGGTCGCTAGCCAGGCAAGCCCTCCTGTCAGCTTGCTTTCGGCACTTGCATTGATAAACCCACGCTTCGTTGTCACGGTTGCGTATCCACGTGAATTAAATCAACTAGCCTTCCTGAAAACATGAACTACCAACCTGGTCACCTGACGAAACCTTCAGCTAGCAACCGACCTGGCATCTTGTTTCAATTCCTAGATCCCAGCTCGATTGCCCACTGTACCTCACTTCCTATGTCGCGGAGCGGTGTATACGTCTGTATCCGCACCGCGAAGATCACATACACTTATGATTAAACTCACGTGTGACTCGCTGTACTGCACAACAATTCTCGTCCTTCACCACCGCAGGGTACACCCGACTATCCGTGCTGCCAAGTGTTCATCCAACTCCTGTAATTAAACTGGCATGAGTATGATAGCGGATCCCATAATCTGTCGTGAGGAGTGGGGTTCTACCTTGGGATGGACCTGCAGTCCATGGCTAAATCATGGGATGAGGATGCACATGAAATAAGCAATCAGTGTTGCATGAGGCGCCTTTCTATGAGTGTGTGTTTGATGTCAGGTGTGCATACAAATGAATATCACATAATACATGAGCACAGTAGCATGAGTAAGGCAATGGTTAGTCACACGTCAAACAACAGTGCTGAAAGAAATAAATCATTAATAGGTCGGGGTAAGGAAAGTAAGGGAAGGGGATCACGTCGCCACGTCCCACGTTGGAGGAGCCACTCTCCTTGCCCCCTCGTCCCACCCGCGTCCGGGCTGGCGAGTCATTGGGGACTGTTGCCATGTCCCACGTTGGAGGAGCCATTCTCCTCGTCCCCTCGTCTTCCCCATGCCTGGGCCGCGAGTCGTCAGGGACCGTTGCCATGTCCCACGTTGGAGGAGCCACATCTCCTCGTCCCCTCGTCCCACCCGCGTCCGGGCTGGCGAGTCGTTGGGGACTGTTGGGGGAGTAGGTAGCGTTCCCCATGTCCCACGTTGGAGGAGAAACACATCCCCATGTCCCTCGTCGGGGGAGAGGTTTAATTTCCCCATTGCCAGGCGACATCTGGCTATCCGTCCCCTCGTTCCACCCGCGTCCGGGCTGGCGAGTCGTTGGGAACTGTTGGGGGAGTAGGTAGCGTTCCCCATGTCCCACGTTGGAGGAGAAACACATCCCCATGTCCCTCGTCGGGGGAGAGGTTTAATTTCCCCATTGCCAGGCGACATCTGGTTATCCACGTTCACCGAAGTATCAGCGGGTACCACGCCATTCTCACACGTCGATTGATCCACATCTAGGTAGTCAGCACTCCGGAAAGATCTGCGGCTTCCCGTAACTTACAGATCATACTCGAGTATGTCGTCTTCCGTATATCCAAGCAGTCTCAGGTTCATCCAAGGTGATTGGGTTCCCGTCCGTTCCGTGTACTCGACAGGATCCGCAGCGCGCTCGCCACGTCAGCGCCACGTCGTTCAATTGTCATCTCTCCACCTAGCTGTGTTAGGAAAGCAATGTGTCAAAGGACACGAGGATTATAGGTTATGTGTGAGCTGTGGCAGCGTGTATGATGTGTCGTGGAAATATGGTGCAAGGTCGATGGGGTTTGACGATTGTGGAGCCTTCAGGCTGATACCGGCACCAGGCATTGTGTAAATATCAAGATTACATCGGATATAGTTACATGAGCAAGTTAGAAGCAAAGAGAGATTTCGACAAGATATGAAATCAACTATAATACTCAACTTGGGTCCTTTGGCGCAGTAGTAGTAGCAGCTGGCTCGTGTCTCCTTCCTTCCTCGTGGTTGGCTCGAAGAGGTGTTGATCGAAGCACACGCGAAATCGAAATGAAAATGAATTATGAGCCCGGCGCTCCAATATAAAACGAGTGAAATGACTAAGAGGATAAAAACTCTTTGCTGTTTACCGATTCGTCATAGACTAATCAATTTAAGTTAGGTCATCTTTATGAAGTTCATTCGCGACAAGATGTTAAATCCATCGTGTTCGCGACATCCTAACTGCACTAAACTATGGCTTAATCCCAGGTAGGAGCCCGAACTTTCGAAGGCAAATAACTAGGACTTCAGCCACACTAAATTCTATTCTAAACTCACAATATAAAGTGAGATTCCTAAATTAATTCGCGACTGATAAGTACTTGGCGTGACACTTGCCCGGGGCGTGCGGCAGCTGTCCCTCGAGTACGTCCTTCTCCTGTGGTGGTCTGTTCGACTGAATGCCGCCGCGTCCGCGTGTCCGTGGTTTTATAAGCTTTCACACAAATACAATCTCGGAGGTGCGCGGACAGTTGCACACACACATCTACGGCGATCGCGTGATCATCGCCCGACATCGAGGCGCCTGCGCAAGCGTCGGTCGCTGCCAGCACCCAGTCAGAGTGGCGCCTATATCGCTCCGGCTCCCAGTTTTGGCGGCAACACTTACTGTTATAGCGTGCGCACCGCGTGGTTCGAATGACGACCGACAGGCGGCAGCCTGGCTTCTCGGAAATAATCCTGAGCTAATTTGTTTCAACAACTGTCTATTCACTCGATTCGAGGTTAAGCCTCACCCGACTGAACAAAGCTTAGTTATGTTTTTCCCAATAGACAGATCCCTTTTAGTCTATCAAGACTCACTGTAATACCTATAGATATTTATTTATACGTATGGATCCGTTACAGTCCGACCATTCTCTCCAACCGATTTGCCTAATATTTTTCTTCAATGAAAGGTATTTGATGCACATATTTGTTATCGGCAAGGAATTAGAAATAGAACTTTTTCTGGAAAAATACTGTGTAGATATGTTTTGTGTTACAGAACACTGGTTTAAAGATCATGAAATGCTTTTTAGTTTTGAAAATTATTGTATAAAAAGAAAGAAAGAAAGTCCTTGTAATGTGGTGGTTTAGTTAAATTTACTAAAAATTATCTTCTTGAAAAAACTGTGGATTTATCTTGTGTAGAGCTGGAGAACCTTATCATTGTTTGCGTGTAAAGGGCCTCATATGACCATTACTTTGTTAGCTTCGAATCGGCAATGGAGGATTTATTGAATACCGTTAGTAAAAGCCATTAATCGGTGATAGTATGCGGCGATTTCAATGTTGATTTGTTGGAAAAAAAACCCTTGAAGACTAGAATTACTTGTCTCTTCAAGTCATTTGATTTAGATTATATATTTCTGGAACCAACAAGAATAACAAAGACCTCTGCCACATGTATAGGTAACATATTTGTAATTGCGGTTATTCAAATATTATTTGAGTTCAGATCATAGCGGAGTAATGGCTAGATTTCCCGTAAATATTACTGCAGAATAAATAAAAAATCAAACGAGACCGGTCACTGTTTGTCGAATAGAAAAGTTTAAATAATTAACTACGTTATGACCAAAGAGTAAATTACCAAACAACACTTGTCCAAGTTTGTTTTTCGAAGAACACTAGTCCAAATTTTTTAAACACATATACCTAATATGTATTTAACAAGATCTTTTTTTTCCATATAACTGAAACTCTATATTAAATAAGATAATTTATTTTATTCCATAGAAGAAATCAAAGTAATGCAGTTTTTTTTATGAATGCTGTTAACTTGATATTTACTATTTGTGTTCTTTGGAAAACAAGCGATTCAAGTTTGTTTCAACCTGTATATGCGGAAGTGCTATTCTTTGTGTCTTTCGATACACATAAAATTTTATGTAAACTTTGAACACTAGACGAGGAGACTTTTATGTAGATTTCTGGAGAAATTTACGTCAATGTAGCTGAACTGTCTAGGAAATAGCGGGATATAGTAGAAGATACTATAAAAATGAAAAAGAGATCTCGAAGTTTTTTATAGCAGTTTGTTTTTGTTTAACGATTCAGTCGAATTGAGTACAGTTCGAGTTTTTACAAAACCCAGTATTATTTATTGAAGATCGTAAATAAAGGAAAGATAATGGTAAATTGTGTTTCATCATTATCATCATCATTACCATCACATCTGCCAAAAGACTTTCACTGCTGGACATAATCCTCCCCAGATTTGGGGGGATTTTCGTGTAGGCAAATTGTGTTTATTCAATTAATATTTTTAAACCCTTCTTGAGATAAATGCTTTTGACGGTGAAGTAACAAGCTTCTTCCAAAGCGCGCTACTTCTCTAAACCCAGTTTTCTCCCTACAAATAATCCCCAAAATATTGTTCCCCCAATTTTTCACCCCTAACTTTAAGAATCTTTATTACAGGACTTATGAGTATGCGGATGAACTAGTTAAGCAGTGTCCCCTGCAAAGCACTTCTAGGCTGAAGTGTTCAGCCAATGAGTTTTTAAATTATCTTCAGAGGGAAAAATATGTGAAACGCAAATGGCCCCAGGTTTGAGTATTCCGTAGGTGCCACCTCCCTATAGGGGAATAAGCAAAATTTATTATTCGATGGCCGTATGCTTGTATTCTATATTCGTTTCCTCTCATAGGTTGCTGGAGTGAGAGAGTAAGACAGATGTAGTGTAATTTTCATACATATTTAATATTATATTCGTGAATATGACGCACCAGCTGTGTCCCGCGGCTTTACCCACGTGGACAACGTTTTTATGACTTTTCGAAGGTGTGCAGTGTGCGAGCTGCAAACGACTCACGAGCGTAAAGAAAAGTAGCCTATGTGTTAATCCAGGTCCTATTCTGTCTACCTACCATATTTCAGCCAGATCCGTTGAGTAGTTTTTGCGTGAAAGAGTAACAAACATACATCCATACATTCTTACAAACTTTCGCGTTTATAATATTAGTAGGATGTTTAAATTTACACCTGTATAGATAGACTAAGAATGTAATTCTTTACTTAAATATAAAACTTCATCAAAATCGCAAGAGCCATTTCTGAAAAACAAATTTTATATAGTTATGTAACAAAAACTGTTTCCTTAAAGTAATTATCATCATCATCATAGCAGCCAATGACGTTCACTGCTGGACAAAGGCCTCCCCTAAGGATTTCCACTACGACCGGTCCTGCGATGCCCGCGACTTTCACCAGCTCGTTGGTCCACTGTGTAAATGCATTATGCTTTACCAATAAATGACTATTATGACTATTATGACTATTAGGAGGCCAGCCAACTCTACGTCTTCCGGTGCGTGTCGCCACTCTAGAATGTTACTACCCCAATGGCCATCTGTTCTACGAGCTATGTGCCCTACCAACTGCCACTTAAGTTTAGCGATTCTGTGAGCTATTAATTATTATGGTTCTTTTACGGATCTCCTCATTTCTGATTCAATCCTGTAGTATACTAGGACTAGAAAGTAACGAAAAATTTGGTAACGATAACATAACAGAAATTCATAAAAATAGGTTAAGAGGATAAATGGCAACCCTCTGATGTTAAATATGTCGGTCTGCCTGAGCAAAGTGGTTGCTTTATGTACTTATAGCGCCCAAAAAACTGGTTATCGTGACCAAAAAAAAAGACAAGGGAAAAGGCTGTGCAAGATATAAAACGAGTGTACTAGTAGTACTCTTGAAATTTTTTCAAAAACTGATTAAATATTCGGTTGCGTTATGGAGCAACGTCCGTTAGTTGTAGGAATTATGGACCTGGCCCCCATCCTCCTGCATTTGGAAAAGTTGAAATTTGGAATCCGCCATTTTCAACTTTGGGGCTCCGGCAGGGGGGTGGGATCCTGGTCCAGAACTCTCGCTATTCCTACTAATAATGGGCATTGCTCCATAACGCAACCGAATATTTGATTAGTTTTTGCATAATTGTCATAAGTACAACTAGTACTTTCATCATATCTTACTCAGCCATTTCCCTTATCGTTTTTTTTGGTCATGAACCATTTTGCGCCGGCAAACCGACATATTTAACATCAGAGGGTGGCCATTTATCCTTTCAACCTAAGTTTAACCATTTTCATTATCGTTACCAGATTTGTCATGACCTCCTAGTCTATAGGGAAACTCGGAGCATAGCTCGTTCTATCGCCCGTTGGGTGACCTTAAAGTAAAAAGACCCATACAAAATATTTATTTGATTCGACACTCACAATAAAAAAAAAATGTAAAAAAAGATTGAAACTTAAGTGAAGTCAACCTTATGAATGTCTTTTTAACCTGTTTTTTTATGTTTTTCTTTTGATTTGTTTTTATTTTCATGTTTTTAAAATTTTAACTTTTGCCAATCTGACTTTGCATTTCTCACCATCGTCGTATCATTTTACTATTTTCGTGTTATATCTTATTGAATCTGCCACGATCTTTATTATTTTAAAGCCGGTGGTAAAAGCACATTTATTTATTAGCTTTAAACCTATCCCTGCCCTCAACCACACGTGCCAGGACGTGACGGGGCTTCAAGTATAACAGACCAAGATCTTTTTTATGATGCTGAGCCGACACAGTATGTAAAACATAAATATTTATTGACTCCTGAAAAAAATTTCGGCCAAATCAGAGCAAGTTCTTTTGGCAGCCATTTTGCATTCCGCGATTTTGCATTTTTTTAAATCCTTCTAGTGTCGGTGGTGTAACGGCTAGGGCCGCCGCCTCCTACCCGGGAGGTCTTGGTTCGAATCCTGCCACGTACCAATGTGATTTAAAATTTAAATACATATGTACGTTTATCCGACGCTCTTATGGTGAAGGAAAACATCGTGAAGAAACCTGCACACGCCTGCGGAGAAACTCGCAGGTTGTGTGTGAAGTCGACCAACCCGCACTGGGCTCGCGTGGTTGACTAAGGCCCGATCGCCCTAATTCAGGGTAGGCTCGAAGCCCTCGGTGGGGACGCATATGAGTTGATATGATGATGAAAATCCGCCTAAGGTGTAGAGGAATTACTTTTTTATAGAACTAGAACCACTATCTGTAACCATTTTGGCAGGCAATTGACCATCTCAACGAACGGCTGAATGGATTTCTATCAAAAATTTCTGGGCACCATCTCGGTTAATCTAGATTTCAATTAAAAACAAACCGCACTGAAATCGGTCCACCCGTTTGGGGTTAAAGTCACCCAAAGAGCAGTTGAGTGTGTTTTGTTCGAAGTTTTGCTGCGTGACAAGGAGATCCGTTGGAGAAGCAAAGGAACCGATATAGCACACAGAATCGCTAAACTTGGTCACTTACTATAGGCTTCATAAGGCCTCATAAGAAGGCTCAAGGTCACCCAAAGAGCGATTGAGCGTATTTTGTTCGAAGTTTCGATGCTTGACGAGGAGATCCGTTGAAGAAGCAAAGTAACCGATATAGCACACAGAATCGCTAAACTTGGTCATTTACTATGGGCTTCATAAGGCCTTATAAGAAGGCTCAAGGTCACCCAAAGAGCAATTGAGCGTGTTTTGTTCAAAGTTTTGCTGCGTGACAAGGAGATCCGTTGGAGAAGCAAAGTAACCGATACAGCACACAGAATCGCTAAACTTGGTCACTTACTAAGGCCTCATAAGAAGGCTCAAGATCACCCAAAGAGCGATTGAGCGTATTTTGTTCGAAGTTTCGATGCTTGACGAGGAGATCCGTTGAAGAAGCAAAGTAACCGATATAGCACACAGAATCGCTAAACTTGGTCACTTACTATAGGCTTCATAAGGCCTCATAAGAAGGCTCAAGGTCACCCAAAGAGCGATTGAGCGTATTTTGTTCGAAGTTTCGATGCTTGACGAGGAGATCCGTTGAAGAAGCAAAGTAACCGATATAGCACTCAAAATCGCTAAACTTGGTCATTTACTATGGGCTTCATAAGGCCTCATAAGAAGGCTCAAGGTCACCCAAAGAGCAATTGAGCGTGTTTTGTTCAAAGTTTTGCTGCGTGACAAGGAGATCCGTTGGAGAAGCAAAGTAACCGATACAGCACACAGAATCGCTAAACTTGGTCACTTACTAAGGCCTCATAAGAAGGCTCAAGATCACCCATAGAGCAATTGAGCGTGTTTTGTTCGAAGTTTCGATGCTTGACGAGGCGATCCATTGAAGAAGCAAAGTAACCGATATAGCACTCATTATCGCTAAACTTGGTCACTTACTAAGGCCTCATAAGAAGGCTCAAGGTCACCCAAAGAGCAATTGAGCGTGTTTTGTTCGAAGTTTCACTGCGTGACGAGAACATCCGTTGCTCGAGGATTTGGAGCCTGTTTGATACAAGTTCCTCGTCGCCAATGAGTCTCCTAGCGCGTCGGTCGATACAATCCAAGGCATATAGCTGGTTAGAGCCGATCCGTCCCACAAGTGAGAGCAGTACCTCATACAGTTAACTACTACTAGCGCAATCTAGTGGTGTTTTAGTTTTACTTCTTTTTTTTATATAACTACTTTTGTGCGTTTAGCTGCACCTCACCTGATGGTAGCTGCCGATACAGCCAAAGATGTAACACGCAAGCTCAAAAAGTGCTTATATAAGTAATTTTATAAGTTATAATTATAATAAAATTGATATTTGCATGCCAATCTGGTGAAATATGAGGACTACCTAAATAATGTAACAACTTTAAAACCATGTTTTATGCAAATAAACTTTCATTTCATTTCATATCCACTATCGTCTTAAAGATTCCTAAATTATACGAATCGATGAATACAGACGCCGGCAGGGAATTCCACTTCTTGCCTGTTCGCATCATAAACGAAGAAGCAAAACGCTTCGCGCGTAAAGGTGGAACATCAACGACAAAGGGGTGGAATCACCCTCCGCACCTGGTCGTTCGATGATGAAATGAAGTGGGGGAATGAGGTTGTGAAGCTACAGGACACAATTTCCGAAATGAATCCTGTAGAACACCGATAGACTATTTTTTTCAATTGATAGAATTCTAGGTTTTCCTGTAATCTACAAGCAATGAACTATATTTTATATTTTTTTCAAAATTTTAGGCTCAGCAGTTTCTGAGAACAGGGGGGGGGGAATGGTCAATTTTCGTCGTCTTTCATGAATAAAATCAAAACTATTTATTTAACAATATATACAAAAATATATTTATGATCCTGATAACGAGCCCTTTCATTTGATATATGACACAATAAGGTTTCCAAAACATTTTTTTATTTCCTAATTTGTCCACCGAAAATAACCCTTATTTAAAAAAAAATATTTACTTTGCACATCTGTATTTGGGTCATAGGATCACACTATCCTACCAAATTTCACATGGTTTGGTCCAGTAGATTAGGAGCAAATTGGCTTGGACAGACGGACGGACAGACAGACAGACGCAAGAGTGATCCTATAAGGTTTCGTTTTTTTTTTTTGAACGGAACCTAAAAAACTGTTTTCTGTAGGTATTTTATAGGTATTATTAATTTTACTCTACGGTAAAAACGGTGATTCATACAAGCGTGAAACTTGGTGCGGTTATAGTACTATATTACTCTAAAGAAAATAAAATTTCATGAATAGGTATAATTGTCATAGTTGTGTAGAGAGGTATGAAGGTACGGAACCTTCGGAGTGCTTTTCCGACTTCACTTGGCCCCTTTTTACTTTCACGTTGTAATAGCAAGATACACTCGTGGACAAGAATGTGTTAATAAGCTTTCGTGACAATTTCGTCATTATGCTGTAATCAGGCCCTTCGCCTCCATCCGGGGTACCGTGATTGATCGAGATCTCGCCCGGTACGGTGACTATTGATTAAGTTTGCTCCACTGTGTGCCTGCAACAATATTCAATTTAAATAAATCAAAATATTTATTCAATATAGGTGCATTTTACACTCTTTCTAATGGTCATTTAATAGTAAGTACCTGGCCAACCGAGCGACGCTCGGAGACTCCAAGGCATGTAAACTTTTTTTATGTGAAAACGGATTTCTTTAATAAAAAAGTTTAAATAAACCCAATACATGAAAAATGAGTTGAAATAAACAAAAAAAATCACGCGTGTTGTAAGGTCTGAATCGATTGCAATCCGTTCGGCTAAGCTCGCTACTGAAATATATGATACATATTCCGTGTCAAAAAAACGCATTGGGTATAAATCGGGAAAACGCGTTTTCCCAGATATGAGACTTATCTAGATTAATATTTAAACCCCAAAAACCCCTATACATCAATTTTGAACCGAATTGTTAGAGCCATTACCGAGAAACCAATAATAATAATAATAATAATAACAGGCGGTTTGTGACGTGTTTTGGGAGCGCCTGACAAAAGTTCTTGAGAGCTATTTGTCAGGCGTTAACAAGATACGAGCGTTCAACGCCTGGGTCATGCCTGTTCTTTTGTACACCTTCGGCATACTCAGATGGTCACAGACCGAACTAGACGCCCTGGATCGAAAAGTCCGCACTACTATGACACTCCATAGGATGCATCACCCGAGGTCGTCAGTGATGAGGCTGTATATCCCGCGGAAGAGTGGCGGTCGTGGCCTTTTAAGTGCCAAACAAATGCACAACCGCGAGATATGCAGCCTACGAAGTTATTTCCTGACGAAAGTCGATAGTGACTTGCATAGAGTTGTCATAGCCTGTGATAAAGGACTAACCCCTCTATCCATGGCCCAAGAGAACTGGCAAGCGCCGGCTGTACTTAGCACTACCGAGCGAGAGGCCATCTGGAAAGACAAAGAGCTGCACGGTAGGTTCTTCAAGGCCCTTTGTGGATCTTTCGTAGACCAGAAGGCCTCCGTGCACTGGCTGCGCTTCGGTGACCTTTTTGCGGAGACCGAGGGTTTTGTCTGTGCAATACAGGATCAGGTTGTCAAGACGAACAACTATAGGAGGTTCATAATAAAAGACGGCACCTTGGACGTTTGTCGGTTGTGCCGTCAACCAGGGGAGACCCTGCGTCATATAACCTCCGGTTGTTCCATGCTTGCCAACACTGAGTATTTGCACAGGCACAACCAAGCAGCCAGGATCCTACACCAAGAGATCGCTCTTAAGCATGGCCTCATATCTCGGCGGTTGCCGTATTACAAGTATAAGCCGGAGCCGGTTCTCGAAAACGATCGCGCCAAGCTCTACTGGGACCGACCCATCATCACGGACAGGACTATTCCTTCGAATAAACCTGATATCGTGCTGATGGATCGGGCGCAGTCAAGGGTGTTTTTGGTGGATATCACTATCCCATACGATGAAAATCTCGTGCAGGCTGATGCCGAAAAAAGGACCAAGTACCTGGACCTGGTGCACGAGGTTACTGATATGTGGCGAGTGGAATCCACCGAAATCATCCCGGTAGTCCTATCCGTGAACGGGTTAATTCCAGCCGACCTTGAACGTCACCTAAGGCGGCTGGATCTCCGAGGCAAGGCAATAATTGCAGCAATGCAGAAAGCAGTCCTCCTCGACAATGCCCGGATAGTTCGACGCTTTCTCTCCCCGTCGCACTGAACTCCAGCCGACTGTGCTTCCGCTGGAGGTGCTCCTGCCACTTCGCCTCGTGCGAAGTTAGCAGAGTAGCTAAAATTTTATATATCGGAATAATAATCGAAATAATAAAAAGAATAATAATAATAATCGGTGTACCCAACTCGCACAATATCCAGTCCTATACATCTGAAAAGATGACAAAGTACCAGCCGCTAGCCCAAGAGATTAGGCAGGTTTGGGGCCAGGCCGAGGTCTTTGTCATCCCTATTATCCTCTCCACAACAGGGATTGTACCGAGACTGCTCACCGACAATCTAATCAAACTAGGTTTGCCGGTGGCAGTCCGGGACAATCTTTTAAAATCAGTTATACTCCGCACGACGTCCATAGTGCGGAGACATCTAAACCTTTCATAAACCCACCCTTTTAATCTTGCCTCTTAGGCCGATTAAAAAGAAAAACCCTGAAAAGGAGATTAAAATAGTAAAAAAAAAAATAATAATATGTACAACGATGTGGCCAATGTTGTTCATCAAGCCTTGGCGCTTAAACACGGCCTGCTCACTGAGACTGAGGTGCCCTACTGGCAATACCAACCGAAATCAGTACTCGACAACGGCACCCACCAGCTGTATTGGGACAGGTCCGTTTTGACCGACAGGCCTATGCCTCACAACAGACCAGATATCCTACTGGTGGAGAGAACAAAAGGCATGACGTGGCTGCTGGACATCGGTGTACCCAACACACATAATATCAAGGGGTACACGGAGGAGAAGTTGACGAAATACGAGCAGCTTGCCGAGGAGATCCGACAAGTCTGGCAGCAGCGGGAGGTGTTCATAGTGCCACTTATTCTCTCCAGCACAGGCGTTATTCCGAAGACTCTGTCGGAGGGTCTAGTCAAACTGGACCTTCCGGCGACTCTGCGGAATAAAATGCAAAAGGCTGTTATACTCCGCACAACAGCAATAGTTCGACGTCACTTAAACCTAACATAGTAGGGTAGTGTGTTGCCGGATAGGCCCACACTACTGAAAAAATCCCATTAAGGTGAATAAAAAGAATAATAATATATATCTTGCCTCTTAGGCCGATTAAAAAGAAAAACCCTGAAAAGGAGATTAAAATAGTTAAAAATAATAATATTATAATAATAATAATAATCCTCGATAATGCCCGGATAGTTCGACGCTTTCTCTCCCCGTCGCACTGAACTCCAGCCGACTGTGCTTCCGCTGGAGGTGCTCCTGCCACTTTGCCTAGTGCCAAGTGAGCAGAGTAGCTTAAATTTGATATCTTGAATAATAATAAACGGCTCTATTACAAGCATTGCTCGTTTAAAGATCATGTACATTAGAATAATGTCTACGTTTATGAAAAACAAACATAATATAATTACTGTAAAAGTATGTATGTATGTACTAAGTATGTACTTGGCTATGTAGGTATGTACGTATTTTACTGTCCAGCCAGATGGGTACGTAGTGCTAAGTAGGTAGGTACCAACCTACAGTAAAAAAGGTGTGTCTTGCTGCATACTATTGTGAATGAGATGTAGGGCGCAATGTCTTGTATTTGTGTAGCAAACTGAAAGGTCAAGTTTTATTTTTATTTTTTTGATACAAAAGCAAAATTTAAAAATAATTTATTTACAAATAAAATATATTAAAATCAAATATTTAAATTTGCATTTTGACTAGAAATGCACACCACAAATAACTAGATCCCATTTCCACGCGAAATAAAATCAAATTAATGCAAAAAAGTAAGAAATTTGAGGTGAAAGCTTTTTAAATTAAACGGTTTTATTCAATACTAGCTGTGCCCGTGAGTAAGTAAGTAAAACTTTATTTGCAGAATATTGGTAACAAAAGTTGTAGTCTTAAATAATAGTGCCTTAAATATTCCGCCGTAAAACGGCATGCAAATCTTTAGTAACATGGTGATGAATAAAACAAAATTAAATGATTACATAAAAAGAAAAACACTAGTATAGTCTAAAAATTAAAAAGAGTTAAAACATTTCAAATTATTAACTAGAGAAATTCACTTTAATAATAAAATAATAAGTTCATTGATTAATAAGAGGTCAATTAAATTAAAAATAACAGAAAACAAATCATTAGGTAGGTAGCACCAGTCGCAGATGAATAAAAATAGTTACATGTCAAATTTATAATAAAGTAGGAAATGTCACATTTTAGTCATTAAGATATTCGTCAACAGAGTAATATGCCTTCTTCAGTAACATATCACAAACTTTTTTTTTTAAAACATCTAAACAGTCAACCTCTTTTATACTTGTTGGCGACTTATTGTACAGTTTCGGTGCCATTGCTAATAAACTTTTATGCAGTGAGGTGATTTTGCAGGGTATTAAATTTAATTTGTGTCGTCGTCTTTCGCTACTAACATGGCCAAACAAACTCAAATTACTCTTCAAAAAAACTACTGTTTTGACAATATTTAAACAGGGAACGGTGTGTACTTTGAGTTCTATAAAGAATGGCCTACAACTGTCAGTTACAGATTGCTCGAATACATCTTTTTTGAGCTTTGAAGACCATTTCCTTTCCAGTACTGTTACCCCAAAACATGATTCCGTACCTTAATGTTGATGCTACGAAACAATGGTATGCTATTAGGACAGTCTTTCTGTTAACTATCTTTATTAACATGTACAATATATATGCTAATTGATGAATTTTGTTGCATAGTATCTCAGTATGGGAGTTCCAAGTAACGCCTTGATCTATTTGCGAACCTAAAAATCTCATGACCCGTGACTTCGTCCGCGTGGATGTTTTGAACTTTCCCACGGGAACTCTTAAATTTTCCGGGATAAAAAGTATCTTGTAGGTTAACCCGGGCTATTAGGAACCATCATACAAAATTTCATCAAAATCAGCCTGGTGGTTTTTGCGTTATGCGCGAACATACAAACAGACAGACAAAAAATCGAAAAGTTGTTGTTTTGGCCTCTTTATCGTTAGTAATGTCCACCACAGTTATTATTTTCCAAAAATATTTGTACAGACATGGCCCGTTAATGTTTTATTATATGTATAGATTTTATTAGATTATGTACTAAAAGGTAGAAAATAATTATATCACACACCTGGAGCCACAAATCTGCAGATCTCTTGCTCTTGAGCGGAACGAAAACTTTATTCAATATCTTTGCCTGGGGTAAAGCATCAAGAGTGTTACTATCTGGGGCCGTCATCAGACAAAATTCAAACCGTTCGGCGCAAAACATATCCTGTAATGAATTTATAACTTAAGTTACAGACCATTTACTAAAAAATCACAATGCATAGATGCCCCATCATGATTAATTTTATTCCCTAGCTTCAATGCGCTTCAAGCAAACTACTATATCAGCTCATATACGTTCCCACCGAGGGGCTCGAGCCTACCCTGAATTAGGACGATCGGGCCTTAGTCGACCACGCGGGCCCAGTGCGGGTTGGTCGACTTCACACACAACCTTCGAGTTTCTTCGCAGGCGTGTGCAGGTTTCCTCACGATGTTTTCCTTCACCGTTAAAGCAATCGGTAAGTATGTACGTAAGTTTAGAAAAACTAATTGGTACATTGGCCGTCCAGATTTGAACCCGGTACCTCTGGTTAGAAGGACCGAGTCGTTACCGGTTGAGCCACCGACGCTTTTTAAGTAAAGCTTCAAAGTAAAATCAATGCGCACGCCCCATGGTTTTGTTTAAATCTGGTGAAGGCACTAGAAAAATATATATGTATTTATCAAATTTAGTTTAAGACCAAAAGAGCTGCAGGTTATGGCCCTCGGTGTGAGATATAATTCTCTTCTACCTTTTAGTACATAATCTATTACAAAATGAAATCGATTAAATTTTCGTTTTTATTTGGTTTGGTGGTAGGGCATATTGTAAGCCCGCCTGGCTAGCTACCACCACCTTATCTAAGTCTTGCCGCCAAACATCAGTGTTAAAAACATTGATGTGTTCCGGCATGAAGATAAATAGCCAGTTCTCCATTGCGTTGGGGAATCTTGGCAAGCCCGCTTCCATCTTCGGCATCATCGTCACTTACCATCTGGTGAGTTGATGCCAAGGGCTAACCAATAGTGAATAAAAAAAAGGTATTTATGATACAAGGGTGGTTAAAAGGTAAATAACAAACGAGTGATATTTGTAAGCCTGAGCCGCAGGCAAGGGTTTACCATCGTGACGAGTTTGTCATTTCTTTTTACACCAATGTATCATACGACATTTTTCAATGCAGTTGTGAGAAAACAGGTAAATCAAAAAACGACCTTGAGAGAAAGACAAAATACATGGGTACTTACCTATCAAGGTTTCGGCAACCAAAGTTCAGTTTACGCGACTTGTGGCTCATTTTGAATGTCTGGGGAGTAATGTCACTTTTTTTTCCTGTACACACATTTTTTATTACACGTATTTAACTATTCATAATTTTATTCGTACATATTCACAACTAAAACAAATCAATTCAGTTTTACAAAAATTGCGCCATATTTAATTTAGCGTGGTACACGTACGCATGCGTCAGTTTTTTTTAATATTACCATACATAGATTATAATAAGGCTTGGGATAATATTATTGTAAGCATTAAAACCTCCTTGGAAAAGATGACCTATTCCTTGTCGCTTCATTCATATTTTTTTAATTCTCCTTTCAAAAGTCTTAAAGAAAATTGTGTATCTTTGGTTTTTTTTTTGCTTTAATTGTATTTGCCATTTTTTTGAGCTACGCTGCTCACTTGGCACGAGGTTAAGTGGCAGGAGCAGCTCCAGCAGAAGAACAGTCGGCTGGAGTTCAGTGGGACGGGGACAGAATTATTATTTCAAGATATAAAATTCAAACTACTCTGCTCACTTGGCACGAGGCGAAGTGGCAGAAGCACCGCCAGCTGAAGCACAGTCGGCTGGAGTTCAGTGCGACGGGGAAAGAAAGCGTCAACTATCCGGGCATTATCGAGGAGGACTGCTTTCTGCATTGCTGCAATTATTGGTCTGCCTCGGAGATCCAGCCGCCTTAGGTTACGTTCAAGGTCAGCTGAATTTAGACTATGGGGATGATTTCGGTGGATTCCACTCGCCACGTATTAGTAACCTCGTGCTCCAGGTCCAGGTACTTGGTCCTTTTATCGGCATCAGCCTGCACGAGGTTTTCATCGTATGGGATAGTGATATCAACCAATTATATAGATATTATATATATAGTGGGTTGTAGTGTTAAGTAAATGAGTTGTCTATTTCCATCCCCTAATCATTTTTTAGAGCCTTCTAGGTGAACGGCTGTAAACTGCTCATTAACTTTTAATCTCATTTAATCCTGAGCTTTCTATTTAATGTACTTTTTCACAAAAATACGAAGGTAATTACAGTTAGTCAGCGCACAGTGGAACAAACTGTTAGGCTAGTCTTGGGACTGGGCAATCTGTCTTAATTTCTTGATTACCGCTCACAGAAGCGAAAGCAAACTAGCCAACTACCTCTATACAAAGAAGGCAATAACCATATAAATCTATATAAAGGAAGCAGTATTAATTGCCTTCGTGGTGTATTGGTTAAGTCCATTAGCTTCACATCAGGTGGTCGTGGGTTCGATTTCCGGTGGAGTCCATTTTTGAAAGATTCAGTTTGGTTGACGGAAGGGTATTTTCTAAGCCCGCCTGCGCCTGGCTAGTCTTGCTGCCAAACATCAATGTTAACAGCATAGATCAAATCAAAATCAAATCAAATTTCATTTATTTGTGATTATATGTTACAAAAGATGTTAAGTGAAAATTATGTCCTAATATATAATCTGTCATTTGACGTACAAATTTAAAATAACAATAATACAGTAATAAAAGCATATCAATACAGTCCTCAAAATAAAAAAAAATAAAAAAATTACATATAATTACAATTGTCACAATATTACATTATAACTAAAAACAACGTGTCATTCAACATAATGTCAAAATAAAAGATGAGATGTAATTATTTTTTTAAATAAGCAAAACATGTCCATTACCTTATACATACTGAAAAATTAATTATAATTAATGATATCAAATTCTATTATAAACAAATATGTCAATTAGATTTATCATTTAAAAAATCATTAATAGAGTAGTACGCTTTATTTGTCAAGAAAGTTTTAAGTTGTCTTTTGAAATCTGTCATGGTATTGTAGTCACGTATAACTTTAGGGATTTTATTGTATATCTTTGGAGCCATCGCAAATATACTGCTGTGAAAAAGTGAAGTTTTGCATTTTACGAGGTACAGACGATCACGAAGTCGGGCTCGTGTTCCATAGTGAAAATACTCCGGATGTGATCGAACAAAAACTGCAGTTTCAAATATGTATAAAGCTGGTACTGTGAGTAGCTTTAGTTCTTTGAAGTAAGGCACACAAGTGTCTGTTTTTTGTAGCCTACAGATGGCCCTAATGCATCTTTTTTGAGATCTCAGTACCGCCTCCTTACCAGTAGCATTACCCCAAAATATTAATCCGTATTTCAAGGTCGGTACCACATAGCCATGATAAGCAGCGAGCACTGCTTTACTATTGACAGTTTTTCCCAACATATAGAGGGCATAAGAAAACTGGTTGACTTTTGAACAAACTTGATTAATGTGTGAGCTCCATTTCAGATTATTGTCAATCTGAAGGCCTAAAAATTTTGTAACCGCAATTTCTCTAACTGTTTTTCCTTCAAAGTGGACACTACTCGTAAGATTCCTAAAGTTTCTTTGTTTGAAAGACATGATATTTGTTTTGTCAATATTAATTTTGAGGTTATTTTGTTTCAACCAGTCAACAATTGAGTTTAAGTCACTTTTTATATCATTTTCGTTTTCACAAATTACAGTACTATCGTCAGCATATAGAACCATGGGATGTTTGATACATTTTGGCAAATCATTGATGTATATAAGGAACAGTAATGGACCCAGAACACTGCCTTGTGGCACACCGTAATGCACCCTTCGTGCATCAGATGTGTAAGATTTTTCAACTTTACACTTAGGGCATATGCGTTCGATTTTGGTAAACTGATTTCTGTTACTTATGTAAGATTTTATTAGGTCGTTAGTATTTCCCCTTACACCATAAGATTCTAGTTTTTTAAGTAACGTTTTGTGATCTACGTAATCGAATGCTTTCGTCATATCAAGATAAATTGCGAATACTGGCAATCGATTATCTACTCTATTATATATGTGTTTTAAAAAATCATAGATAGCTACGTCAATCCTTCTATTTTTTCTGAATCCATTTTGTTCCTTCACTAGTATATTATTAGTTTCAAAGTATTTATATAGTCTATTGTAAATGATTTTTTCTATAATTTTAGACATAACAGGGACTAGTGCAACCGGTCTATAAGATTTCATGTTATCTTTATCGTCTTTTTTCAATAGAGGTTTTATCACAGAAGTTTTAAGTTTTTCAGGAAATACACCGTGCTCGATACAGAGGTTCGTGATGTGAGTTAATATTGGCGCAATTATTTGTGACACATATTTTATAATTCGCGTGCTTATATTGTCGTATCCGGTACTACTCGTGTTTTTCAAATTTCTAATAACTTCATGGATTTCTTCGGGGCAGGTAGGTTCCATGAATAAAGAATTAATTTTGCTGCATCCTTGTGTTGAAGTACTACCTTTTACCTGTGTCACTGGTACAACTTCATCAACAAAGTAATTATTAAAAGCTTGCGCTATGTCTTGTGCATTTGTAATGAGCTTATCAGTTGTTTTTATTTGTGTTATATATTCTCTAGGAAGATTATCTTTTGCTTGATTAATAACTTGCCATGCAGCTCTAGATTTATTTTTTGCATTGGAAATGTGATAATTATTTTGTGCCTTTTTTGTTTGTGTAATTATACATTTTAACCGCCTAGAATATGTTTTAAATTTGTTTTTGTTTTCAGATGTTCTAGTTGACCTGTACTTCCAGAGTAGATCTCTACAGCGCTTACTACAACTCTTAATGCCCTTTGAGAGCCATTTGGGGGACTTCCTTATTGAATTCTTTACTCTGAAGGCGGGGAAACATAAGTCATAAAACATTTTAAAAATATCATAAAAGTAATTGAAAGAATCAGTAGGATCCATTGAAGAGTATGACTCTGAGAAATGTATACTTTCCAAGCACAAACTAAACTTAATCAAGTTGTCTTTAGAAAAATCCCGCTTTGATGAGTACCAGTATTTAAGCTTACAAGTCCTCTTAACAGGACAGCTCAATATTTGTGCTACATGGTCAGATACAGCAAATTCAAATATATCTCCCTTGGCACCGCGTATGTTATGAATTATGTTATCTAAACAGGTCCCGCTATTGGGACGTGTAGGTTCTCTTATAGAAAATTGTAAATTACAACTTGTAACTAGTTCCTCGAACTCCTTTGAGTGCTTGGTCTGTACCAAGAGATCGATATTAAAATCCCCGCAGATTATTAATTTTATTCTATTTTTGTAAATAAATAAGTTCAAAATGTCATTCAATTTGTCAAAAAATATGTCATAATAATAACTTTGATTTTTATTCTTTGGCACCCTGTATACACATAAAATCACAATATCATGTTCAATAAGTTCTAGAGCACAGCCTTCTATTACATTTGGGATACAGAGCTTGGAAACCGTGTTTATTTCTTTAAACTTATGATCCGTACGTACTAAAATACAAGCTCCTCCTTTCCTATTGTCTCTAGAATAACATGATGCAATTATAAAGTTGGGAATATTCAACAATTTTATATCATTTATTATCATATTGTGTTCCGTAAAACAAAGGACATCCACTGTTTTTCCACATGTGTCAAGTTTGTCTAACCCTACCATAAATATGTCTGATTTACTGACTAGTCCACTGATATTTTGATGTAAAATATTAATGCGATTAAACACGAAAAAAATCATTGTTATTATTTACGGTAATGGGAGACGTAAGTGGGGGTTTTTTTTGGTTTAGGTCATTCGAGCACTCTTCCGTTTGTGTGCAGCTATCAATGTAGGACTTATTTTTTTGCTTATTTTTATTATAATTACATTTTAATTGCTTATTTTTATAGTCAATTCGTACAATAATTCTTACAATACATCTACATGTCTCTATTTTATTCAATTGATATTTACTTTTCCAGTACAAATATGGTTCAAGAATGGTTACATTAGCGAAATTTGAAACTACATACTTTAAAGTAGAATTTAAAGCATATTCACTCAAGTATCTATTGTTGCAGATTTCACCAATAATAACATTTGTCTGTGTAAAACGACTAAGGTAGTAATAGAGAAAAGATTGAAACCTCAGCGGGTTTGTATCATGCGAGCCACCTAGTATAATTACATAGTCAGATTTGGTGAACTCTGTACACATTGATATCCCTGACTGTAGAACTTGATCCATAGGGGCACCCGGTGTTAAGATAGCCCTTACTGTATATTCATTTCCAGAAAAAAAATCCAATAAATTTCTCAAATTCCTACCGGTTTCATCCGCGAGAAGAAGTATTTGAGGCTTTAGTCTGGGGCATTTTTTATGGAAAGGTGACTCTGTTTTTGTGTCAGTGGTGCCATCTAGTCTAAAAGGCTTGGCATTCATTAATGCTGTTGCGGTCGCCGGCGCAGTCTCGTCCACGGCTTTACCGATCCGATCGCCATCTACAATGCTCGTGAATGAGCTCTCTTTGCCCAGTTTAGAAGCTGTCGCTGCTGGCGGAGATGGTTTTTTATTCTCAGTTTCCTTGTTGTTACTTGCAAAACTCATAGATGGCGGCACAATTGGGTTCACTGTGGTCCCGGGTGGCTCAGAGGTTTGTGTAGTGGAAATTAAGTCACTATCCTCAGACTGCCCAAATAAATCATTTGACCATTTTGAAGTTTTTCGTCCTTTTTTATTTTTCTTTGCGTTGCCAAACTGTGGTGAAAAAAAATTTTTTAATGGCGATGAAGTTCTAATGTTTTGGTTTCCCCTAATGATGTCGTCTATTCCAATTTTTTTGAACATTTTAATTTTAAATTCACATGCTGCTAATTTATTTCTTAATGTTTGATTTTCTATCATTATATTTTGAATCTCAAGGTCGGCACTTTCCAGCTCCAAATGTAGTTTTTTGATTTCTTCTTTTAGTTCGATGACGCATGAATTATTTTCATTGCTCTCAAGAATTGGTAGGCTTAAATGAGATACCTCCGAAAATGTGACTGAAGTTAAATTCTGTTGAGCTGAGTTGTTCAATTGAGATTTGGGTTGTTTTTTCCTCTGCGTTACAAAATCCATAGGGTTACTTTTTTCAACGTTTTCAGATCTGTCTTCCGATAATACTTCGAATGAATTTTCAGTTGGTATATTTATTACAATGGATTTTTCTATGTCCTTGGAACGACATGGGTCGCATTGATATTTTATCTTACTTTCCGGTTTCATCAGATAAAATCTACTTTCTCCCACGCTTGTGCAATCCAAATGATAGTATTTTTTGCATTTAGCACATAGTAAGAAGTCTCTTCTCTCGATAGCATTGTTACATTTCCCGCACCTGATTGTCATTTCACGATACATCATTCTGGATTTCCTTCTTACTTTGAGTATCAGAACCAAATAAGAGTCGCCCTCTGTTGTCGAGTAGCGGAACTGAAGTGAAGTCGTACTCCGATAGTCTGACGTCTACGTATCAGCTGACAAATTGATGTGATGAATCATATGATTATTGTTTTCATTGTCACTTTTGAATCTCGTAACGGAATTTAATTATGGTTTTTGTTTTATTTAACCATTTTGTTTCAAGGAAAGCACTGTAAACGTTAGCTAATCAGAGCAATTTGTCCGTCTATTACACAAAACACTCGCAAATATGTATAATGGAGTGGTTAAAATGCTTTTTGTGTTCGAAACAGTTTTTTGCATTTAACTCTAAAAGTACGAGCTCTTTTAAAAAGATAACACTAATTCCACTTCACTTTGTATACATACACATAACTATCACTTTGCTATTAGAAAAAGTTTAGTTAATCATTATTTTAGAATTTTCAAACGCGGACTCGATGTGTAATGTGTAATAGATGTATTCTGGCTTGAAGGATCCCCATTGCGTTGAGGAATCTTGGTAAGCCCGCTTCCTTCTTCGGCATCATTGTCACTTACCATCAGGTGAGATGATGCCAAGGGCTTCATCATATCAGCTGAGAAACGTCCACTGCTGGACAAAGGCCTCCCCCAAGGCTTTTCACGACGACCGGTCATGCACTACCCACATCCAGCGGTTTCTCGCGATATTCACCAGATCGTCGGTCCGCTGCATGGGAGGCTTTCCTACGCTACTTTTTCCGGTGCGAGGTCGCCACTCGAGAACTATACTGCCCCAACGGCCATCTATTTTACGAGCTATGTGTCCCACCCACTGCCACTTCAGTTTAGCGATTCTGTGAGTTTTGTCGGTTACTTTGGTTCTCCGCGCATCTCCTGATTTTTGATTCGATCGTGTAGGGAAATTCCGAGCATAGCTCGCTCCATTGCCCTTTAAGCCTCTTTATGAGGCCCATAGTCAGCGACCATGTCTCTGTTCCGAATGTCATCACTGGCAACACTCACTGGTCAAAGAACTTAGTCTTGAGACACTGCAATATTTGGGACGTGAAGAAATTACGAAGCTTCCCGAACGCTACCTAGCAAGTTAGATTCGTCGATTGATCTCTCTTTCTTGAAGTTGGACCTACCTAGCTGGACTGTTTGTCTCAGGTATACATATTCGTCAACAACTTCCAGTGTAGAGTCTCAAACCTTTAGAGAGGTGGGTGCGACGCGGACATTTAACACTATTTTCGTCTTGTACATGTTCATTTTAAGACCTACTTGTTGAAAGACTTTACCGAGGCCATCAAGCATTATGTTTAGGTCTTCTATAGTCTTAGCCATGACCAGGATATCGTCAGCTAATCGAAGGCTGGGTATATACTCGCCGTTGATATTGGTGCCGAGTTCACCCCAGTCCAGAAGCTTGAAAACATATTCCAGGGCGGCGGTTAACAGTTTCGGAGATATAACGTCTCCCTGTCTCACCTCTCGCTGCAAATGGATAGGTTTCGAGTTCTGGTTCTGGAGGTGAACTGACATGATGTCGTTTTCATACAGACAGTTCAACACCTCGACGTATCGATGGTCAATTTGGCACCGCTGGAGAGACTGTAGCACAGCCCATGTTTCAACTGAATCAAAGGCTTTTTCACATACGTACCTACGTAACTACGTTCTCTACAGAACTATAGTTATATTCTTTCAGGTTGTTCAGGTCAGATAATAATGGATGGTTTGACCCGTTTACTTTCATGCTGCTAATATGATTATGCAAGACACAGGACTCTCTATCGGTTAATGAAACACATGCATTGTCCCTACTTTATATTGTAAAATGTTAAAATGTGTTTTTTGGTTTATGTGTTGTTTGTTTTTTACCTTTTCACGCTTCAACACCTTGACCAATCGTGAATAAATTTGGCATGCAGATGGTCAGTTTCACTAAAAAGTGCAAAGGTTACTTTTTATCTCTAAAATAGCATGTTCCGTTGCAGTTTCTAGGGGAATTGAAAAAAATACTCTTTTTTTGGTGAATTTCTTTTACATCGCAACGGAACAATGGATTGTTGTGACTTTTTGCACAGATATGGTTAAGAGGATTGGATATAACATATTTTACTAATTAGAATATCCTGTCATAGTTCCCGAGGGATCCGGTGAAAACTCATTTCACGCTCACGCACGTCAGCGTCGCAACGGAGTAACGGATTGAATTGATTTTTTGAATAGAATTATTTGAGGTTGTGGGAAGTGACATAGACTGCTAATCAGAATAGTTTGATACAGTTCCTGAGGGATCTAGGGAAAACTTAAGTCCACGCTCGCGAGCCGCTTGCGGCTCACGCACCACTCGTCAATGACGACAGTCATTAAAACGATGTGCACACGGGCAAAACCGCGGGCCAAAGCTACTGATTAGATAATTGCTATTTACCAGTAGGTGATTGAGTTTATCGCTGTTAGAATAGATAGCATTATAAGCAAATAAAAAAGTTGAATAACTGTTTAAAAGACTAAAAACCGATTTTGAAAAAAAAAAAACACTTAAAGTATAAAATAGTATTTTTATGTTTAAATACACGAAATGAACCAACAATAACGAAATCAAAGGTAGGTATGAATTAAATTAGGGGCCTAGGTTTTTTTTTTGGGGTCGGTGCCAACAAAACCATTGAATCTAAAATATTTGATAGGTACGTAGTTGCTCCTACTCGCGCTAAGGAGTCCACAATGAATGAATAAAAGTATTTTTCAGTCGCTCGCGTCAATGTTTTTTGTTTGTAATGTGAATAAGTATCATTGCATAGTTATGAGATGCAGTGATACGGATCCCTCGGAACGCAAGTTCGACTCGGACTTGGACAGTTTTTTTTATGTAGTAAATTCATGATCATTCATCAATTTTATGTATCTACCCTCTTTTTAAATTTAAGCACAGATTATAAAGTTATTATTATTTTTTGTTTTCTTTTTGTGTATGAATTGTAATTTAGCTTTGAATAAATTGCGTTGGGGAATCTTGGTAAGCCCGCTTCCATCTTCGGCAACATCGTCACTTACCACCATGTGAGATGTTGTCAAGGGTTTACCAATTGTGAATAAAAAAAAATGTTTTACCTATCTATCTATCAAATTGAATAGGACTTTTTGTCAATAATTTTTAAAAAAGCGGTTGATGCTCATTGCTACTTGCATGGTTTGGTCGATCACGTAGGTAAACTAACCAAGATAATGTTCACTACTTGGATTGGGTTGACTGCTGGTGGCATTCATCTCGACTGTTTTGGTGATTCGCAAGGCGGTATAAATTCGATACCGGTTGCTATCACTGGATGGCAGTCGTTAAGCCGTGTCAGGGGCCTTACAGGCGGCTTGAAAACTTCTGACAGTGGGGCTAGTTCTACAACCTCCACCAGACCTTGTCCCCTGTGTGTGGAGTATAGACTAACCTTACCCGAGCTTTTGAAGAGATCCGATTATCCAACAGTGGCACACCCTGGACACTTCATACAACGGGTCAGAAATGACATTTCAAAAAAGGAATTACGGAACAAACAAAATGACGGCGAAATCCTATACGTTCGACAACTAAACTGTAACCAATCTGTATCAATCTGGGTGACGAGGGGGTGAGGTCGGAATCAAGAGAGCGGCAGGGAGTGTCCATACTGTATGTTATGTAACATAAATGGTTGAAAATCGGGTGAAATACCCTTCAAAATTTCATTACATAATACGTAGAATTTAGGGGGTTGTATGGCCAATGTTGAAAATACAAAAAGAAATTTTGTGGTAATAAGTAAAAATATAATTTAAAATTTGTAAAGTTTGTACAGCTTTAAAAAAATATGTTGGTCACCTCTTTATGTATTCCTGCATACACATAATAATATAAAATTATTTTATATTATTATGTGTATGCAGGAATACATAAAGTTAAAAATTTTACCAAAAGTAGTAATGGCGATCTATACGTATAGATTTTTACCAGTAATTTTAGTGAAACTACCTAGAAATACTTATAAACTAACACACAGTTAAATTTATAAAGTTCATTATATGCCGAAGAAGTCTGGTCCGGGAAATAGGAAAATTAGGAAACAAAGGCGTGTACTTCCCTTAAGCGCAGACGAGAAGATGGACTACCGCTTACGCCGACCGATGGTACATCCGCCTTGCCGTTGACGCAATGGTGGCAGATTTTTATGGCTTGGGACGACCTTTGCCGGATAATAAATCCCTCCCCACTGGATATGTTAAGGGGTATGCCAAAAAAACCCTAGAAATATGAGAGAAATCGGATTTATTATAGCGCCATTCGCCAAGGAAAAATCAGAAAGAAGTCGGAAACTCGTACCTTGAAAAAACGGTTGTCTGTAAAGTCGGTTTACTGACGATAGTTGAACGTGACAACGTCATAAGAAAAAAGCCTTAAACGGAACGCCTCAGAGGTAACGACGCATGGTAACGACGCATTTTTTCGTGCGTGCAGCCGGCTCCATCGAATTATAAGACGTTATCACGTCAAAAACAGCAAGGGTTACTTCATATAACTTTAACTGGGGTTGTACACATCGATACACATTAGAATTTCAGGTATAAACACACAAAACCAAAAAATATCCTCGTTTGGTGACCAAAATTCATCTTTTTTTTCTTTTTCCTCTGTCAATCAATACTTCTAATAATAATTTCGCATAAAAAAAAAGAATCTGAACACCAAAAAGGTAATAATTTTATAACGAATGTCCAAAAAGATTACGTTACAGTTAGTACTAATATTATATTATTATATACTTTGACAGGTTGTTGACGAATATACGCTACGTGGCGTAGCACTTTCTACGCCGTAGCACGTAGCATTCAAAACAATAATTTGGCAGTTGACAGCAGCCAAAATATTCTGGTACTAAAACTCTCTGAGCTAATAACTAGCAAAATATTTAAGTTCCTATTAGGAAGCTTTTATTTAACTTCTTGCAATATTGAAATATCTGTGTGTATGTAATTAAGTTTTCCGCTTCAAAATTTTATAGTTACATTTCACCCACTTCCCGGTGTTTTATTGAGCTGAAATTTGGCATAAAGAAGTAATCCTAGTGACAATAGATACTCTTGGTATTTTGAAGTTGATCTGATGATGAACTTACTATGTAAAAGCCAGACCCCAGGATCGTCTATTGTTTTCATAGATTCCTAAAATTTCCTATATATTTATTACGCTCGCCTCTTTTTAGGATTCCGTAGTACAACAAGGAACCCTTGTAGTTTCGTCATGTCTGTCCGTCTGTCTGTCCGCAGCCTAGATCCTAGACTATTATTAGTTCAGAGCTGAAATTTGCAAAGATATATATAATAATAACGCGGATAGAACTGTAAAAAAAATTATGGAAAAAAAACTTTTGAAGGGTACCTACCCTACATTTAAAGTGGGGATGATTTTTTTTTCGTCATGGGGTATCGTTGGTTAGAGCTTAAAAAATAGTTATAAGTCTTCTAAGACCATTTTATAGTTTAGGGTTCCGTTTTGGAAAAAAATATGCTTGAAAGTGCTAAATTTTGTTGGAGTCGAATGTCCCCACCCCTTAATAACTAAACCGCTGTATTCGCAAATTTGAAAAAAATCATTAAAGTAGTCTATATAATAAATTAAAAGGAAAACTTTCAAAGCTAATAAGGATTTTCTTGTTGACGAGCAATAGTCGATCAAAAAAAAATCGTATATACACTAACCTGCTCAAAAATGTTGCGAACGCGTCTTAGAATATGTCAAAATGTAAGTAAATCACAACATATTGGCAACTACGGAACCCTAGATTGTGCGTGGCCCGACACGCACTTGGCCTTTTTTATTTGAAATAGGAAATATGCATTATGGGGTAACAATAATAAATCTTGTCACGGACTTTCATAATCATCATTCGTTCAAACTATTGCTTTTAAATAGCAAGGCGTGACGTCATAGTTTTTCAGCGGCACATAAATGTAGGTAACAATGAATTTTAATTAATTAATAAATTGAAATCGTGACGTAAAACAAACAAAACCGCTCAAATAAAAAAAAAAAACTATTATTATTTTTTCTTGCATTACTTAGCATTCGAATAATCAATCGAGGTCTTTTGTAGATAGACATTAATTAATGATTAAGTTATAAACAATCTTATTCAAATCAAATCATATTTTATTTCAAGTCACATGGTTATATTATCCATGTCTTCCGCGTGGCAGGCGCATATAAATATTGCAAAGGAATCGTAGAAAATCTATAATAATTAATTAATTGTTAAAAGTTTTTTACAAAAAGTCTCTTTTTTTCCTTGGCATCATCTCACCTGATGGTAAGTGAGGATGGTGCCGAAGATGGAGGTGGGCTTACCAAGATTTCCCAACTCAATGGCGAATGGACGGACGGACATCCGAGGCTTTGTAAAAGGGTCCCGTTGTCATTCGGTACGAAACACTAAAAGTTAAATTATTATGACGCACACATAGATCGCTTTTAGTTTTTTTTTTCGGCTGCGCTAAATTCTCCTTCTAGTAAAATGACTTCAAACTTTTTGCTGCTTTGTTTAAATGGCTATTTAACATGATTAATGATAAAGAAAAAAAAACTTGGTAATTAATTGACACTTTAATTAATCTTTTCGTATCCGCAACCACGCATGCGTAATGTAAAATGTCCAAGCACAGAAGAAGGCCAGAGTATAAAAATATTTTATTATTTAAACAATCCTTTAGTTTAAAGATCCCCCATCCCTGCCAACCTGCAGCAATATTCTGAGTCAGGACCATAAATTCCTAGATTCAGCGCAGTGCTACAGACTGTCTTAGTGTCAGTGTAGTGTGTCGTGACCCTAACTTATTAAGTGAAATGTGTGGTGGGTGACCCTCTAACCCTTCACAAAAAGAATTCTTGCAATAAGCTGGCGGCGATGACACCGCGGCTTTAATCTACCCGCGACCACGGCTATCGAAGCATAGTCGAAACGTTGAGGTAAAAACAACATTATATAAAATCACGTCAAGTCCTGCTTTCAATTTGTCATTTCTCGTAGTAGCATTTTCTAGTTGCATTTTTATTATGTTTAAGTAAGCTATTTTTCATTTTTGTTGTTACTTTTCTTAATTGTATTGCGTTGTGTTCCTGAGATAAAATGTTTTCTATCTATCTAACTGTAGAAGTTTTCGGGAGCGATTTCTTCAACAGCCTGTATCTAATGTAAAAATCCCACAGAGTCCCGCTTACTAACGATAACGTGCAGGAAACTGGAGTATTATGAAACATCTTATTATGAAACAGCCGCCGCCCGTGATATTGTATATTGTATGCGTGGAATATATCCCAACAAAACAAATGTGAAATGGGGCCAAGTTCGACATCAAAAAATTACAGCGATGTAAATGGGTAGGTACCAAGTTCTATAGTGGTTACTAAATCATAGTTAAGTAACTTCAAATAGAAATATTTATTTGAAACTTCTGCAAATAATAGATAATATACAACGGTTTTCAGCTGACTAAATTTTTTTTTAGTTCTGTGCTACTTCATGGTGTAACTAGGCAAATTTAACTATCCAATTTTATTATATATTGATATTTACTTTTTAAAAGTAAGCTTTTCTTGCTTGGCTCCTTGATCATTTAAACTTGCCAAATTACACCATTTAGTAGAACAGAAAATATCAATTATTTTAAGCAACTGAAAACCGTTGTATATTCTCTATTATTTAGAGCAGTCTAAAATAAATATTTCTATTTGAAGTTCCGTAGCTATGATTTAGGAAACTCTATAGAACTCAGTATCTTTCCATTTAGATGGCTGTAATTTTTTTATATCGAACTTGGCCCCATTTCACATTTATGTTTTGTTGGGATATTATTTATTTTTATGAAATTAGTAATAGACATACATATATGTTATTTTTGGCGGCACCGAACCCTCGGTGTGCATGCCCGAGTCGCACTTGGCCAGTTTTTTTAATTTTTTACTCAATACGCCTAATAAATCGTACTCAAATTCTTAATAAAAAAATAATAATAAATAAATAAATAAATCTATTTGGAATCCACATCTCATATTAAAAAGTCACATGGATGTGGTCCATATAATTATTCCAATGAGGAGGAACCCAAATTTCGTGAGTCCGACTCGCACTTAGCCTGTTTTCCTTTTTTCCTTTGTATACGCCTATTAACCTACCTAAATGATAAACCAGTTTCTAAGTCCCCTGGAAATACTCTATAATTTTGATAAATAGTGATGACAAGGAACCTTAATTTCGCAAGTCCGGCTCAAACTTAGCTAGTTTTTCGATTTTTTTTCTTTGTGTTCGCCTAATTATTTATCTCGATGACAAATTTCAATTTGATTAGTTATTTTATTTTATTATTTAAGGAAAACTAGGTTACATTATATGATCAAACATCAATTAGATAAGGAACATTGAAAAGTTTTCGCCTTTCGCCTCTAGAAGTAGTCTATATATTTTGCTGAGTAGTGGTGATACGCAACCCTTAGTGCTCAAGTATGACTTACACTTGGCGTTTTTTTTTTTAATTTTCCTTTGTAAACGTCTAATAACTTACCATGGTGCCAAGTTTCAAGTTTGTAAGTTACCTGGAAGAGGTCTACATATTTTGCTGAGTAGTGGTGATACGGAACCCTTGGTGCGCGAGTACGACTCACACTTACCTACCAACCTACAATTACCAAATTTCGAGTTTCTAAGTCACCTAGAAGTGGACTATAATTTTGATGAGTCTGTGAGTCAGTGAGTGAGTGAATCATAAAAATAGTAATTTTCAGACGTCAATATCTATTATTATATCAGCTCTTAAACGTCCCCACCGAGGGGCTCGAGCCTACCCTGAATCAGGGCGATTAGGCCTTAGTCGACTACGCGGGCCCAGTGCGGGTTGGTCGACTTCACACACAACCTTCGAGTTTCTTCGCAGGCGTGTGCAGGTTTCCTCACGATGTTTTCCTTCACCGTTAAAGCAATCGATAATGATATGTACGTAAGTTTTTGAAAAACTCATTGGTACATTGGCCGTCCAGATTTGAACCTGGTACCTCTGGTTAGATGGACCGAGTCGTTACCGGTTAAGCCACCGACGTCAATATCTAAGAAATGGTAAAAGATATATTTATGGAAATTGCGATTGTAGGTGATCTAGAGGGTCTTACTGAACACACAAAATCGCAAGTGTGTAAGTCAAACATATTTTAAGTTACAGGTACGTCTAAAATGGCCCGAAATGGTTCGTGTAATATAACCCACGGCCGTTGTCGCCTTTTTCTTTACGAACTTGGCGGAGACACTGCCGTGTGTCTAGATGAGACGCTTGCCGTCAGAAATTTGACATAAGTTTAATTTTCATCATCCGATTTCAATGAAAAAGTTCAAACTATGAATCTTAAAATCATCACTAAAAATCAAATTAAAATTAGTTCAACCTTTATGGAGATTAGCTTGGACAAACGCACTGACAAACAAATAAAAATTCTGGTACTTTTTTTTCATCAATGTGTTTAGAATTCATACTAACCGCCTCCGTGGCATAATGGTTAGTCCATTCACTTCCCACCAGGAGGTTGCGGGTTTGATTCCCGGAAGGGTCAACTTTGTAAGAGTCGGTTTGGTTGGTAATAGGGCATTTTTCATAGACCGCCTGACTAGCTACCACCATCTTATCTAAGTCTTGCAGCCAAACATCTGAGTTAACAGCATTGATGTGTTCCGGCTTGAATATAAGATAGCCAGATCCCCATTGCGTTGGGGAATCTTGGTAAGGCCGCTTCCATCTTCGGCATCATCGTCACTTACCATCAGGTGAGATGATGCCAATAAGGGCTTACCAATTGTGAATAATAAAAAAAACTAAATTACTTGTCATCAAAATGTGGAAGAAACCAAAACATGCAGGTACATCAAGTCAGCATCATCGTCACTTATCATCAGGTGAGCTGATATCAAGGGTTAAAAAAATAAAAATTAAATTATCTTACAATCGTTAATTAAAACCGCCTTCAAAGTTTTATTTTTATTACTACGATTCATTTTGTACCTTACGGCATAAATTTTAATACAGTTATTTGAATGAGGCTATTTCAGCTCCGATAAGCATTTCAGTTTTCTAAGAGAAATTGTCAATTTATTGAAAACAGAATAAAATCTATGCACAGAAATTTAAATATCGCTAAGCGGATTTTTTTTCAACCTTGACATTCTAATCATTCTGTATCGAAAAATCAAAATGATATTCGGGTATTTGCAAAAAAAAGCGATGTCGATATACAGAAAAGACAGAAAGGAATTGAAATCTAGAAATATCAAGCAGTAGAAGATATTTCAAAATTTATTAATTTTAATTTATAAACATAATTGTGAGTATAAATTGATCATTTTCATCATTTAATTTAAGAGCACTGCTCTTGTTTGTGGAGTAATCGCCAATTCATCCTATCCTCAGTCATCGTATTGATACGACATCACAACTGCCTTTTTTCCACCAGAGGATACATTGAGATACCTTTTTTTTGTTCACAATTGGTAAGCCCTTGGCATCATCTCACTTGATGGTAAGTGACGATGATGCCGAAGATGGAAGCGGGCTTACCACAATTTCCCCAATGCAATGGAGAATTGGCTATCTTATCTTCAAGCCGGAACACATCAATGTTGTTAACACTGATGTTTAGCGGCAAGACTTAGATAAGATGGTGGTAGCTGGCCATGTGGGCTAAGAAAATGCCCTACCACCAATCAAACTGAGTCTTACAAGTTGACCCCACCGGGAATCGAACCCGCGACCTCCTTTTGCGAAGCGAATGGACTAACCATTACACCACGGACCTCCAACCACCTGGTTGGAATTATAATGATCCTGATGCTGCTCAAACCAAGTCTCTAAAAAAATACTCCTTATTAGTAACCTGTTAATATCCGCAAACAAATCCTCGATAGCCTAATTTCAATACCACTAACTCTACCTGCCAAACACCCTCCGCACTTGTGAATATTTATTATATCATCTGTGGTAACGGAACCAACCCTAGAATATGTCTTTACTCACCCATACTTCGCGTCAGTCGAGGTACGAATGTCGCGGAGAGCGGACGTACGCTCCCAGACAGCTTTTCTCACCCCAAATATAAACTTTCGGGTTGTGTAATTAGTTAAACATTTTCAAAATTCTGTATTTAAAAAAATCAGTGTTGTTGTCTCCTTAGTGACTCTTAGTGTAGTAGTTTTTATTCAAGAGGATAAATCAAAGTTTTTTTAGGTGAGAAAATTACTTTTGTTTTTGGGATAATTCCCAGGAATTTTCACCGCACGGTCCGCTGGACTAGACAGGTCATTTATTAAATTGAGTGGATAGGTTTAATAATTTGACGTCATTAATTTTGTCCGCACCGGTTATTATTTTATATTCTTATTTTCGATGATATATTCTCTTTTAAGCCTCATTCACCTTTATTGTTGGTATTCATTTGGTAACAATTTTTTAGCAGCTAATCTTTTTTTTATCATCTAACGGTGTTATGTGCCCGCCGTACTCGTACTTCAATATTACGGATTTATTTATTTAAATATTTAATTTTATTTCGTGATTTATTATATATTTCATCTGGTTTGTTTCATATTATAATCAGCTCAGTGAGTGTCGGTGGCGTAATGGCCTCCTGTCTGGGAGGTCGTGGTTCGAATCCTGCCACGTACCATTTTTTTTTTTCGATTTTATATGTACGTTTATCCGACGCTCTTACGGTCAAGGAAAACATCGTGAGGAAATCTGCACACGCCTGCAAAGAAACTCAAGGGTCGTGTGCGAAGTCGACCAACCCGAACTGGGCCAGCGTGGTCAACTGAGGCCTGATCGCCCTAATTCAGCGTAGACACGAGCCCCTCGGTGGGGACGTATATGAGCTGTTATGATGGTAATAAGCTATTAATGTTATGTAACGTTTCTTTAGCTTTTTATACTTTTGCGTTAATATGAGGTCAATTTTACTCAAAATAAAAAGGCCATGTGTTACCAATCTATCTCATCATTATCATATCAGCTGAAAGACATTCACTGCTAGACAAAGGCCTCCCTCAAGAATTTCCACAAGCACCAGTCCTGCGCCGTTTGCATCCAGCAGCAGCTTCTTCAACTCCGCGTTCTTCACCAGGTCGTCAGTCTACCGAGTGGGAGGTCTGCCTACGCTACGTCTTTTGGTGCGTGGTCGCCACTCCTGAACGTTACTACGTCAACGGCCATATGTTCTACGAGCTATGCGCCCCACCCTCTGCCATTTAAGTTTAGTGATTCTGAGAGCTACGAATCTCCTCATTCCTGACTTGATCACGTAGGCAAACTCCGAGCATATCTCGCTTCAATCCAATCTATATCTTCTGTGAATATAAAAGAAGTCGTGATTGACTGACTGCCTGACTGATCTATCAATCAACGTACAGCTCAAAGCGCTGGACGGATCGGATTGAAATTTGGCATACAAAGAGCAATCATGAAGTGGGCATCCTGTAAGAAAAGTTTTTGGAAAATTTCCATAGGAACGGCAAAAAATGGGATCTGCGCGGGAGAAGCCACAGGCAACACCTAAATAAAAATTAAATGCTCTCCTTGAAAAGCGTATCACTTCAAACAACTGCTGAGCCGATTTGGGAAGTAATATTTTCATATAGTAATGATGTTTTGAGTAAGGTTTTAGGAGAAAGAAGAATTAAAAAAAAAAATGGAAAATTGAAAAAGTTGGAAGAAACTGAAAGTTCTTTTTTCTATTGGATTTTTCCTAATTCTGCGTTCTCGATTACATTAATTAAAAACGATATTCAAGCAGGCGAAGCCGCGGGCATACGCTAGTTGGGAATTTTAAAAATATATTTTTTACTAAGTGCCATTTTTCCAATCTACCGTCTACTTCTCTTTCTTATTCATGTTTAGTGGTTTTGGTTTGACATTGTATCATCATCTCAACCGGAAGGCCTCTCAGCCCAATCCTGGGTACCAGAAGAAGTGAAATTGATTGATTAATTAAAAACACTTTATTGCACAACGCCTGGCTAGCTACCACCATCTTATCTAAGTCTTGCCGCCAAATATCAGTGTTAACAACATTGATGTGTTCCGGCTTGAAGATAAGATAGCCAGTTGTCCATTGCGTTGGAGAATCTTGGTAAGCCCGCTGCCATCTTCGGAATCATCGTCACTTACCATCAGGTGAGATGATGCCAAGGGCTTACCAATTGCGAATTAAAAAAAGAAAACATAAGAGAAATAAAAAGTTACAATGATTGAGGAAGTTGCACATGAAAGCTGTCTTATCGCTAACAAGCGATCTCATCCAGACAACTATTAGGTGGAGGAAACATGAAAAATCAATATTGTGGATTTAATAGTCGGCAATAAACAAGTTCTTTTATTGCAATATTAGCAATAATAATAAATAAATAATAAAATAGCTTTATTTTCATTCCACAAAATACAAAAATTAACAATTTACAAATTAAAGCGGTACATTGATTGATAAAATAATAATAATATGAAATTGTAATTTAAAAATTGAATTAATAAACATATATGCTTAATTTGTGGACCCCCTTAGGGTAAAAGCCTCCTCCAAAGAATTCCATTTTATTCTGTCTTTGGCGCTGGTCACCCAGTCTCTTCCTGCATTTGCCACAATCTCGTCTTGCCAACGAGCGCGCGGGCGACCTCTTCGCGGTTTTTGTAACAAAAACTCAATAAAGAGTTTACAAACGAACAAACTTAATATATTTTTTAGAACTTCCTAGTTTACTTTGATTTAGATAGATTAGATTGTTAGATTTGATTAATCAAAGCTGGTACATTGGCCATCCAGATTTGAACCCGGTACCTCTAGTTAGATGCACCGAATCGTTACCGGTTGAGCCACCGACGCCAATGTACCAATGAGTTTTTCAAAAAACTTACGTACATACTTACCGATTGCTTTAACGGTGAAGGAAAACATCGTGAGGAAACCTGCACACGCCTGCGAAGAAACTCGAAGGTTGTGTGTGAAGTCGACCAAACCGCACTGGGCCCGCGTGGTCGACTAAGGCCTAATCGCCCTGATTCAGGGTAGGCTCGAGCCCCTCGGTGGGGACGTATATGAGCTGTAATGATGAATCAAAGCTGCATCATAATAAACAGTGATACATAAAAAGGAAACAAAAATTCGTAAACGAATATCTATGCTTGAGTGTAATAAAAAGGGGGTAGATATAAAAAAAATGTGTTGTAGCTGAGAAATGGCTCCGACTCAACTTAGTTGCAAGTAATTATGTACCAATGATGATATTGTGCCGGCGCCGGGACGGAAATCGGTCCAACGGATTTCTACGTTATAACCGCCCCCGTGGTGTAATGGTTAGTCCATTCGCTTTGCAACAGGAGGTCGCGGGTTCGATGCCCGGTTGGGTCAACTTGTAAGACTCGATTTGGTTGGTGGTAGGGCATTTTCTAAGCCCGCCTGGCCAGCTCCCACCATATCTTATCTAAGTCTTGCCGCCAAACATCAGTGTTAACAACATTGTTTTGTTCCGGATTGAAGATAAGATAGGCAGTTCTCCATTGCGTTGGAGAATCTTGGTAAGCCCGCTTCGATCTTCGGCTACATCGTCACTTACCATCGGGTGAGATGATGCCAAGGGCTTTCCAATTTATAAAAATGAATCCCTATTTCCCTTGGTCACGGCCCCACGCGTGAACGGCTGGACCGATTTCGCTAATTCTTTTTTTGTCGAGTTCGTTATTTTTAGGAGAAGGTTCTTATGTAGGATAGGGTAGGGAAGGGTAGGGTAGGGTAGTGTAGTGTAGAGTAGGGTAGGGTGGGGTAGGGTAGTGTAGTGTAGTGTAAGGTGGTACGAAGTTCGCCGGGACAACTAGTTGTGAATAAATAAAAAATAAAAAAAAGGCGAACTTCTCAAGGAAATTTGTACATTTTCATTTCTTGATTAAAACAAAGAACCGATGAACCAAACAGTTGGCATTTAGAAATTCAAATAAACTTACTTTCCAATGTTGAAATGTTTCCAAATCAACCGTTTCATAATTTCCAAGTGATTTGAAAGGGCTATTTTTAGTATTTCATCGTTCGAATATCAAAATGAAAAGTCAGTCAAGTAAAATGAACGCCCGATAAAAACCGGACAAGTGCGACTCGGGGTAACACGTACAGGGTTCCGCACCAAAACTTTAACTACCAATAGAACGAGACTTCTCAGTAAATACTTTGTAAAAAAAAATATTAGCAAACTGTATCGTGTGTGTAAAAATCGTCGGTGGCTCAACCGGTAACGACTCGGTCCATCTAACCAGAGGTACCGGGTTCAAATCTGGACGGCCAATGAACCAATGAGTTTTTCAAAAACTTACGTACATACTTACCGATTGCTTTAACGGTGAAGGAAAACATCGTGAGGAAACCTGCACACGCCTGCGAAAAAAATCTAAGGTTGTGTGTGAAGTCGACCAACCCGCACTGGGCCCGCGTGGTCGACTAAGGCCTAATCACCCTGATTCAGGGTAGGCTCGAGCCCCTCGGTGGGGACGTATATGAGCTGTAATGAAGATGTATCGTGTGACACATCAAGTGAAAGGGCTTGTTGTGAAAAATATATTTAAGATTCTCACAACATTTCGTTTGATATGTCCCAAGAAAAAGTTTGAAAAATTTTTTTTTTCTAATTTAGCCGATTTTTGAAAAAGTAAAAATTCAAAATTCATTTATTTACGTTACACTTTTGTCTTAAGGTCACCGACTTACATATGTGTAATAAATGTCAACCCAATCAGTTCATAAGTTTCGGAGCAAATTGGCTGTGACAGACGGAAGGACAGACAGACACACCAGTATTCCTATAAGAGTTCTGTTTTTACGTTTTAAGGTACGTAACCCTAAAAAAGATCAGTTTTATGACTAGTAGTCCCCGTTAGGACCATATTCACAAAATCGTTTCTCATTCAAACTTAAAATTACTACTTCTCGATAATGAATGGGCCGTTTCTAATGAAACTTTTCACATATAAGCAAGTCACGAAATCCTAGTTCTTGGACATGTCACCGGAAAATAACAAGACTCGTAAGTTGATCAATTTTCAAGGTAGTTGATCAACTCCCGGAAAATAATAAACAGCAGTTAAAATGTATTATTTAACGTATGTATTTTAGTAAATTGATTAATTTACGGCGCCTTGTCGTAAGATCATCCGACGAAGGCGAGGTGTACGTTGATTGGTTAAACGACTCACGTGCTTGCTTTTACACTGCTCCCCGCCCGCCACCTTCACCCGCCGTTGCCGGTCTAAACGTAAACAAACCGAACTCGTCCGTACTTGTTTTTATTTATTTACAGTAGTGAAACCTTAGTAAAACTAGCAATTGTTGTTTTGTTTCGTAATATTTCCCATTATACCGTGTCAGTTTATTCAAGAGAATAAACACTAGCCAAATGCTTATAAAATGCCCTCGACCAATCAGAGAACAGTGTATTATGTGACGGGTAATAGTATACCGTTAAATAGTACACTGAGCAACGATTGGCCCGTTAGTGGATGATTTTACTTGTGGCACAATCGTAAATTATTAAATTACTGCCAGGTACTGTAAGTTGACCAATTAGCTAAAATGCACTGCGTTAAATAATACATTTCTACTAACATTTGTTATTTTTCGTCAGTTAATCAACTAACTAGAAAATTGATCAACTTACGATTCTTGCTATTTATCGGTGACAGACACATTCTATTTTTTTTTCAACTTCAGTTATATGCCCACAGAAACAAAAATATATACTTTTGTTAACAGTTTTTATTGCCCATTAGATTTGTCTTGATCCCTTGAGTGACACAGGATACATTTTACCCGCTTTCCCAAAAAAGGGGGTTAAAGTTTTTATGCAGTCGTGTTTTTATTGATTTTTTTATTTATTCAAAGGTTTTACACACATACACACACACATACACACACACACACACACAGAGTACGAAAGATTTAATGTATGCATCAATTTTATTTCATTTATTTTTGTATCGCAATACAATTGCTATTACATTTCTTTAGCAACCTCTCTTTGTAATCGCTTTAGTTTTTTTTTTTGGTTTTTTTTATTAAAAATTTATTACTTTTACTTACTATTACTTTGTTTATTTGTTCTAATATATTAAATTAATTTGATATGGAAGAGCGAGTTCACCTAACATAGGTATTTTATATCTACTTGGTGTTCCCAACATTATTCTACAACACAAATAATTTGGTACAGAAACGATCTTTTTTTTTATTTACAATTGGTAAGCCCTTGGCATCATCTCACCTGATGGTAAGTGGAGATGATGCCGAAAATGGAAGCGGGCTTACCAAGATTCCCCAATGCAATGGAGAACTGGCTATTTTATCTTCAGGCTACAACACATCAATGTTGTTAACACTTATGTTTGGCGGCAAGACTTAGATAACATGGTGGTAGCTAGCCAGGCGGGCTTAGAAAATGCCCTACCACCAACCAAACCGAGTCTTAAAAATTGACTCCACCGGGAATCGAACCCACGACCTCCTGGTGTGAAGCGAATGGACTAACCATTACGCCACGGAGGCGGTTAAAACGATTTGATTTGATTTTTTTATATTTTTAAATCTAATTTCCATTTATTTTCGATCATTAGAATTTTAAGGGTCTTGAAAATCATACACTTTAACTCCCTTACTCCCAGAACAATAGATTTTGAGTGCCTGTTATAAATTAGAGGCCCCAATTCTGAATAATAACTTTCATTGCTGCTGTTAACGTTATGCCCCCTATTGTTCTGAAATGTTAATTTATTAAGTTATTGAGCGGTCTAACCACTTTCCATTGTTCTGTGTCACTATAGATTGTGGCGCAGTGAACAATTTAATGTTGGAAATGAACACTTTTATAAAGAGTCTCTCTCTTAACGTGTGGCACAATTAACCGTGCCATCCTAGGTATAGACGGCGGTTGCATCACCCTCGGTCACGTGTAGGGCATTTAGATTTACACCTACGGACGTGTGCAACGCGACCTTCATACACATCTGGAATCAGATGTGCAGGTTTCCTCACGATGTTTTCCTTCACCGTTAACGCAATCGCTAAGTATATGTACTTAAATTTCGAAAAACTCATTGGTACATTGGCCGTCCAGATTTCAACCCGGCACCTCTGATTAGGAGGACCGAGTCGTTACCGGTTGAGCCACCGACGCTTTAAAGAGTTTTTAGTGATTGTTGTAATATAAAATATAGAGTGGTAACCTATTCTAAGGTATTTATATTATTAATGACTTAAAACAGTATTTTGAGGGTTCCCTCTTCATTACGAGGAACTTCCATGCCATCCATCACATACAGTCACGATGTCATATCTTTCACATTGTTAAACTGAATTAGTTGAAAGGAATAGAAATCAGTTTAGATATAGGTTGACCTCAATTTTAGAAAATTAAAATTAAAAAAAATATTAATATAGGTATATCTTTCAATGTATAAAAATGATTTTTTTTAAAGATTTTTTTTCATTGTCTTAACTGGAATTTGAGCCAATATGGCAACAAAAATGGTAGTCTCCCCTACGTGTAAGAGGGGTATGACAGTTTTTTTAGTGTACCTTCGAGTGGGGTATCGTGGAATAGGTTTATTGAACGAATTAAAGGTTTTTTTAACACGTTTTTGTAGCCTAAGAGAAAAAATATTATAAAATAAGACAATTGTGGATTTACTTTTTTATTAAGACAAACATAAACCATTACTTCTTGTGTCAATAAGCAAAAAAGAAAAAAAAAAAAAGGATTTCCAAAAAAATATTTCGTGAAAATATCAATAATTTAATTTTTGCTAAGCGTAGATTTTTGGTTTAATTTGTCGCACTTTATAACCAAGTATAACTTATGAACCAAAGCTCGTATAAAAATAAATACTACTAGTTATTTGTACAGAATTAAGTAAGAAATATTTGAATCTTTGATTTTATGTCCTATCTTGTACAGTTTTCTTAGGAATCAAGAAAATCTGAAAAATTTATAATGAATGTATAATATGAAAAACGTTCCTTAACTACTAGTATTGCACCTAGAAAAACAATTCAGGGTATCCTAACACCAACAGCCTTCAAGTTATGACTCCAGAACTCAACACTACGCGTGATTCGACACGCACTTGGCCCATTTTTAGGGTACCGTACCCAAAGGATAAAAACGGGACCCTATTACTAAGATTCCGCTGTCGATCCGTCTGTCACCAGGCTGTATTTCATGAACCGTGATAGCTAGACAGTTGAAATTTTCACAGATGATGTATTTCTGTTGCGACTTGAACAGCAAATACTAAAAATTAGAAAAAGTGAAAATCTCCATACAAGAAACGTGTTTTTTTTTAAAAGTCAAGAAACTAGCGCCATCTACTACGATGGTACGGAACCCTTTTGCGCGGCTCTGACTCGCACTTTACCGGGTTTTTTTACACTAATAGAGACTTTAATGGACGCTCGTGAAACTCACAAGTATCCTGAATAATTTGTTGAGTTTTGGTGTGTACTCCCCTCCACCTTCCTCCTACCCCGGTGTTTCTAAAGTGTAGAAACTTCAAAACCTGAAATCACGTAAGTATGTTTAATAAAGTCAGGTAATAAAATGATTTATACAATTACGAATTAACGACTGGGGAACCCTACGCTTTTTTTATTCATTTATTTGTCAAGTTAGGCAAGGTCAAATAGAAGCTAAGTTTATATTCTCTATACTCTAGCTCTTTTTTATTCGCTAAAACTCTGCCGCTGTATATTGCCAGCTGCAATAGCTTTTTCGTAAAAATATTCATATTCATCATCATCATATCATATCAGCCAAAAATCGTCCACTGCTGGACAAAGGCTTCCCCTAAGGATTTCCATGACGACCGGTCCTGCGCTGCTCGCATCCATCGGCTTGCCGCGATCTTTACCAGGTCTTCGGTCCGCCGCGTAGGAGGCCTGCCTACGCTACGTTTTTGCAGATACGCCTACCAGCTGTTATAACACCGGTTTTTTTTTTTTTTTCCAATCTAGTAGGTAGAACGATTACAAATCACATGCAATTATAAAAAAAATGTTATTTCCGTAGTAAGTTAATATTAAATTATCAAAATTAAAAAAAATTAAAACAAGGAAAACTTATAAAAAAATAATTAAAAGGACCGTCGCTCTCCCATTCTTTTTCGCTCCATTAGTCGACAACACAGCCATGTGGTGTGTTCCCACGATGTTCAAAAGCTTCCCAAACAAGCTCAGATCAATTTGTTGACCATTGTCGAGACATCGGGAAATAAGTTTTCCTGGAATTAAAAGTGGTCTTTGTAAGCTTAGAAATAGTATATTGTTTACCTTGCGAGGGAACAACTATTTTAAAGGCGAGAGAGTTTCACAGGATTCTCAGGATTCTGCGCTCAGGATTCTTTTTTATATCTCATCAGAAATGAAGACATCCGCAGGAGAACCAAAGTAACCGACATAGCTCACAGAATAGATAAACTGAAGTGGCAGTGGGCAGGGCACATAGCTCGTAGAACAGATGGCCGTTGGGGCAGTAAAGTACTCGAGTAGCGACCGCGCACCGGAAAACGTAGCGTAGGCAGGCCTCCCAAGCAGTGTTCCGATGACCTGGTGAAGATTGCGGGAAGCCGCTGGATGCGGGCAGCGCAGGTCGGTCATCGTGGAAATCCTTGGGGGAGGCCTTCGTCCAGCAGTAGACGTTCTTTAGCTGATATGATGAAAATTGGTAAGCCGTTGGCATCGTCTGATCTGATAGAAGTGATGATGAGTACGGGCTCACAAAGATTTTTTAATGCAATGAGAAATAGGCTATTTTATCTTCAAGTTGGAACACATTAATGATGTTAACACTTAGACTCCGCTGGGAATCGAACCAGCGACCTCCTGATGTGAGCTAACGCATTACGCCACGGAGGCGGTTAAAACTTATTTACGAGCTGATTATCACTTTCCAGAAATAAAGTTAGTTTTTTTTTATTATATTTTAAAATGCACTTAATGTTTCTCACTACTTTATCCGTGTGTATTAGATTAACGAGTAATCCAGGAAGAAAGTATCCAAAAATTTCATTTAAAGGGCCAAGTTCCAATGATAAAATTTGGTCTATTATAGTAATGATATTTTTTTTTGCGGCCGAGGAATTTTTTAAGTACCTACCCTTTCATCAAATCTTTTTCGTTAGTTTCCTGATATTTTTATTAACATAGTAGTACCTAAAACTTAGCCATTTACAAATTATTCTTGTTCAAGTTTTATTAACGTATTTTCACAGTATTCTACTTTAATTATTTACATAATTTTTTAAGACTGCATGTAGACTGAATTTAAATCATTTCTTAAACCTAATAATTAAACATAACACAGTGTACCTTAAATTCCCAAAATTTCCGAATAATTAGGTTTAATGAAATTGCCGATTCAGTTTTTAAAGTGCATACTTAGCCAAAAAAAAAGTTCAATAATGACCTTATGGTGACACGACTTATGGTTTTGTATAAGTGACTAGTGTGGTTTTTTATTATTGTTCTAATCCTAGGAGTTACGTACCTATCATATTTACTAGTTAATTTTCTTCAATATTCCTCAAAAATACGAAATTATTTTTGGTTTTTTTTTTTATTAACAATTGGTGAACCCTTGACAAATATGACAATATCAACAAAGAAACTGCTACAACAACTCTAGAGCTTTAAAATAAAAATATAAAAAAGATGTTTTTACTTTAAAATGGCGTTTATTGAGTTGAAAATAACCATCTTCACGAGTTAAAAGCCACTGTATATCTAAAAAATAGGCACATATTACAACCCTTCATTTTTAATAGACTAATGATATTTTAAGAATAACTTTATTTTAATAACTAATTTTTTAAATTAATTTTCTTCTTTAAACTTTTTCATTCAATAGGAAATTTAGACATAAACTCTTAATAAATTAAGTTTTACTTAAACTTTTTCTGTGAAACTGTTTATTAATTAAAATAAAATTAGATTATTTTACGTGTATGAATTTTTCGGTAAATCTTGATAAAACAATCACTTCAGTTTCATCGGCTACAAAACCGGTTCTAACCAACACATTTATGCTAAACTATAAAGGTTTCTTTTGAGGGACGTATGTAAATGTAGGGAGGTCTAGAGATTGAGTCAGGTTCGGTCTTAGGTCGAACCCGTAATTTGGATTCGACCTTAATATAGTTCCCTCACCCATTTGTCAGATTGTAAAAGGAAACATTGATTTCTTCAGCCTTTTACTTTTTAGGGTTTCGTTGTTAACAAGTAACTCTTATGCTGCCCTAGAGCCACTATGTACCATAAACACTGCTACAGTTTGAGCATTAAAATATTTAATAAATTACCAAATGAATTCAAAAGTCTTTCACTGACTCTAATAACTAAGAAAATGCAAAATTGGTTACTATTTCATAGTTTCTACAATTTAAATTACTTTTTTGACTTAAAATTGTAATTGATTATATTGTGATTAATTTATACCTTATGTTTACATATCCTAATATCACTGACCTAGTATTATTGTAATGACACTTGTTACTTTAATATTTGCATGCTGTTTTTAATAGCTAAACATGAGTGCTATAACTATAACTTTAAAGATCTCTGTATACCGTGTTTGAGGCAAATAAATGATTTTCTATTTCTATAATTTCGCCATGTCCGTTTCTATATGTCTGTCCACGGCTCTCCAAGACTCTTGGTACTAGAAAACTGTAACTTGGCATGGGTAGACATCGATAAAGTGTTAAAATAAAATCTTTTATAGAATTCTTTAGGGTATCCTACACATAATAGTGGGGGTGAAAGATTTTGTCTCGTGTATCCTCTGTTGTGAGGTGTCGTTACATAGGTCTTTAAAAAAATCTTTTTTTTTTTATTCACAATTGGTAATCCCTTGACAACATCTCACCTGGTGGTAAGTGACGATGTTGCCGAAGATGGAAGGAATTTGTTCGCAGGCGTGTGCAGGTTTCCTCACGATGTTTTCCTTCACCGCAAGAGCGTCGGATAAACGTACATATAAAATCGAAATTCGAAATCACATTGTTACGCGGCAGGATTAGAACCACGACCTCCTGGACAGAAGGTAGCGGCCCTAACCATTACGCCACCGGCGATTCATGTACCCGTATAACCATGCCAAATTACAGCTTTCTAGTACTAAGAATCTCTGAGTTGAATCCACGGACAGACGGGATGGACAGATATGCATAGTGAAATTATAAGGATTCCTTGTTGATTGGTCGAATCAGCTGATAAGAGGTTTTCAAACAGAGCTATGCTATAAATAAGAGGAAGTAGATAGGTTACATGCGCACTAAAAGTGAAGCAAATAAAAAGATGCCAATCAGGTTCGACTGACTCGGTGGCTCAGTTGTTAGTGCTCTTGACTACTGATCCAAGGGTTGTGGGTTCGATCCCCACCCAGGGCAAACATTTGTGTGACGAGCAGATTTGTTTGCACTGTGTCTGGGTGTTCAATATCTATATATGTATGTATTTAAACGTATATAAGTAAGTATATCAGTTTCTGGTTCCCATAACACAGGGAATCTTACTTTGGGGCCAGATGACGATGTGTGATTTGTCCCAGAATATTTATTATTTATTTATTTATTAATTTGTCGGAGTTTACCTACGTGATCAAAAGGAGGGTTATCTGGACAACGTACGAGTACATTTAAAGAATAGCAACACTCAAGTGGCAGACAGCATATATTTTTATGTTCTTCACTCACTGACTGACTGACTGACTGTAACGCTGACAACAGATCGGTTTCATATGTTTTCAACAAACGCCTTAGACCCCTTACAATTACTAGTTTAGAATGTTTATCAACATTTCTTTCGTACTCGAAAGTACTAACGAAAATATCGTGGCGTGATACGTGACCTCCTGCCCTAAAACCGGCCCTTGTCGTTCAGTCCCACGGATTGGGGTGAATTACATTACTCACTCAGCTACGCGTAAATTGGCTAAGGATTTTTTTCAGAAAGACGAGATATTAATTATATTTTTTTACTAGCTGTCCCGGCGAACTACGTACCGCCTTACATTACACTACACTGCCCTATCCTACCCTACCCTACACTACACTACACTACCCTACCCTACCTTACACTACACAACCCTACCCTACACTACCCTAACCTACACTACCCTACCCTACATACACTACACTACACTACCCTACCCTACACTACCCTACACTACACTACCCTACACTACACTACCCTACACTACACTACCCTACCCTACCCTACACTACCCTACCCTAAAATAAAATAGATGTTGGCCGATTCTCAGACCTACTCAATTTCATGAGAAAAATTTCACAAAATTTCATGAGAATCGGTCAAGCCGTTTCGGAGGAGTACGGGAACGAACATTGTGACACGAGAATTTTATATATAAGAAGATTAAAAAATTGAGTGCGTTTAGCTGCACCTTACCTGATGGTAAGTGCCGATGCAGCCGAGGATGTAACAAGCAAGCTCAAATAGTGCCTATTCACTCTCGTCTTGAAGATTCCTAACTTATACGAATCGGGGAATACAGACGCCGGAAGGGAATTTCACTCCTTAATAAAATATTCAACAATTTAAAAAAATATATTCTTTAATAACCCGGAGAAGTGAATCGATAATTCAGAAGAAATGGTAGAAGAAATTACAATATTTTTTTTTTTAGTCACAACAGAAAAGATTTTAATCAATTTATTAAAATCAAACGGCCTTATTATTCAACGTAATATAATAAAAGAACATTTGCGCTGATTTACAGACCCTAAAGAAGATTAAGAAAATTAATGTTACCTATCTTAAGCCTAAGATTGAATTCACACTGGTAGCGAAGCGACGCGCAGCCAAAGTATATAAGTAAATTAGTACCAACATACAGTATGGACACTCCCTGCCGCCCTCTAGATTGCGACCTCACCCCCTCGTCACTTGATACAGATTGGTTACAGTTTGGTTCTCAAACGTGTGGGATTTTGCCGTGATTTTGTTTTTTCCGTCATTTGTTTTTAGAAATGTCATTTCACGACCGTTTGTATGCAGTGTCCGGGGTGTAGTGCAACAATAATTTCTTCTGGATACATTGCATCTTGAACTGTTCCGCAAATAAAACACACCTGATCTCAAAAATCGAGATGAAACGGCGCACATCGATCCAACTTCAGCCCTTGACATCCACTCGGTCTTTGCATTTGTACGCACCTTAGGGCTTACCAATTGTGAATAAAAAAAAAAGGCATTGCACTGCGCGTCGCTTCGCCCCCAGTGTTCATCATCATCATCATATCAGCCGAAGGACGCCCACCACTGCTGGACATAGGCTTTCCACGACGACCGGTTCTGCGCTGCCCGCATCCAGCGGCTTCCCGCGACCTTCACCAGGTCATCGGTCCACCGAGTGTGAAGCCTGCCTACACTACGATTTCTGGTGCGAGGTCGCCACTCGAGAACTTTACTGCCCCAACGGCCATCTGTTCTACGAGCAATGTTAAATAGCCCCCAGTGTTAAATAGCCCTAACATATTTTTTTTTAGAATTTTAAAGCATTTTAATTTACTAGTTTTTATGTAAATTTAAACAACAAACTGGCCACGAGAATTTCATTACTTTTCTTGAGTGGCGACCGAGGACCGGAAAACGTAGCGTAGGCAGGCCTCCCACGCGGTGGATCGACGACCTGGTGAAGATCGCGGGAAGCCGATGGATGCGGGCAGCCCAGAACCGGTCGTCGTGGAACTTTTTTGGGGAGACTTTTGTCCAGCAGTGGAAGTTATTCGGCTGATATGATGATGATGAAGTGAATAGTTATTTTTAAAATAATATGTATATAAAATTGGTTATTCGGAAACGGCTCTAATGATTTGGATGAAATTTTGTATATAGGTATTTTACATTCTAAGACTATCTAGATAGGTGTTAATATCTGGAATGGGAATATCTGTTTTTACGCATAAAAAAAAATATTCTCAGTTCAAATACCTCATATGAGACTTCGAGCAACGCTTGGTCGCCCAGGTTCTACTAATTAAGTGCGTAGGCTTAATAAAAGCAAAGTATACATATTCGTACTAACATACAGTACGGACACTCCCTGCCGCTCTCTAGATTGCGACCTCACCCCCTCGTCACCCAGATTGATACAGATTGGTTACAGTTTGGTTGTCGAACCTGTAGGATTTCGCCGCCATTTTGTTTGTTCCGTCATTCCTTTTTTAAAATGTCATTTCTGGCCCTTTGTATGAAGTGTCCAGGGTGTGTTTATAGGGTTGCCACCATTTTGCACGGAATCTAAATAAATACTTATGTAGCTATTTATTTAGCTTAGGAAGTACTAAAACATGAGTGGAAAACCTTAAAAAAGTTTGAAGGTACAAGATAAAACCCTTCCCACCTCCGACACAATATAAATAAGATTAGATTCATCATATCAGCTCATATACGTCCCCACCGAGGGGCTGGAGTCTACCCTGAATTAGGGTGATCGAGCCTTAGTCGATCACGCGGGCCCAGTGCGGATTGGTCGACTTTACACACAACTTTCGAGTTTCGCAGGCGTGTGCAGGTTGCCTCACGATGCTCTCCTTCGCCGTAATTGGATAAACGTATACATATGAAATCGAAATTCGAAATCACATTGGTATGTAGGAGGATTCGAACCACGACCTCCCGGACAGGAAGCGGTGGCCCTAGCCGTTACGCCACGGACGCTCAGATCAGATTAGATTATAGTGCTAAACCACAGTACAAGCAGAAGTAATAAAACTCCGTCGCCCTTCTGTGGTTCTTCTGTGAATGCACGAAAGAGTGAAGGTTTTTCAATGAGTATTTATTATACTGTGGCCAAATCTATGTTTACCTACCAAGATAAAAGGGCCAATTGAGAAATAAAATGTTAATTAAGGCCTTTTATTGCCTTCAGGGAAAGGGTTGTTTTAATAAATTCGAATTTATGATTTATGGAACGAGCAATAGGAGCCTTTATTTTCTGGGAATCGTATGAAATACGTCGTTTTACTAGTCAGATATAACATAATACGAACATATAGGGAAATTTCATAACTTGGAAATTTCAGGAAAGTACTTATTAATTAGAGCAGGTAGGAATTATACAAAGTACTTATATTATGGCGGTTATTTAGGTTCGATTATTAATTCATATTTCATACGCGCCCATAGCCCATTTGGTATAGGTAGCCAACTGGATTTGTATGAGAGAACTAGCTGTCCCGGCGAACTTCGTACCGCCTTACATTACATTACACTGCCCTACCCTACACTACAGTACCCTACCCTACACTACCCTACCCTACACTACACTACCCTACCATACACTACCCTACCCTACCCTACATTACCCTACCTTACCCTACATACACTACCCTACCCTACACTACCCTACACTACACTACCCTACACTGCACTAACCTACACTACACTACCCTACCCTACACTACACTACCCAACCCTCTAAGTAAAATTATTTGACGGCACGTCATTGCCTCATTAAATACTTTAGAAAAAATGGCACGTTTATCCTAAAGATTCGCCATACCTGGTGTGGGGTATCGTTGAATAGGTCTTTCAAAACAAATGAGGGTTTTCAAGACCTATTTTTTGATTTAGGAATATGTTTGCGAAATATGAAGATTTAAAAAGCTAATTTTTGTTCGAGTCATGTGTCCCCCCCCCACTTACATTACAATTTAATTACAAGTTAAACCGCTATTTAAGGACGTAAAAAAATTAAGAAGTATGACATAAATCAATTTAAAAGGAAAACTAACATGGCTAAGTAGGCTTTCCTAGTTTAGGAGTAATAGTCGACCAACTTAAGATGGATTTTTCAAAAGTTTATAGATTTTTGTAAATGTAATTTTGTTTTTTAAAATAAATATTTATTGACGATTGCGCGAGTCCGTCTCGCACTTGGCCGGTTTTTTTTATAATATTCATCTGACCATTTGGTTTTTTGAATCTAAAAACTCTTTTAAATATAAGCTTGTACCTAAAAGTTTTTTTTTTGAAATTAAAAAGGTTCTTATAAACTTGCTGCGGGAAGGGTTAATTAAGGGTTAAAGTTAACAAAAATTAAAAAAGTTGCTAACTTGGTTGTTGAGATTGAAGTCGGTTTTTAGGGTTCCTTCCACCAAAATATGACTAACGGGAACCCTATTACTAAGCTTCCACTGTCCGTCCGTCTCTCAGCGGCTTGTATTTCATGAACCGTCATAATGTAGACATTTAAAATTTCATATGTTGTGTATTTCGATTTCCGCTATAACAAACAATTATAAAAATTATAAATAAATAATAATTAAAGGGGGCTTACATATAGAACGTGACTTTTTGGAAACGCGAAAAAACAAGCAACATGTATGTAGTAAGATCTAATAGTTTCTTCTATATAGTTGATCGAATATGTTGACAAGGAACCTTTTGTGCACGAGTGCAACTTAGCCGGTTTTTTAAACCCCAGTGCATTCACCAAAATCAATGTAAAAAGCATTAGTGTGATCTAGCATAGTAGACTAATTCTTCAATTCCTTTAGGGTTCTCCGAAAACAAACATCAACTTTCGCAATGGTAGTCAATTGGATACCATCAATATGATCATGTCACAGCCGTAATCTACAATCCGCCAGTTTGCAAAAAAGCGCGCTGCTTTGCAAAACGGCGAGTTTTGCGCCGTTTTGTAAACTAGGTACTGAGTAAAAAAACTCCGAATAATACCGATGGTTTCTTCTCCTTCGAAGCATTCTGCTAGCCAGACTGTTTGACTGTATAATCAATAATGACCGAACTTAATATCGCTCGCTTCGCTCGCTCATTTAAAATTTATTACCTAGTAGTTTTTAGGGTTCCGTACCCAAAGGTAAAAAACGGGACCCTATTACTGAGACTTCGCTGTCCGTCTGTTCCTAGGCTGTATTTAATGAACCGTGATAGCTAGACATTTGAAATTTTCAGAGATAGTGTATTTATGTTGTTGCTATAACAACAAATGCAAAAAAATATAATTAAATAAATATTTAAGGTGACTTCCATACAACAAACCTGTTTTTTATGTTCGTTTTTGCTAGATATTAATAAAGGCAACAGGTTTACGCTTGAAATATTCACAGAATATTTAGTTTTATTATATTATCTTTAAAAATTAATAATAAAATTAAAATAAAAAAATATTTAAGGGAGGATCCCATACAACAAACCTGTTTTTTTGCTAGTTTTTGCTCGTTATTAATAACGGCAACTCTTGAAATATTCTCAGAATATTGAGTTGTAATAATGACTATAAAAATAAATAACTAAATTAAAATAAACTTAATATTTTAAATAAAATTAATATTCCATACAACAAACGTGATTTTATAGATAATGGTACGGAACCCTTCGTGCGGGAGTCCGACTCGCACTTGGCCGGTTTTTACTTAAAGCGGCGCCTCATACTCGTATAATGCGGTATGCTGACGATATTTCCATCATAATACCGTATAATATTAAATCGCATAATTATGAAACTCACATAAATAATAAAATTAAGGAGGTAATTGATTGGATGGACCAAAATAACTTAATTGTAAATATAAATAAAACTAATTATATACAATTCGGCACAAATAGACATAACAAATTAAAACTTAACATACGTAGCAATGAATCACATATACAAGAGGTTACTAATACAAAATTTCTAGGTGTTGTATTGGACGATAGTTGTAGCTGGGAAAAACATACAGAGACTTTGAGAGAAAAATTGAATCGCTACGTGTATGTCTTAAGCAGATTAAGAAATATTTCAACGGTTGAGACTATGCTTTCGGCATACCATGGTTACGTAGCGTCTATTCTGAAGTACGGCTTGTTAATATGGGGAAATTCTGTTCATTTTAATAATGTTTTCATTGCACAGAAGAAATGCATACGAGCTATGTGTGGCAAAACATCCCGTGAGTCATGCAGGCCATTATTTAAGTCGTTAGGACTGTTACCCTTGCCCTGTATGTATATTTTAGAGGTCGCTACTTTCGTAAAAAATAACTTACATATATTTAAAAAGACGAAAGATGTGCACAAAAGGACTGTAAGAGACCCAAACAAATTAGTTTTAAACAGTATACCCAAACTGACTCATTACAATAGACAGTGTGTAGTAATGTGTGTAAAAATTTATAATGCTTTACCTACTGACATAAAATCAATACCTAATATTATACCATTTAAACGCAAACTTGTGACATTTCTAAAAGAAAAAATATTTTATTCCGTAAATGAACTCCTAGATAGACATTTTTGACAATTAACATAGACTATGACAATTGCGTTTAATTAAATTATTTTGTAGTATTTTTTTATTTTTTTGTGACTGTGTGTGAATTTTAAAAGTAATAATTATGATAAGATTGATATTTGCATGCCAAATCTGGTGAAATATGAGATCTTCCTATATAATGTTAACAGCTTTATAACCATGTTTTATGCAAATAAATTTTCATTTCATTTCCACTCGACTCCGTCGCTAGCTGCGTACAACCTATTTCCTGGGGTACTTCTTCAGGAGCTCGTCAGTGATCCTGACGATGCAGGCCCAGGCCAAGAACAGGATGACCTGAAGACCTATAATAAGATTGACACTCAAAAGACCTGCCTTTGATTAGATGTAGTGGTTGAATCCTCCGAAGAAGGCAAAGCACTGCCACGGAGTGCCCACACCCCGCAAGGTATCTGAGAAGACCAGATGACGTACGAACAGTGTTGTGTACTCTTATTTGCAGCTTGGTGATACAGCCATTTTGGCAGTAAAGTTGTCAAGTGGCAACCGCGCACCGGAAAACGTAGCGTAGGCAGACCTCCCATTCGGTGGACCGATAACTAACCTCGTGAAGGTCGCGGGAAGCCGCTGGATGCAGGCAGCGCAGAACCGGTCGTCGTGGAAATCCTTGGTTCAGGTCTATGTCCAGCAGTGGACGTCCTTCGGCTGATATGATGATGATGGTACCGAACTTGTAACTCTTATGGTCTACTTTTAGCTTCTGTAACCTTTGTTTTTCTGCCTTTTTTCTTTGGTGTTTCTGGTGACTTGGTTACACCACTAAACAGGAAGAATGCCCCTTATTTTTCTCATCAAGAGGGAGTACACAACCACGACCAGGGGAAGGATTACCAACAACGATGATAAATTAAAAAAAAATACCTACTTTTTCCAAAGGAAATAACCAACTTATCACTCAATTGAACGTTTTGATCCCCATTTATTAGGGAGCACCATTTCCACCCGCACCTAATAAAGTTTGACGTTCCCGAAGTTTCCACAGATAATATCTTTAACATTCGATTTACCCCATTAGGGGAGCGGTCGCAAACATTTTAACTTTGAAATAAACTTTCAAAGCAGTTTATTTTATTGCAAAAGTGAAAGTCGTAAATCTAGTAATTTTCTCCATAGACAACTTTGTTCCTTGCTTAAGTGCTACAGATATTTAGAAACCATTTCCCTCGCTCTTGGTAATGAAGTTATATGTTGGAGTAATGTGGAGTACGAGCAGTACACGGAGAATAGCACCAACTCACGAAGACTCTTTGTACCACTGAGGTACCATAGAGTTACAGCAACCCTCTTTTTTGGGGGGTCGGGTAAAATTTTGTTAGGTGTCAAACTATTAGTTATGTTTTAGCCAAATTGCAACAGTTAAGGGTGGTTGATCTCGTTTTTTAGGGTTCCGTGGTCAACTTGGAACCCTTACAGTTTCGCCATGGCTTAGCTCAGACACTTTTAGTACTAGAAAGATGTAATTTGCATGGGTATACAAATAAGTCACGGCGACAAAGTCGTTAAATAAGATCTTGAATCCTTTCTCATTCCAGCTAAACCGCTATTTCAGGACATCAGTTTTTTTTTATTATTATTAGGACATATTATTCGTTTAAAAGGAAAGCTAAGGAAAGCTAAGTAGTCTTCCTTAGTTTTTTAGGGGACTTTGACTGGCTCTTTGACTGTATATGATCAATGCCAAGGGCTTACCAATAGTGAATAAAAAAAAAAAGTCAAATATTACCGAACTTAATATCGCTCGCTACGCTCGCTTTTTTACAGTTTTTTAAGAAAAAACAAAGTTTTTCCAATCTTTTCGGCTGTCTCATTATAAAAACACAGTAACTGCAAAATTTTTAAACCTGATTTTTTTAGTATTACCACACCCTGGACACTTCATACAATGGGCCAGAAATGACATTTCAAAAAAGGAAAGACGGAACAAACAAAATGGCGGCGAAGTCCTACACGTTAGACAACCAAACTGTAACCAATCTGTATCAATCTGGGTGACGAGAGGGTGATGTCGCAATCTAGAGAGCGGCAGGGAGTGTCCACACTGTATGTTATATATACTTTGGTATTACTGCATTTTTTATTACCTTAAGGTGCAATGGTACTTGAAAATCTATCTTTGTTTTTTTCTTTACGTGTAAAGAGGAAAGAAAATAACCACACTTTTAACTTATTCGATGTTTTTCCTTTTTTTTTATCACATTTATCTTAAATAAAAATCCATTCGATGTTTTCCCTTCAGTCACCTATGAAATTTATTTCAGTAAATAAATCATATTATCAAATAACTTATTTTAAGAATAAAACCGAAAATATACGATAAAATGGCGCGAAAACAGGTACCTTTACGAAATTATTCTATCAAGCCAACTTTATTAATAATTCGTGATTCCAGTCGATATGGTCCCTCGTAACTATTCTCATTAATACCAGTATGTTTTCCTAGAATTTAAATTTACTGTTAACTACTTCAAAAATGAATTCTAAAAACCTGTTTAAGTGGATTATTAAGTACCACGGCGCCTTAATGGGGGGAGGGGGGGATTTGACAAATATGTTTATTAAAGTACGAGTATCTTCTATTCCTATATCGAATACTTTATCAATTTGGCACAAACTTTTTTTTCAGACATAAATTTAAAAAAATCAAAAAATTGACGGTTACTTTGTTTTGAAATTGGGCAGCCGTTTTGTCCTGCCGTGCGTGTCCTAGCACCTATACGCGCGAAGACCTGTACTATGCAACGTACAATGTAGTCTCTGTAGCAGAGTGCAAGTAAGTAAGTAAATATTCTCCTAGGTATCCTCAGATCATCCCATATTCCTGACTCAGTTATCCCCTGGTTTGACTCCTACCTCCGAGGGCGGCGCCAGTGTGTAAAAACAGAAGAATCGACGTCGGATTGGTGCGAGCTCTCTGCTGGTGTACCTCAGGGCGGAGTCTTATCTCCTCTACTTTTCTCGATATTTACTAATCAGATCACTAAAGTGCTCACCTGTCAATTTCATCTTTACGCCGATGATCTTCAGATCTATATTCACTTCCCTGTTTCTGAAGCCTCACCTGCCATCAACTCTATGAACGCTGATCTAGCAGCGGAACAGATATGGACTAAATCATTCGGACTCCTAATCAACCCTTCCAAATCACAGTCTATTATTATCGGCAGTAGTCGCTTGAGGGGTGGCATGGACCAGTGCTTACCGTCAATATGCTACGATGGCGTTGCGATTCCTTTCACTGAGAAGACCCGAAATTTGGGTCTTTTGGGGTGCAATATAGTGTATATATATATACACTATATTGCACCCCAAAAAAACAAGACAGGACTTACGTAGTGTAAGTCTGGAAAAAAGTAATTTGAGCCAAATGATCAACTCGCTAAACAGAAGAATTTAATGTAAACTTTATCGCTAAATAGATGAATTTAATGTACACTTTATACACGCAATATAGAGAACATTACTATTTCATATCAGGTACAAACCTTTTATTTCAGGATGATACTTTTCTGCTCCAAATGTACTGTTATCTGAGTCGTAGCGCTTTATATGCGCAAAATATTCTGAGAATATGGTAGTACGTGGGTCTTGAAACGCTGTTTTATCTGAATTATTCCAAAACTAGGACACATTTATAGTGTACTGGCTTTTGCCCGCGGCTTCGCCCGCATGGAGATCGTTTTTATGACTGTCTTTGAGGGTAAGTGGTGCGCGAACCGCAAACGGCTTGCAAGCGTGGACATTAGTTTTCTCCAGATTCCTATTCCAGATCAGGCTATTTTGATTAGCAATCTATGTCATTTCCCATTCCCTCAACCATCTGTGTGCAAAAAACCACAACAATCCATTGTTTCGTTACGATGTAAAAGAAATGAACCAAAAATAATATTATTTTTTCAGTTCCCTAAGAAACTGCATCGGACTATGCTATTTTCCCAGAATAAAAAGTAGCCTATGTGGCACAGGCTACCAGCATGACAATTTTTATCAATTTTGGTTAAGGCGTTGAAGCGTGAAAAGATAACAAACAAACACATTTACATTTATAACATTAGTAAGGATTTTTATAATTATGTGCGCTATAGTTCCGAAATGTTGGTGCGTATGTGGTTTAGAAGTGTATGTTTATTGTTAAGTAGGGGATTGCGTGCCTTCTTATATTACGTGCAGATATCGTGCATGATTTTATACATTTCTTATGATAATGAACCATTATCAACCGACTTCAAAAAAATGGGGTTCTGAATTCGCGCGTATTTTTTTGTATGTTTGTAACGTTTTTTTTTTGACGATTGTAGTTCAATTTGGTCAAACCTTTTTAAATTGATAGGTAATTACCTCCAGAGTAGTTTAATTAAAATTTTATCAAAAACGGATAATATTTTTTATTTTGAAAATAACCAAAATAAAAAAATATAAGGTTATTGTGATTGAAGTCGGTTTTTTTAATAAATGAATAGAAAATACTTTTGTCTTATTTTTTTCTAGTTTTATAATTTAATTAAAGTAATTTATTTTAAAGTCTTTATTTATTGTAAAGAGCGTCGGTGGCGTAACGGCTAGGGCCCCCGCCTCCTGTCCGGGAGGTCATGGTTCGAATCCTGCCATGTACCAATGTGATTTCGAATTTAGATTTCATATGTACGTTTATCCGACGCTCTTACGGTGAAGGAAAACATCGTGAGGAAACCTGCACACGCCTGCGGAGAAACTCGAAGGTTGTGTGTGAAGTCAACCAACCCGCACTGGGCCCGCGTGGTCGACTAAGGCCCGATCGCCCTAATTCAGGGTAGGCTCAAGCCCCTCGGTGGGGACGTATATGAGCTGATATATTCAATTTATTTTAAGACCAACTGAGAATTACAAATTATTTTTTAGTAAGTATACCTACTTAAAATATTGATCTTACACTAAAGCATAGACTAAAGGGTGTGCGTGAAGTCGAGCAACCCGCACTGGGCCCGCGTCAAGTACAAATGTATATACTTTGCCCGCGTGATCGACTAAGGCACGATCGTCCTAATTCAGGGTAGGCTCGAGCCCCTCGGTCGTGACGAATATGATCTCTCACGATTATGACACTAAAGGTTAGTACAGCTCGCGCCAAACTTCATTACTGATCTGAACTGTGATGCAAGTGACTGCGCCGGTATAACCGACTAGTAGGTACCTTTACATCCTAACTACACTCAAAGTTTGCTACTGCGACACGTTTTGCGACCAACTTCAGAGCCGTAATTAAGTTTGGCGCAAGCTATAGTAATATGAACGCTGCAGTAGTGATTCATGTTGCAGCAATCGAATGGGTATATGGGTGTTTTGGGGATCAGTTCCACTAAACAGTTTTACTTTCAAGCGACTGAGGAGCGAACCTTTGCGAGTGACAGAGGATGGGGGATTTTGATGGGGATCGATTTTCTTCCAATAATAGAGTCTTGATAACAAAAATGTGTGTATGTGTTCCCAAACTACTGGACGGATTTAAGAAAAAAATTTATTAGATTTTTATTATTATTTTTATTTTAAGGTAAGTTTTTTTTTCTCAGCCTTTTTGCTGGTTAAGCCTGTAATTACGGGCTATGCCAAGTAATTACAGGGTGTGAGTGATATTATTTTTATGATTTTAAGTTGAGTTTTTTTTTCTCAGCTTTTTGCTGGTTAAGCCTGTAATTACGGGCTATGCCAAGTAATTACAGGGTGTGAGTGATATTACATTAGCTATCGCTAATTTATTTTTATTATTATTATTATTTTCTTTTTAATTATTGTGGAGGTATTTTTTTAATGGCTTAAACGATTTTAATGAAACTCGGTACGTTACTATAACTTTACGATAACTTGGCTGAATAAGGTACCTCCCATACAATGTTTTTAGTAACTTTAAAACAAAAATGGCTCTAACGATTTCAATAAAACATTTTAAATAATAAGAACTTTATTTATTTATTTTTTATTTTATTTTTTCTCTATGAATTTGTTTATTGCCCACTACTACCCCACAATAATGATTTCTCATATTTCCTTCACCTAAAGGTTGTCTGGAAGAGATCGCTTGTTAGCGATAAGACCGCCTATATGTACAACTTCCTTAATCATTGTATCTTTTTTTTTTCTCTTATGTTGTGCAATAAAGTGTTTTCAATCAATCAATCAACTTAGAGACCTACTGTAGTTATTTCAGGAAAAATCCGAGTATGGTACCTCCCATACAAACCCAAACAATTTGTAATTTTTTCATCAAGTCTATTTAACTTTATTCGTTTAAGCCGTGTATTTGTGTATGCCCAACTACGACAGACGAAAAGGCTTCGTGTGAAAAGAAGGCAAAGGCAAAAGTAATTACGATCATCTCATTGAGTGACATATTGCCGAAGATGCAAGCGAGCTTACCAAGATTCCCCAACGCAATGGGAAACTAACTATCTTATATTCATACCGCAACACATTAAGCTGTCAACATTGATGTTTGGCGGCAAATATTAGATAAGATTGTGATGCTGACCAGGTGGGCTTATTGAATGCCCTACCACCAACCAAATCGAGTCTTATAATGTTTATTAGATACTGTCGGAATCGTGAAGCGAATGGACCTACCATTTTGGTTAAACCGATTTTGTCACACCCTGTCATCATCATCATCATATCAGCTCATATGTGTCCCCACCGAGGGACTCGAGCCTACCCTGAATGGCCATAGTCGACCACGTGAGCCCAGTGCGGGTTGGTCGACTTCACACACAACCTTCGAGTTTCTTCGCAGGCGTGTGCATGTTTCCTCACGATGTTTTCCTTCACCGTAAGAGCATCTGATATACGTACATATGAAATCAAAATTAGAAAAAACATTGGTACGTGGCAGGATTCGAATCACAATCTCCCAAACAGGAGGTAGCGGCCCTTGCCATTACGCCCTGTGTAATTAATTATTAAATAGGTAATACCTACATATTATCAAAATAGAGTTAAGGCGGTATTTATACAGATTTTCGTTATTTTTGACGTCAATTACTCCTAAACGATAGAAAACCCAAGGTTGGAAAAAATACCCTTATTGTTTATGATTTTGAGAACAGACTAAAAAAAAAGTAGAGAAAAATCCCAAAGATAGGTCTACACCGTTACTTTCAACTCTAGTTATGACTAATATTCTGAAGTATAAATTTTAATAAATATACAACAATATTTATTATAATAACACAATATGAGTAATGTTAATATTATTTTTTATATTTCCATTGTAGTTTTTGTATAAAACGAAAAACCATTGAAAAAGTGGGGTTATTTTCTTTACTCTTTACACGTAAAAAAAAGGACAGAGACAACAGTTCCAATCAATACTTCGCCTTAGTACAAAGTTTTCGAAGTCCCAATTACTCACACATTCTCTTCTATGTGTACGTACACAAATAACACACCAACATCGTTAAAATAACGTAACAGTACAATAGTGTTATTTCACTAGAATCTGCCTTATTGAAATTGTTAACATAACAGGATGTAACATGTGTGGAAATCATGCTTATAACCCGAATTCCCAATTGTGTCCTTACCAAACTAGTTGGCTTTTTGATGTGTAACATCTTTGCTCTCGCTTTTCTGCAATTTGTGGGAGTGATTTCGCGAAATGGGACGGAAATGTGTAACATTGGACGGAAATGTGTAACAGGAAGTCGCGAAAGCGCGGAATTCTACTTTACGAGAGTCCGACTCGCACTTGGTCGGTTTTTTTCGTTACTGTCAGATCCGCCACCCAGGTACAATATCGTCATCAAATCTAACTAACCTAAAGTATTTTGTCACATGTTACACATCATATGCGAGTATTGTAGGTCTCGCTCGATTTTTTTTATTCATAATTGTTCAGCCCTTGGCATCATCTCACCTGATGATAAGTGACGATGATGCCGAAGATGGAAGCGGGCTTACCAAGATTCCTCAACGCAATGCAGAACTGGCTATCTTATCTTCAAGCCGGAACACATCAATGTTGTTAACACTGATGTTTGGCGGCACATAATAAGCTAAGAAGGTGGTAGCTAGTTACGTGAAATAGATGATGTACTTAATCCATACATCTCTGTGTAAGTCCAAAAACTTATTTGATTTCATGTTTTCGGTAATCATCATTTCAGCTCATATACGTCCCCACCGAGGGGCTCGATATTTTTAGCAGACTAAGTTTATGTTAATTCTTTAATAATCAGTTTAAAGGGGGTAAAAATCAAAATAAACATTTTAGAAATGGTTTATCATATCAGCCGAAAAACGTCCACTGCTGGACAAAGGCCTCCCCCAAGGATTTCCACGACAACCGGTCCTGCGCTGCCCCCATCCAGTGGCTACCCGCGATCTTCACCAGTCCGCCATGGCCTTCCTACGCTACGTTTTCCGATGCGCGATCGCCACTCGAAAACTTTACTGTCCCAGCGGCTATCTGTTCTACGAGCTATGTGCCCTGCCCACTGCCACTTCAGTTTAGCTATTATGTGAGCTATGTTGGATATTTAGTTTATTTTATATTCTTGAAAAAACATTAAGATAAGCGAAGTGAAGTGATCCTGTATGAGTTCCTTTTCTCCTTTTGAGGTTTAAAGATTCCTACGTTTTTAATAATCATTCTATTCATGATCATGATGATGATCATCAAGTTTGCCAAGGTCAAATAGAAGCTAAGTTTATATTCTCTATACTCTAGCTCTTTTTTATTCGCTAAAACTCTGCCACTGTATATTGCCAGCTGCAATAGCTTTTTCGTAAAAATATTCATATTCATCATCATCATATCATATCAGCAAAAAACGTCCACTGCTGGACAAAGGTCTGCCCCAAGGATTTCCACGATGACCTGTCCTGTGCTGCCCGTATCCATCGGCTTTCCGCATTCGGTTAATGGAAAAAAAAAATTAAATTCATTTCAACCTCTTCAGGTTTTCTGTTTTTAATGTTTAAATCAATATTGGTAGAATTCAAAAAAACCGGCCAAGTGCGAGTCAGAACCGCACACAAAGGGTTCCGTACTACCATACTAGATGGCGCTAGTTTCTTCACCATTAAAAAACACGTTTCTGTAAGGGGGCTTTCACTGTTTCTAATTTTTTGGTGTTTGTTGTTATAGCGGCAACAGAAATACATCATCTGTGAAAATGTCAACTGTCTCGCTATCACGGTTTATGAAATACAGCCTGGTGACAGACGGAAGGATAGCGGAGCCTAGTAATAGGGTCCCGATTTTACCATTTGGGTACGGAACCCTAAAAATGTGGTAGCTTAGAGTGTTATTATGGTACTGACTAGGACGCCCTTATGCCAGAAACTATTAGTCTACCTAAAATCGAGATGCATATCGTAAATATAACGCACATTAACGCATAATCATATCTAAGTCTTGCCGCCAAAATATCAGTGTTAACAACATTGATGTGTTCCGGCTTGATGATAAGATAGCCAAATTCTCCATTGCGTTGGAGAATCTTGGTAAGCCCGCTTCCATCTTCGGCATCATCGTCACTTACCATCAGGTGAGATGATGCCAAGGGCTTACCAATTGTGAATAAGAATAAGAAATATTTAGCCGATTTTCAAAAAGGAGGAAGTTTTTTCACTTTGGCTGTGTATGTTTCGTTTTTTTGTGTGTTTGTTACGTGATACCTTCGTAGATTTTAAACCGATTTTCATGATCCTTTTTTTAGTTGATAGGGTATTCTACCCAGTTGATCCTGTAACAAAATCATCACAATCGGTCTAGTACTTAAAAAAAAATCAAACACCAAAAAATAATAACGCACAATTGTACTTAGGTGTTGCGATAGAAGTCGGTTTTTTAACGTGTTCAGCGTTTACAATAATAGGCTAGTTGACAATATTTGGAAATTATTTTAAAACTATAGCTAAGCATCTATTTCACCCCAAAAATATATTATATTAAGAAAAATAAGTGTTTTACATTAGTATTTTGAGTTTTTAGAAATGAACTTGAAATTTACCGCGAAAAAGGCCAAGACTGTCATGGCGTCTTGAATGACGTCACACCTCGCGAAACAGTCGTGTTTGTATAATGCCAGTCAATTGTGTTTTCTAATAAATAATGAATTCCTCGTATTATAAATACTGTATAGTGCCCCAATGTAAAAGTACAACGATAAAACGCCAAACAAATTATTCATATACGTTCCAAACAATAAACAAATACGAAGAAAGTGGTTAAAAATGGCAAGGAGGCAAGATGCTCTTACTTTATCAATTGATTCCACAATTTATTTCTGTAAAGATCATTTTGATGTAAGTATTGAACACAACGTGGATGTATCTATTTATAAAATAGGTTTTTGCACCATAACAAATCTACAATACGTAGATTGGGGACTGGGTACTAATATAGGGACTGGTAACTGCTAATTAAATAAGACTTTGTTTGTTCTTCACATAATACTTACATAGAAGTTTTAACATTGCGAAACTCCGATGAACAAAAGTCGGTGTTCATTGCAAAAAATTTGCCAAGCATAACGGTGTCAATTTTGGGCAAATTACTGCTGTTTGCTTTGTTAAATCCTGATTCCAAGGCAAATTATACCTGTCTTTCAAGATTAAACTAAAAACGAACTGTATTAATTTAACAATAATTGCTGAAAACTCGAAATAACCTGTTCACTTTATACGAAAATGACAGATACAACATAGCGTTTCGCGCTCATTTCGCGAGGCGTGACGTCACGTTTCCATGCGCTTCTCTGATTGGCGTTTAATGTCACGTGATTAAACGCCTCATTTCGTCGATTTTATTTTCCAAAAATATTATTAATCTTTTATTATTTTAATAGAAAAGTTGTTTTTTTGTTTACTAATTATGATGGTTAATCATTAGAAATTAAAAGCCATCCGATTTATTCTTAGTGGAAACAAGCCTATTGCAAACGCCTAATTTATTATTGATAAGTATACTTTATTGTGAAACTGTGTACAATGATCTACACTAATATTATAAAGAGGAAAGATTTGTATTTTTGTGTGTGTGTTATTTTTGTTATGAATAAACTCAAAAACTACTGAACCGATTTCAAAAATTCTTTCAGCATTAGAATGCTACATTATCGCTGAGTAACATAGGCTTTATTTATTACTAGAAAAAATAAGGGATCCTTGATAAAACTTCAGTAACGTGAACCATGGTGTAAAAAAATTGCTTAAAATTTTCTTTTATCGAATACGCTACGGAAACTATTGATGATAGAACAACAAAACGTTCTACAATATTAGACAACATATCAATACCTACAAAATACTTCGCAATACTATATGTCCAACTATTGTAGTTATTTCCCTATAAGCACTTTTTAAATTTTAAAAGTTAATAAAAAACTTACCAAAATCAGACAATGATAACCATACCTATTAAACCCTTATCCAAATAAATCATTTCATAATCAAAAATGTTTCGATACCTATAGATAATCTTTTGAATTACTTATATCGGACATTCCATTCAGAAGATATTACGAATTCATAATAAACACCGCCCGCCGCCGCGCAATGACCAGTGTGGCCTCAAGCAAGATTTTTTTGTTTGTTTGCTTGCTTTGAACAGGCTACAAAACTACTCGACCGATTTGAAAAATTCTTTGACTGTTAAGCTACACTATCCGCGGTTGCTATATGCTATATTATATTTTCAAATAGGGATCCATTCTAAAACTCTAATAATGTAACCCAAGGTGTAAAAAATAACCTAAAAAATTCCTGCATTATCAACAAAAAGTAGTGTACTGTGTAGTGTAAAGTGTGTAGTATGTAGTGTGTAGTGTGAAGGGGGTAGGGTGAAGGGTGTAGTGTAGTGTAGCATAGCGTAGCGTAGCGCAGCGCAGTGCAGTGCAGTGTAGTGTAGTGTAGTGTAGTGTAGTGTAGTGTAGTGTAGTGCAGTGCAGTGTAGTGTAGTGTAGTGCAGTGTAGTTTAGTGTAGTGCAGTGTAGTGTAGTGTGTTGCAGTAAAGTATAGTGTAGTGTAGTTTATTGTAGCGTAGCGTCGAGCAGCGCAGTGCAGTGTAGTGTAGTGCAGTGCAGTGTAGTTTAGTGTAGTGCAGTGCAGTGTAGTGTGTTGCAGTAAAGTGAAGTGTAGTGTAGTGTAGTGCAGTGTAGTTTAGTGTAGCGTAGCGTCGAGCAGCGCAGCGCAGCGCAGTGCAGTACAGTGTAGTGTAGTATAGTGTAGTGCAGTGTTGTTTAGTGTAATGCCGTGCAGTATAGTGTATTGCAGTAAAGTGTAGTGTAGTGTAGTGCAGTGTAGTATAGTGTAGTGTAGTGTATGTAGAGTAGTGTAGTGCAGTGTAGTTCAGTGTAGTGCAGTGCAGTGTAGTGTTGTGTATTGCAGTAAAGTGTAGTGTAGTATAGTGCAGTGTAGTTTAGTATAGTGTAGTGTATTGCAGTGCAGTGTAGTATAAGGCGGTACGAAGTTTGCCGGGACAGCTAGTTTAATATATTTTTAGTTCCAACAAGTTGCCCTTTTCGGACGTACAATATTAATATTACATTTGAACATTAGGAAAATATTCATTTAAATTATAAAAGCATTTGTGTACAATCCACTCTTTAAGTTGGCGTTTAAATTTAGCACCATGCAATGATTTTATAAATACAGGTAAATTATTATAAATTCTACTTCCGTTTACAAGACAACTTTTGTTATATATGTAACTGGTCGCTACCACAGAACACAAATTATATTTATATTCAGACCTTAGGTACTTTTTCGTTTAATTTTTTATATTGAAATATTCACTATTATTTCTTATAAATACACAAATCTATAATATAATAAAACTGTAACGGGGCCGTGTCTGTACATGAAATATTTTTGGAAAATAATAACTGTGGTGGATATTACTAACGATACAGAGGCCAAAACAACAACTTTTGGAATTTTTGTCTGTCTGTCTGTCTGTCTGTCTGTCTGTATGTTCGCGCATCACGCAAAAACTACCAGGCCGATTTTGATGAAATTTTGTATGGTGGTTCCTTATAGCCCGGGTTAACATATAGGATACTTTTTATCCCAGAAAATTCAAGAGTTCCCGTGGGAAAATCAAAAGTATTCATTTATAGAGTGGCTCACCACGCAAATGTGGCTTGACCTATTACAATCAAATTTTACACGTTGATACCCTTATCGCGAACTAAAACTGGGACATTGTGAATCCAAAAAAAATTAGGGTTCCTACAGGAATGCAAAAAATTGTATCTTTAGAATGACTCAACGTAACAATATGAAACCTTTACATAGGGATGGGGTGTTTTGACCATCATTGTATAGTCGGGTATTCTTTATCCCAGAAAACTAAAGAGGTCCCGTGGGAAATTATCCATCGATACTTACAATAATAAGAATAGAGTACTTTTTTCCACATATTAACTACACATACCACACATTATAATCTTGGCAGCAGAATGTCAATAGATGGCACTGCAGGGATAATAAAACGCGCTTAAGTTGAATTAAAACATTAAAAGATTATTTCATACTTCTGAGTGGATTTCTTTTATGTATTTTTCAGCATACGCTACTTTACACAACTCTAACTCTGGAACTATGGTATGTATAGTATGGTAGCGATGTGTTTCATAAACGAACAGATAGGTAATTTTTTTACAGATTCCAATCGTGTAAAAAAAATAAAAACACATAAATCGAGTTTAGCATCTTTTATCAGGAGGCACATCTGACGGGAACTCTTCTGACGACGACTATTTGCGTGTGGCAGTTGCTCTCCGCCTGCAATATCAATATCTGTGAACCTCATCAATGTATTTCCGGGTCCACGGTGGAGGCAATTGGCCATCACTCACTGAGTTGCGGTCGTTGTTTGTGAAGATTCCCACGTCACCAATTCCATAATGACCTCACTCGGAGGGCACTGGTCTCGGCCAGATGGATTATTCCATCTTTGTTGCAGCCGCCGGGCTTTAGTCGATCTGATGGCAAAAGGCCGGAGGGTTTAAACAGGTGCTATGGCAGAGAGGAACGTGCCTGCTTTGGGACGCCACTTTTTCTGCCTCACTCCTCACCCATACGGTACTGCCGCTCAATTTGCGGCGAGAAAGAAGCATAATAAGTACTCGGTCTTAGAGGCAAATTACTGCTTTGTGCCACTGGTCTGTGAGAAAACCGGCTGCTGAACCCTCAGAGGCCTTTGCCTTCACAAAGGAGATTGGCCGTCGCCTTCGAGAGAAAAGATGTGACGTGAGGTCCTACCTGCTGCTAAGATTGTCTATTGCCATCCAGCGCGGCAACGAGAAGTGCGTTATGGGCTCATTTGAAGTTGATACGACTCGCGGATTTGACCCATATTAATATTTTTAGGATTTTTTTACTAGATTTATATTGCCCATTGCGGGTTCTTCGCAGGCGTGTGCAGGTTTCCTCACGATGCTTTTCTCACCGTAAGAGCGTCGGATAAACGTACATACCAGTTCGAAATCGATATTCGTATAGATATAGGTAAGTGGCAGGATTCGAACCACGGCCTTCCGGACAGGAGGTAGTGGCCCTAACCGTTCTGCCACCGACGCTCTATATGTTATTTAAGATTTAGAAATCCTTACTTAATAATCTAAATGTGAAAATGTGTTTGTTTGTTTTTTACCTATTCAAACTTCAACACCTCTACCAATCTTGATGAAATTTGGCATGCAGGTAGCCTATATCACTAGCAATGAAATAGTCTACTTTTCATCTGTGGAAATGAAAATTATCATAGCCCGATGCAGTTCCTGAGGAAACTAAAACAATACTCTTTGTTCGTTAAGTTATTTAAATGGGTTGGTGTGATTTTTAGCACAGAGATGAGGTGGAAAATGATATAATTTACAAATAAGTATATCCTGACATAGTTCCCGAGGGATCTGGGGACAACTGTTTTCTACGCTCGCGCACGTCGGTGGCGTCGCAACGGAGCAACGGATTAAAGTAATTTTTTGTATAGAATTTGTTGAAGGGGGTGGGAAGTGACAAAGACTGCTAATCCGAAAAGCCCGATGCAGTTCCTGACGTACCGGGAGAAAACTCATGTCCACGCTTGCGAACTGATTGCGGCTCGCGCACCACTCACCCTCAACAAGAGTCATAAAAGCTATGTCCACGCGGGCGAAGCCGCGGGCAAAAGCTAGTTTCTAATATAACACGTCAGTGTTAGTATTTTAGGTTCCACAAATGCTGTTCTTAGTGTTTCAGTACTGTAGGTACATGTTAAAAATAATCCGAAGACATCTTTTTTGTAGCATAAAGGTTGACTAAACATTCACATAATTTCCCCAAAATATTATGCCTTAAGTCAGCAGGGAATAGACATAACCATAATATGCATTTTTTGCAACATCTACAGAAGTCACATTTATTAAAATTGATAACATATAGCAGTATTTTAACCGCCTCCGTAGCCCAGCGGCAAAGTTCACTGGCTTTACACAGGAGGTCGCGGGTTCGATTCCCGGCGGAGTCAATTGTAAGACTCGGTTTGGTTGGTGGTAGGGCATTTTCTTAGCCCGCCTGGCTAGCTACCACCATCTTACATAAGTCTTGCCGCCAAATATCAATGTTGATATCATGGTGTGTTCCGGCATGAAGATAAGATAGCCAGTTCCCCATTGCGTTGGGGAATCTTGGTAAGCCCGTTTCCATCTTCGGCAACATCGTCACTTACCACCAGGTGAGATGTTTTTTTTTTTTTTTTTTTTTTTTTATTCACAATTGGTACACCCTTGACAACATCTCACCTGGTGGTAAGTGACGATGTTGCCGAAGATGGAAGCGGGCTTACCAAGATTCCCCAACGCAATGGGTTGTCAAGGGTTTACCAATTGTGAATAAATAAAAATAAATAAAAAAGTTGTGAACATATATATTTATTATATGTAAGGAAAAAAACTAGTTAACGGTTAATTGCTTTGGGTAAATCTGGTTGGGTCAGATATAAGGGTGGTGTATTGAGGGTAGGATCGTGAAAAACGAGAGTTTAATTTGTTCGACGCGGCCGTGGCGGTGTCAGGTCATTTGTTTGGCTATAAATCAGTTGGCTAATGTACCGTACTAGAAAGGACTGATGGAAGCATACAGGATGTACCAAACTTTGTATGCGGACCACCCATCGTTTTTAAGGTTCCGTAGTCAATAAGGAACCCTTACAGTTTCGCCATGTCCGTCCGCCCGTCTGTTCGCAGTTGAACTCAGAAAATCTTAGTGCAGTTCTTGCAATTCCCGAAGGCGAGCGGGTTTTACTAGTGGTTGAACGTGTACATTTACATTGCGGTTGTGTGCGTGTCTGACGGAGCGATCAGTTACACTAATTTTCACGAAGTACTGTCAGCATGTCAAAGCGTAAAGTGATTCATAGCGAGGTTATTTTTTTCTTTATTATTGAAATATTCTGTGTTTATTCCAAATAGGAATAGGTAGCAGTTTATTGTTTTCAACATTTAATCTTATGTTTTTTTGTTTGTCGGGTCAAACAGTTATCGCCAAAGTCTTTCACTTTCTTCAAGAAGAATATAATTTTATGAAAGCAATTAATAGTGACAGATGTGATTTAAGTCCTTTGTCTAATGTACTAAAACGTACAGCGAAAGCAAAAGGGGTCTCTGAACTATATATATACGTCATATAATAAAACTGTAACGGGGCCGTGTCTGTATGATTTTGATGAAATATTGTATGGTGGTGCCTTAAAGCCCTAGTTAACATATAGGATACGTTTATCCCGGAAAATTAAATATTTCTCGTGGGAAAACTCAAAACCTCCATGCGGAAGAAGTCACGGGCAGAGCTAGTTATTTATTAAAAAAAGAATAAAGAGCGATTCTTAACATTTAAAATCGACGAGACAATAAGAAGCAAGGGTTTCGGAATTTGGCGACTGACACCATATCACCCCGAGTTAAACGCGATCGAAAATTTTGGATACCTCTCCTACACATAAAAGTGGGGATATTTTTGATGTGTAACATCTTTGCTCTCGCTTTCCTGCAATTTGTGGGAGTGATTTCGTGAAATGGGACGGAAAAGTGTCCCATGGGACGGAAATGTGTAACAGGGAGTCGCGTTTTTTCAGGCTTTAAAAGCGCGGAAAAGGCAAAGGTATCTATGACCATACAGCCTAGTCTGCCGTATCTTTGCCGTCCTTTTATAAAGTATTTTGTCACAGGTTACACATCATATGCGAGTACTGTAGGTCTCGCTCGAATTTTTTTTCTCCTCTATCCCATGGTGTGGGGTACCGTTGGATAGATCGGTTAAAAATATTGCTGGTGTGTCAAACGCATTTTTCGAATTAGGAATTACGTTTGCGAAATTTTAGGCTTTAAAATGCAATTTTTTGTTTGAATCAAGTGCATCACCTAGCTGCTACCAGAAAAACCGCTGTTTCAATACATTTGAATATAAAATGTAAAATAATTAGGACATTATATTAATAAATTTAAAAGGAAAACTATTAGAGCTAAGTATAGGCTTTCTTAGTTTAGCAAAAATCTTGTTAGATTTGTAAATTTGTAAAAAAAAAGTCACCCAAGTACGTATCGGACTCGCTCACGAAGGGTTCTGTACCAGCGTTTAAAAAAAAACGAATTTCTTGTATGCTTTAACACATTTACATATGATATTTCAGATTACTTTAAAAACAAAAATAAATAAAACTAAATAAGTATGTACTTTAACTTTTAATTTTGTTCATAAAAAAAGTGGCAACAGAAATTCATACTCTGTGAAATTTCCAACTATGTACCTATTACGGTTCATGAATTATAGCCCGCTGATAGACGGACAGACAGACAGACAGTAATTGTAATAGGTCCCATTGGCACCCTTTGGGTACGGAACCCTTATCACAGCAGCTCATTTATACGTCCCCACCGAGGGGCTCAAGCCTACCCTGAATTAGGGCGATCGGGCTTTAGTCGACCACGCGGGCCCAGTGCGGGTGGGTCAACTTCACACACAACCTTCGAGTTTCTTCGCAGATGTGTTCAGGTTTCCTCACTATGTTTTCCTTCACCGTAAGAGCGTCGGATAAACGTACATATGAGATCGAAATTGGAAAACACATTGGTACATTGGCAGGACTCAAATCACGGCCTCTCGGATAGAAGGTAGCGGCCTTTGCCGTTGCGCCACCGACCCCACCGACGGAACCCTAAAAACCATTAAATAAAAGTTTAAATTAATTTGTTTTATCTACGAATCTTTATAAATTTCTTTCATCACATTAGCTTCACGAAACCGTATTCTCGTACGCCATCTACACTGAAGCAAAGAAACGTCACTTTAGATAAGAAGTCATGAGTAGGTAATAAGATAAAGTAACACAGCTTTATGTTATGTCATCCTGGTACTCGTAATATGTAACTAGAACAAACAGTGTTTCAGATAATGTTACTTTAACATTAGGGTGTGTGTACTCAGTTACATCTACCCTTTAAGATTTCTATTCAAGCGATAAAAATCTAATTCTTAATGTAATTTAGAAAAATATAAAATTAAAAATATAAATTTAACAACTTATTCCGAAAAATATAAAAAAAATACTCAATTTTTTTTTCTCAATTCAGTATGCGTTCCTTGGAATTCTGGGTATGACCTTTTAGATAAAGTTTCTTAACATTAGGGTTTGTGGACGCAGTAACCTTATACGATTTTTATTCAACCGATAAAAATCTAACTAATGCAATTAAGAATAATAAATAAAATTAAAATTAACAACTAGTTCCGAATTACATTATTTTTAACTACCTAATTTTTTTTTCTCAGTTCAGTATGCGTTCCTTGGAATTCTGGGTGTGACATTTCAGATAATGTTACTTAACATTAGGGTGTGTGTACGCAGTACCTCTTTACGATTTCTATTCAAAAATCTAACTAATGTAATTAAGAAAAATGTAAAATTAACAACTAATTCAGAAAAAAATAAAAATTATTTGACTTAATTTTTTTTCTCAATTCAGTATGCGTACCTGAATTCTGGGTATGACCTTTCAGATAATGTTACTAAACATTAGGGTGTGTGTACGCAGTACGCCTTTACGATTTCTATTCAAAAATCTAATTATTTTAATTAAGAAAAATGTTAAATTAACAACTAATTCAAAAAAACATTAAAAAAATTTGACTCAATTTTTTATCTCAATTCAGTATGCGTTCCTTGGAATTCTGGGTATGACCTTTCAGATAATGTTACTTAACATTAGGGTGTGTGTACGCAGTACTCCTTTACGATTTTTATTCAACCGATAAAAATCCAACTAATGTAATTAAGAAAAATATAAAATTAACATCTAATACGAATTATATAAAAATAAAAATTTACTCAATTTTTTTCTCTCAAATCAGTATGCGTTCCTTGGAATTCTGGGTATGACCTCCTCTGGCATAGTAACTGGATTACATTATTATTACTTACATTATGGTTGATTTATTATTTTGTTTTGACATCCTATATTATTTAATTTTTGACTTCTTGTTATACTTTGTTTTGACATCTTAGTTTTATTGTGTCATCGATTTTATGTTTTTTTTTTGACGATCATATATCACTGTGACATTTTTTGAATTTTTAATAAATATATAATTGGTGACATGAAATAAATAATCTAATCTATATCAACAATCTGATGCTTTAGGCCAAAACGTCTTAGTATATTTTCGGTTTGTTTTTGCATCACTATTGAATTAAACGTTTCGGCCACTTTCGAAACCAAATTTTCGAAACCTGTAGAGAAAACGGAATTGTTCGTCTTATTTGGAAACCGGGTTTTCTAAAAAAAAATCAAAGTATGTAATTATATATAAGTGCAATTGTGCAACGAAAGATTTCGAAAAAAAATAATGTATGTATGTACATAGCCACTATGCCACGTTCCATACAAAAATGTTCCAACCCCTTTATCTAGTTTTATGATTGAAACACTGTGTTAAAATTTCCGGGAGTGGTCTTTTTTGACCTTGTATTATAATATATAACTTGTAAAGAGACCTGCAGTGCCACAAGAGACATAAAGCTTCGTAAAAAAACCGGCGAATCGAACTTGCGCACTGAGGATTTTGTACCACCACGTAATAAACCACAGAATAGAAGAATCGGTATTTTTTTTTCTTATCTGTGATTAAAACAATGATTGATTGATTGATTTTAATTTTGTAACCTAATAGTATAATAAAAAGGCATCAACGAGAGCGACAGTTTTTTTTTAATTTATTTAGTTCGGGATCCTTAGCGCCTGTACGACTCGTACTTGGTCGGTTTTTATTTACTTGTTGTTTCACTTTGGGGCTAGTTCTATTTAATTGCACCTAGTTTGACGTTTTATATGTATTACTGTTTTTACCATGGAGAAAACCGCCTTTTAACCGCCTCCGTAGCCCAGCGGCAAAGTTCACTGGCTTTACACAGGAGGTCGCGGGTTCGATTCCCGGCGGGGTCAATTGTTAGACTCGGTTTGGTTGGTGTGAGGGCATTTTCTAAGCCCGCCTGGCTAGCTACCACTATCTTATCTAAGTCTTGCCGCCAAATATCAATGTTGATATCATTGGTGTGTTCCGGCATGAAGATAAGATAGCCAGTTCCCCATTGCGTTGGAACTGGCTATCTTATCTTCATGCAAAAAAAAAAGAAAAAGAGTCTTTAAAAATATGTTTCTTGTAAATTCCTTTGATATTTTTATTTTTATTATTTGTAAGTAAATCTGCTATAATAATATACACTCTAGAAAATTTTAGCCAGCTACTAAAAGATAATTCATAAAAGAGATCGCCCTAATTCAGGGTAGGTTCGAGCCCCTCGGTGGGGACGTATATGAGCTGATATGATGACTAAAAGATACAGCGTTTTAAGGGTCGGACAGACAGACAGCGTACGGACGGATAGCGTAGGCTGTAATAACTGTGTGAAAAAAATCGACATAATTCGTGGACATAAACCCTTATTATATTATATTCGCCAACGAAATGAGATAGACCGAGCTAGCCATTCATTCCGTCTAGACGGGAATGTCGCAGGCAAAGTGTAGATTATGACATTTGATAAAGTATCAGCAAAATTGGACAGGCCGTATTGTGCCTTAAACATGGTAATATAGTGTCCCGATGAGAAAAAAATATTTTTCATAGGCTTTTTATGATATAACCGTCTCCGTGGCGTAATAGTTAAGTCCATAGGCTTCACATCAGGAGGTCGCGGGTTCAATTCAATTGGGTTCAATTGGTAGAAGGGCATTTTCTAAGCCTGCCAGGCTAGCTTCCATTATCTTATCTAATTCTTGCCGCCAAGGAATTATATTGATTTGTTCCGGCTGGAGCAAAAGATAGCCAGTTTTTCATTGCTTTGGGGAATCTTATAAGCTCGCTTCAATCTTCAGAATTATTGTCACTTACTGTTACGTGAGATGTTGTCAAGGGTTTACCAATTGTAAAAAAAAATAAAAAAAATATCAAAGGCTTACCAATTGTAGACAAAAAGTCACGAAAATTTCAAAAAGTACTTATGGTAAACCGAATACTTTTATTGCTTACCCTTAAAAAAACCGGTAAAGTGCGAGTCAAAACCGCGCACAAAGGTTTTCGTACCATCATACTAGATGGCGCTAGTTTCTTCACGTTTAAAAAAAAACGTTTTTCGTATTCATTTTTTCTAATTTTTAGTATTTTCTGTTATAGCGGCAACATATATACATCATCTGTGAAAATTTCAACTGTCTAGCTTTCACGGTTCATGAAATACAGCCTGGTGACAGACGGCCAGACGGACGAACAGCGAAGTCTTAGTAATAGGGTTCCGTTTTAACCCTTTGGGTACGGTACCCTAAAAATTACCTCCATAAAACATTGATTAAATTCGGCTCAAGTAGGTAAGGCTTTTTCTTTGAAACGATTACCTTTTTCATCCACGTTTTTCCCATCAGATTTGAAAATCTTTGTTCAATGTTACATCATCATCATCATATCAGCCGAAGGAAGTCCACTGCTGGACATAGGCCTCCCCCAAGGATCTCCACGACGACCGGTTCTGCGCTGCCCGCATCCAGCGGCTTCCCGCGACCTTCACCAGGTCATCGGTCCACCGAGTGGGAGGCCTGCCTACACTACGCTTTCCGGTGCGTGATCGCCACTCGAGAACTTAAAACCAAAGTAACCGACATAGCTCTCAGAATTGCTAAACTTAAGTGGCAATGTTACATACATCGGTTTTTTTCAAGTAAGTTATAAAAGATACGTCTACATGGATAAGTAATACAACCGCTACCTCCTATCCGGGAGGTTGTGGTTCGAGTCCTGCCACGTACCAATGTGTTTTCGAATTTCGTTTTCATATAGGTACGTTTATCCGACGCTCTTATGGTGTAGGAAAACATCGTGAGGAAACCTGCACACGCCTGCGAAGAAACTCGAAGGTTGTGTGTGAAGTTGACCAGCCCGCACTGGGCCCGCGAGGTCGACTAAAGCCCAACCGCCCTAATTCAGTGTAGGCTCGAGCCCCTCAGTAGGGACGTATATAAGCTGATAATCCTATTAATAATATTATAAACGCGAAAGTTTGTAAGAATTTATCGAAGTATGTTTGTTACTCTTTCACGCAAAAACTACTCAATGGATCTGGCTGAAATTTGGTAGGTAGACAGATTAGGACCTGAATTAACACATAGGCTACCTTTTTTTAAGCTCGCGAGCTGCAAGCTCACTCTCGAAAAGTCGTAGGAACGTTGTCCACGCGGGTGAAGCCACGGGAAACAGCTAGTAATATAATACAAGTACAGTAAGAACTGGAGTTTGAAGTTATTAAAGTATTTAAGAATATTAAGATTTCTAGTAACTTTTTTAGGGTTTCATAGTCAACAAGGAATCCTTATAGTTTCGCCATGTCTGTCTGTCCGTACGGCTGTCCACGGCTTAGCTCAGATACTGTTAGTACTAGAAAGCTGTAATTTGGCATGGGTAATATTAATCACGCTTACAAAGCGGTACAATAAAATCTTGATAACAATTTTTTTAGGATACCTTTATAGGGTATATTGTAAAGAGGGGTAATTTTTTTTTTGTTGATGTAGCCTATCGTGTGGGGTATCGTTGAATAGGTCTTTGAAAACTATTGAGGTTTTGCTACAACCTTTTATCGATTTAGTGATCGTTTTGTGAAATATCAAACTTTAAAGTGCTAATTTTAGTTTGAGTCAAGTGTCCCCCTTACCAGCTAAACCGCTATTTAAGGAAATCGGAATAAAATCAAATAGTAGGACATATATCCAAATTAAAAGAAAAACTATCACGCTTAAGTAGACTTTCTTAGTTAAGGAGTAATAGTCGACCAACTTAAGGTATGCAGTTGAATTTGTAAAAAAGTACATAGATTTTCCATACAAAATGTTATATCACCAACTGCAAATATAATTTTGTTTTTTAAAATGTACATTAATTTTTGAAAAGACTACGAAACCCTACTTTCCGCGAGTCCGACTCACACTTGGCCAGTTTTTAATATACTTTTCTATTTTGCATATATACATGCATGCCTAATCTCAAGGACATGAGCCATGCTACGGTGTGAAGAAAGTAGAAAAAAAATCTCTCGATTTTGATAAGTTTCCCTAACTCTGTTTTGAACTGTACACCTTATCTCTTTGTAAAGGAGGGTGAGAGCACTTAGAGGGCTTTAGAGATCCGCTGGCGGTATCCCATACTTAGAACACTGTTTGATGTATTACGAGAACAGGAAAGTTCATATTATGAATTGTTGTAGGTACAGTCTCTAACTTTAATTTAGGACTTATTTCCCGGAACATTTGTTTAATCACTCATTCGCAGAAGGACGAAAACGCTAAATCAATAGCTTTGCAATTCAAAAATTGTTTTAATTCTTTTTAGAGCAGTTGCCCTTAATAATACATAAACAACAACGCGATGTTAATACAAACATTACCAACTGACATGATATAATAATATCTTAGTAGCTCTTAAAGGTATAAGTTTGCCAGTCAATATTCGACCTTATATGGGTCCTAAATTAAAGTTCGTGACTGTACTTACTTAAAAGTCATGTGATACTACGTTCGCTTTAGTGGAAAGGCTAAAATGACACAGTTTTGTTTTTCAGTCATTAAACTCATTAATCTAGGTATACCTTAATATACTTATAAAACAAACTTACTTGCTTTGTATACTACTTTTTACTTTTTTTGTTGTTTGTGATTACAATTTCTTTTAAGTAAAATCCAAAAAAATACTACTTTTTTTTTGGTAAGCTCTTGGCATCATCTCAACTGATGGAAAGTGACGATGATGCCGAAAATGGAAATAGAAATGGAACTGAATTTTGGTTTTTGATTTTTTTTTGTTTCTTTTTCTTGTTTTTTATGTTTTTTCATGGCAATGAAGTATATTGTATTGTATAAAGGACGCAGGAAAACTATGAAGTCACTTCTCATTTTTAGGACAAAATGTCGTTTTTTACAGATCATGTAAAGTGACTCAAATGACAAGCAGTTATCATCCCTCTTGTTATTTAACAGCCTCTATTATTTCAAAAGGAAATCAACTCGAGAATAGGTTTTAGTCAAGAGCATCATTAGTAAAATTAATTTGGCGCTTGAATGATGATTAATAACTGTAATTTAATGTAAGTATTAAAAAGAAAGGAAGAAGAGAATGTAATTCCTTTTAATCTTTATCTGTATTTTTATTCAAAATTATATGAACTGGAGGGTAGTTATTTTTAATCCACATAAAACTTGTTCAATAAATGGGTTTTCTTTAACTCATTTGGCTGCTAATTTAAATAAATCAATGGATATAATAGGTATAGATAGACTTGACACTCAGCGTGAGCGTCGATGGCGTAACGGCTAGGGCCGCCGCCTCCTGTACGGGAGGTCATGGTTCGAATCCCGCCAAGTACCAACGTAATTACGAATTTAGATGTCATATGTACCTTTATCTGACGCTATTACGGTGAAGGAAAACATCGTGAGGAAAACCTGCACACGCCTGCGAGGAAACTCGCAGGTTATGTGTGAAGTCGACCAACCCGCACTGGGCTCGCGTGGTCGACTAAGGCCCTATCACCTTAATTCAGGGTAGACTCGAGCCGCTCGGTGGGGACGTACACGAGCTGATATGATGAGACTTGACACTAATAAAACAAAAATAAACCTAATTTAAATTTCCTTGTTACAGATTAAGAAAATGAAATGCAGGAAGCACTAAACGAAACAGCGAACCAAACATTATACAACATAGACATGGGCAATGTGACGTGATGCAAAGCTAACACTAACTAGATTCAAAATGGCACCAGTTGCCTATCCGGGCAAAGTTAGGGGCGGGGACTTGTTCGTTGTTGTTCTACTGCTGTGCTGGACTATAGTCTGTGACAGTCAGTGTCCGAAGTTTGCCGAGAAACCGCTCGAGACCAGAGTTCAAGACGCTTCCATAGTTTTTAGGGCTGTTGTTGTTCAAACACATTTTCAGGTGAGTTGGTTAACATTTTATCATTATAGTTTCTAGTCACGCTTATTTTGTGCTAAAGGTGATAATTTAGAAGCTATCTAGAGTTGAATAGCAGTAGTGACCTTCTAGAGGTGAAACTTCAAAGGTTTTGATTTAGCGATCTTATCTAAATTATCAATTATCAACTTTAAAGACTGCTCGTTTTTGATACCACGTACGTAATGTTACGTTACAGGGGGGGGGGGTTAAATTTTATTAAACCCCCCCCCCCGCACCGGAAAACGTAGCGTAAACGGGCCTCACATTCAGTGGACCGATGACCTGGTGAAGGACGCGGGAAGCCGCTGAATGCGCGTAGCGCAGAACCGGTCGTCGTATAAATCCTTGGGGAGGCCTATGTCCAGCAGTGGACGTCCTTCCGCTGATATGATGAAACCCCCCGGTTGGTTGCGCGCATGCCGATGTTGGCGATCTTGTGTGCGATGTGGTGGCACAGTACGCGGAAAGGAGGTGCTGGCGATCCTCCGGTTCAGTCCCTTAGCCTTCTTATACGACACACACGGGGTAGATGGGATCGCCCTCTTCTAAAACGGGAGCCATATGGCTCTGAACCTCTATTTAATCGCAGTAATATATATTGAGTTCTCATATCAATGGATTAGTAGATTAGCCAACTTAGAATGCAAAGTTAAATTATTTTTGCCTCAATTATGCAGGATCCTTGCGGAAAATTGTTACATGATTCTTCGTCCAAAATTTCAGTGACGATTTTTAATGAGGCATGATTTTATCAATCACAAAAATCAAAATTTATTAATATTGTTTCTGCTACCCAGAGAGGCTCTTAGATTATATAATCAATGAAACCTGACCGAACCTAACATCGTTCGCTTTGCTCGCTCGCTTATTTACAATCTACATACGGCATTTTTCAATTTGCCTGGTTTGGTATTTTGCAATCTGATTACAGCATTTTACAATTTGCCTGACGGTTTATATAGACCGTTTATATACAATTTGCCTGACCATGACTAATTATTCGCTTGGTCATTTTACATTCTACGTACAGTATTTTATAATTTGCCCGTCCATTTATATACGGACGAATTATACAATTTGCCTGACCATTTGTAAAAAGACTAATCATACAATATGCCTGCCACATATCCACTAACTATCATAAAAAGGTAACAGTGGCGCCCAGCGTGGGGACAAGTCCACAACCTAACCATAAACCTTACCAATCTAAACCTTCTTGACCTTCATCTTGAGCCAAATTTTATTTGATAACAGGTCTATCAAAAATAGTAAACAAAGATGAATCCTTTTAATAGCATTATCCTTGAAAAATATAATCTCTTTTTAATTTTGATTTTGCCCTGTATCTAGTATCAAAATCATACATTAAAAGTAACTAGTTACATATTTATCATGGATTTCTCCTTTCTTTCCTTTTCTTCAATCATATTACAGAATTTTGATAATACCTATCAATGTCAGCCCCGGGGCTTAATCAATAACAACTACGTTTCATACTTTGTATCCATCTAACTTCATAGACTTATTATTTCGGTTGAATGAGAAATGTCGAGATGCTTGTTAACTTCACAGTACTCGTAGCTTTGACTAAATCAAAGTATATTATATTATTACTAACATACAGTATGGACACTCCCTGCCGCTCTCTAGATTGCGACCTCACCCCCTCGTCACCCAGATTGATACAGTTTGGTTGTCGAACGTATAGGAATTCGCCGCCATTTTGTTTGTTCCGTCATTCGTTTTTTGAAATGTAATTTCTGGCCCGTTGTATGAAGTGTCCAGGGTGTGACTAAATTGAGACTATTAAGCTAATAAGAGACGATTCTTATACAGGGTGTTTTTTTAACACCGATCAAGACGTTAAGGGTGGGCTCAACTCATGAAACTGAACAACTTTCCCCAAGAAACGCATACAGAAATCGCAAAAAAAAATACTCTCCCATACAAAGTTGGCTAATCGGAATGATCGATTTCTATGAAAAGTAAAAAAAATCAGAATTCAGTATGAATTTCTTAGGTAAAGTTGTTCAATTTCATGAGCAGATCCCACCATTAACGGCTTGCTTTGTGTTAAATATAATATGGAAAAGAGACAACATGTAGATAAACATACACACTACCAACCCTAGATACATTTTTTTTTTCCGATCTACCGAGTAGGCCTACCCATGCTACGTCTTGCGGTGCGTGGTCGCCACTCGAGTACTTTTACGTCACAACGGCCATCTGTTCTACAAGCTATGTGCCTGATATGTATATAACACTTATAATTTCCACGAAAAGATACCGCTAATATCATAATTTGCTTAAAGGTCAAGTGGGTAATTAAAGGGAAAAAGGTCAAACCATTAAAATAATAAATCAAAGTGTTACCTATCTTCGAAGATAAATTTTATTATAAACTTTTGTCTGAAAATAAATGCTCAAAATTTTCAGGATTTCAAGGTTTCAGTAGCTATCAAGTTAGAATATTGGGTAGATACTAAAGACATTTTTTTTAACAGACTTCAAAAAAGGAAGAGGTTTTTCAATTCGACCGTATACGTTTATAATTTTTTTTTATGTGTGTTTGCGGATAACGTCGTCGTTTATGAACCGATTTTGATGATTCTTTTTTTATTGGAAATCAGATATCCCAAGGGTACCGCCCTGATAAGGAAACCGGGATCTAATGATGGCATCCCAGATAAATCGAGGAGAGCCTTAGTTTCCTCTTTGAAGTCGGTTTTTTTTTGTTAAAAATTAAAGAATTAACCGTCCAGGCCGACCTTGAATATTGACGTTCCCTTCCTTCAGGCGGACCCGCCATTTTCCAAAATGGCGGAAAATGACAAGAAATTGTCAAATTATGAAAAGTTTATCTATGATTTTATATTAAACTGCGTATGGCACTAAGAGCGGAATTTAATAACGACGTAAGTCCATAAATCAACCCAAGGCAGTTTCAACACAGTTTCAACTATATTTGTGTACTTTAGAGCATAAGGTCGCGTGTTGTTACCGGGGCCGATGGGTCCCATTAATACTCAACGGAAAGAACAACTTACCGGGACAGATGGGTCCCATTAATACTCAATCGGTTAAGGGTCCCCAGGAGGCTCGAGTTTGCATACAAACGTAATTCCGCTTTAATACAAAAAGTACATGCCAGAATGAATCCAAACATAGCAAATATATTTTGTAGACAAGACACATATCGATGTTGGTAACTAGTTTTTATCGTAGTAAATTTAACTAAACGAAGGATTAAATTAGTTTTGTACTGAAAGTTTGAAACTGATTTTATTTGTTTCCGTTTTTTATAAGTACATCCAAAACTAATTACAAACATCTACATGTGTCTACTTAATACACTTGCAAAGTTTGGATTCAATCAAGTATGTAGTTTTTGTATTAAATCGGAACTACGTTTGTATGGAAACTCGAGCCTCCTGGGGACACTTAAAACAATTTAATTAAAGTCAATAATAATTGAAAAATCCTTAGGGTAGGCCTATGTCCAGCAGTGGACTTCCCTCGGCTGATATGATGATGATGAAAAGTCAATATTACCTACATAACTAGTTCATTTTCTTTATGGAAACACGAATTTTATAAAAGGAAGAGTTTGGCAAATCACAGACGCAAGCATTAGGGATGACGACAGCATCAGAAATGAACTATGAACTCTCACTAAATTGCCCTCCGACCTCAAATTTGGAAAACCTTACTTGTTTTGTTTTACATCAAGTCTTCGGTTTTTAATTCACCAAAATCACAAAATGAGTACATGACGATGCAAAACTATGACGTCACGCCTAGGTATTATAAAAAATTTTAGAACAAAATGTCGTTTTTGACAGATGATAAAAAGTAAATCAGATGACTTACATTCGTCATCCCTATTTTAAAGATTTCATACATATAATTACTCTATTTACTTGGACGCATGGATTCAAATTCACTAATGACAAATAATTTATATTATGTCGCAGTCATCTGGTTGAATCTGCTATTTGATTGAATGACTAGCACGTTCATTGAATGACGACATTCAATTGAATGACTAGGCCGAACGTTGATTGAACAAGCGTCACTCAACGTCCAACTAGTTAGCTGATTGTAACATAGCCCTTTGAACAGAGCGGTCGTAAAATCAGTCAGGTGATTGAAATTTAGTTAATAGTTATTGTTTAGTTTATTTGTGAGAATTAGGGCTTTGTTACATAGTGTTCTTGTTCACATTGTGAACGTAAAATTCCATACAACTAAAAAGGAGTTGGCAAATATTAGATTTTTCTAAAAAAACTGTAAATGAGCGAGCGAAGCGATCGACATTAGGTTCGGTCAGGTTTGATTGATTATACAGTCAAAGAGCCTCGCAAAGCCCCCCCCCCCCCCCACGGGTAGCAGAATGCTTCGCAGAAGAAGAAATCGCCGGTTTTTATTCGGAATATACCATTTAACAACTCGGCTAAATGACGTTCAGTCAAGACGTAGAACATTACATTAAACAACTTGACGAGTTGTCCTTTAGTCATTCAATTAAATGTCGTCATTCAATGAACGCGCTAGTCATTCAATCAAATAGCAGATTCAACCAGATGACGGCAACATATACACTAACGCTAATGACTATATAGCTGTTGCAATGTGCCTGCGAATTATTGTTTACCGCCGCGTCCCGACGCAAACTTGTGTGTTTGTGTCTGTCTCTAGAATGTTTACTAACGAATGGACCAATTTTGATGCGGTTTTTTCCATTTGAAAGCTGACATTATCGAGAGGTTCTTAGCTTTATTTTTAGTTGTTCAGGCGTTTAAAGATCATCAGCTCATTCCTACTTGACAAAGGTAATTACAGGTCCGATTGATTTGAAATAAGTGAAGGTACTGTTATTTCTGTGGTATTTTCAAGACATGGTTACCTTGAGCTGTTTTTTTTTAATTTTTTTATTCATAATTGGTAAACCCTTGGCATCATCTCACCTGATGGTAAGTGACGAGGATGTCGAAGATAGAAGCGAGCTTACCAAGATTCCCCAACGCAATGGAGAACTGGCTATCTTATCTTCAAGCCGGAACACATCAATGTTACTAACACTGATGTTTGGCGGCAAGACTTAGATAAGATGGTGGTAGCTAGCCAGGCGGGCTTAGAAAATGCCCTACCACCAACCAAACCGAGTCTTTCAAGTTGACCCCACCGGGAATCGAACCCGCGACCTCCTGGTGTGAAGCGAATGGAGTAACCATTACGCTACGGAGGCGGTTAAATGCTGTTGATGCTGCAGCATCAAGTAATCTGCAGGATATCCAACCCCTCAGCAACTGACATATACGAGTACAGCGTATTTGGGCTCATTAGAATGGTCTGAATGAGTATAGGTGTTAGATAGTTGATGATCCAGGCCCCATGGTGGAGATAAAACGTTTTTTCTAGTACATTAAGGAGTCTCAGAAACTTCCACAGATCTACTATGTTTAATTTTTACAGTTATACCTATCATACATTAATTACAGCTTCAAACAAGACAGTTATGCAACTTCTGCAGGTCTAATCGATTCGAAATAGACACTATTTCGTCTTTTGTCCAGGAAAGTGTTTTGAGATAAGATAGCCAGTTCTCCATTGCATTAGGGAATCTTGATAAGCCCGTTTCCATCTTCGGCATCATCGTCGCTTAGTCGAGATGATGCCAAGGGCTTACCAATTGTGAATAAAAAAATCCTAGCGGTAAGCGAAAAAAGCTCAAATGGTTTTAGAAGCATGGAATTTGGATTGATTGGTATCGGAAAGAACAACCGTTTCAAATTTTCATGCTTTTAACACCATTTACACCTTTTTATTGAATTTCGGGGTGTGCCGCTAGCACTGTTTGTATGAATGTGGGTTTCGATTATAGCGTGTCTATTTGTAATAAATATGTATAATATAAAGCAAAAAATTTATTAAAAGTTTAAAAATCCCGATAAAAATACTTTTGAGACATAAAAAAATAAAATGTGTTGTAGGTAGTATAATTCCTTAAGCCAAGAGTCGTCACGTTGGGGGATCGTTAAGTAAATAAAATAAAAAACCGAATACAACTGATTGGCATCTAATTACTATTAATTTTAAAATGATTTACTCTGCTATAGCTAATAACTACTAATTTTACAATAATTTACTTTGGTACAACTAATTACTACTAATTTGACAAAAAAACCTTCATTACAAGTAATTACTACTAATTTCAGAACTTAGCGATCCCCCGACGCGACGACTTTTGGATCAAGGTAATACTACAAAGGTTTATTATAGGACCAATATGTATAATTTTTTACTTTTTAGATGTTTTTTTATTATTTTTAATGACTGTGGGAGTTCTACGTTACATTTACTTTCTTACCTGCTAACCACATTATTCAATATTTTATAACGTTTTGATTAACACTGTAATCGTCACGTATAAATACCGATTTTTTAAATCAGTAAGTCAAGTAGGCTCCGCGTTGCTTATCCGATTTCTTTCGCTCAATTTATGATAAATTTTGCAGCACGCGACTTTGTATACCGGCGAGACACATCGTAAACTTTATCAGCAGGCCGTGTGGTCCGCTGTCACCCTACAAATTCATTCACTTTTTTATTTTTTTATATGTTGATAACAGATTAGGCGCGAAATTATTGACCCGCTAGCTGCCCACATGGCCTGCCTGAATTGCTTTTAAAAATCGGCAAATGCTTGCTGTACTTGAATTTCTGTGGGCGGCCAGGCACCCACATGGCGATTAAAGTGTTAAGACAAGCAACCCGGTAACCATTCACAATTTTACTATGTAAGGCGTATGTAAGGTAAGCTGTCATCATTGTGATTAAGGATTCTGTCCGCGATTCTGAACAACGCGTTTTCCAAGGAACCTTGAGTGAAATATTGAGTGCTAAGTTCCAGGACATACATACAAGTGAATTTAAATGGTAGGTTTTTAAAAAAAAAACTTTTTAAAGCTTTTTCAAGCTTTTTTATTTAATAATCATGTATTGTCACGAGAAACAAACGATAGCACAGATTAATATAATAGTGCCGATAGCTTCAGTGGAAGTAGGGGTCATACCTACAAGTGACCAGCGGGAAGCCGATGGATGCGGTCAGCGCAGAACCGGTGGAAATCCTTGGGGGAAGCCTATGTCCAGCACTGGACTTTTTTCAGCTGATGTGATAATGATGATGATTGTCACGAGAAACAAACGATAGCACTAATATAATAGTGCCGATAGCCTCAGTGGAAGTGGGTGAAATACTGATTGCTAAATTCCAGGATATACGTACAAGTTAAATAAAACCTTTATATTAACATTGAAAATTAATAACAATAATAATTTAATAATAATTAATTTTAAAAAGCTTTTAGAAATACGTGTTCAGACTGCCGTCGCGAGCGGACGCGCACCATGATGCGCTTTATGTTCTTCCCTACAACCCTTAAACTCCGTCGCTCCAAAATACTGCTCGCCCGCCGTACCGTAAGTGCTTGCGTGAGCGCAGCACCCGTTGATAAACAATTCATGTAAATTTCCTTAGGTAATTAGACTTCCATAGTACAAATGAAAAGTTTCAGAGTGTGCTATACCCAGATTCTGTTAGTGCTTAGTGTGTTTAGTGATGGCCCACAGCGTCACCCATATATCCGAAATGAACAAATCCGGTGAGATTGTTTCAGTCTGAGTAAATAAAAATAAAAATGAATTGCGCCAACTACATCTTTCTAAGTTGGCATGCGGACGAAAACTACGAAGATGGCAACAAAAGCGGCAAATTCAAAAGTATAAAAACCCAACAAAACAATAGGGGATCGGACTGCATCAAAAAAAAATTCTGAAATATGATTTCCTTAATTGCTCTCCTCTTGAAGTTTTTAAAAACCTTACTTGTTTTGTTTTTCCATCACGTCTTCAATTTTTAATTGATCAAATTCACATAATAAGTTCGTCAATGACGCTAAAAATCTATGACGTCACTTGTGGGTATTTCAAAAATTTTTAGAACAAAACTTCGTTTATAACAGATCATAAAAAATAACTCAAATGACTAGCAGTCCGATCCCCTATTCAAAGCTCATTCCCTTATCAATAAAATCCGTCACTTCTAATTTCCTATAATGGCGTCAGGCTGCACAGCCCGCTGATTGTGGTCGACTGGCTGTGGCTGGTCGGTCGTCCTCTCCCAGCCTTTACCGAGCGCACGGGGCCATTTTTGTTTAAGCTAAAATAAGATCTAATACTTTTTAGGTAGAAATCAAAACAGCCCAGCTTGATTTTATTTTATTCGTAATAACAAAACATGACTGTATGCGTTAATTAGTAATGTAATGTAATTTATAAATTAGGGCAGTATGGATAGGTATAGATAGATAGGTATAGGTATAGGATATTGTTGTGAAAGTTTATAATAATAATAATAATAAATAAGTTTATTTCGGACCACAAAAATCCATAATATGTGTTAGTAACAATAGAGACCTAGCCTATGTTAGTTAGTGCTTAAAAACTACTTGGGAATAATTAAAATTATCATTTTACCGCACCGGTGACTATCCCCACCCAATACTTCAGGAGGGGAGAGTCAAACCGTGCGGCGATCGTCCTCAGGATGCCGTTGTGGCTGCCGCGCGACCAATGGAGAAGTGAGGAGACTTTCTTGCGTATGTATAGGTGGATGGTAGATACATTTTTAAAAGGTTTGAAATGGTAGTGCGGTGCGGGGCTGCACCGTGCAACCACCACTGCCTCCCCTACAAGTTGAACATCGCTTGTTCTCTGTAAGGAGTAAAATTTATTTTGTATCTAACTGTTGCCTGCGGCTTTGCCCTCGTGGAAATCGTTTTTATGACTGTATTTAAAGGTGATTAGTATATCATGTCGTTTCCACCTCCTCAACCATCTCTGTGCATAGAAACACAAGAATCCGTTGTTCCGTTGCGATGTAAAAGAATTTAACCAAAAAAGAGTACTTTTTAATTCCCTCATGAACTGACACACCTTCTTCCCCGTGACACAGGCTACCTGCGTGCCAAATTTTGTCAAGATTGGTTGAAGTGTAGAAGCGTGAAAAGGTAACAAACGAACAAACAAACACATTTTCACATTTATAATATTAGTAAGGATTCTATTCTAAAATTCATAAAATTGTGGCGTTAAAACCAGCCGCCACTGATAGGTGCTACCATTTTCTTAACTTTTCTCAGACATTCCATTTATAGTAAAAACAATACAAATTTAATCATATCAGCTCATATACGTAGGTACCCACCGAGGGGTTTGAGCCCACCCTGAATTAGGGCGATCGGGCCTTAGTCGACCACACGGGCTCCGTGCGGGTTGGTCTACTTCACACACAACCTTCGAGTTTCTTCGCAGGCGTGTGCAGGTTTCCTCACGATATTTTCCTTCACCGTAAGAGCGTCGTATAAACGTACATATGAAATCAACATTCGAAAACACATTGGTACGTGGCAGCATTCGAACCAACAAACTTAATATGTGTTCTTAATGATGAAAACTTGCTAGACATCTCTTGCGCCAATTTAGAGAAAAAAAATAAATCTTTTTTGTATGACAGGTATCATTACACCTAGGTACTTATGCTAAATTTAAGATGTTAATGAGTGTTACACTTATGAATGACAAAAATTCAAAAACATGCTTAAAGCTTTTAAAAAGTACCCATGACAACAGTTTAAAAACTACTGCAAAATTTCATCAAAATCTTAAGAACAAGCGAACGCACACAATACATATCTACATAACACACATACAATACACAAACAATATTATTTTTCTCGGCCATTTTTATAGTGTTTATCCTATTCCTACTAATATTATAAACGCGAAAGTTTGTATGGAAAAGAATGTAATGATGTATTTTTGATACTCTTTCACGCAAAAACTACTGAACGGATCTTGCTGAAATTTGGTAGTTAGACAGATTAGGACCTGGATTAACATACAGGCTACTATTTTCTACTTTTTGCACTGCGCACCCTCGAAAAGACATAGAAACGTCCACGGGGGTGAAACCGCAGGAAACAGCTAGTTAGTCGTACATTTTGATCAAAATCTAGAAATCTGATTTTCCGAAGATCTCATAACCTTCAATTTACTACTTCGTCGCTCAAAGTAAAAACAATAAGTACGTAGTTATCTACCCACTTTCCCATTATAATAAAGAATTCTTACTTTAGATGCAAGAAAAGGGGTAAAATGGGAGAAAACAAGCTACCGAGGCTACCTAATACCCGTTCCAGATACGTTCCAGAGATAAATGGGATCATTATCGTTGTTCATTCAAGACATATCCAGCGCTTTATGGCGATGGCGCGATCTCGAGCCTCGCGCTTGGTACCTTTTGTCTGAACGGGCAGTTAGGTACTAATTGGTATTGTGGTACTAAGTAGGTACTAAATGTGCTTAGTACCTGCTAATGATAGTTACAATTAGTAAGTAAGTAAGTAAATATACTTTATTGCACGCCATAAAACAATACAGGACTTAATCTATATATGTATATAAAAGGAAAGTCGTGTTAGTAAGTAAGAACGGCTGGACCGATTTCGCTGATTCTTCTTTTCTTGCGTTCGTTATTGTCAGGAGAAGGTTTCAGGGTAGGGTAGTGAAGTGTAGTGTCGTATAGTGTAGTGTAGGGTAGGGTAGTGTAGTGTAGGGTAGGGTAGGGTAGTGTAGTGTAGTGTAAGGTGGAACGAAGTTCGCCGGGACAGCTAGTTAGTAATATAAAGACAGCGCAAAGGCGGCCTTATCGCTTTAAGCGATTCCTATCAGACAACCTTCGTTAGGTGATAGAAAGACAGAAAAACTAGTACAGATGGTAGTCGTTTAACTTTAAAAGGTCGGACAGACAGACACGCTTAATCTAAGGGTCCCGTAACCTGGTACAGAATCCCGTAACCTCTAACCGCCTCCGTGGCGTAATGTTTAGTCCATTCGCTTCACACCAGGAGTTCGGGGGTTCGATTCCGGCGGGGTCAACTTGTAAGACTCGGTTTGGTTGGTGGTAGGGCATTTTCTAAGCCCGTCTGGCTAGCTACCACCATCTTATCTAAGTCTTGCTGCCAAACATCAGTGTTAACAACATTGATGTGTTCCGGCTTGAAGATGAGATAGACAGTTCTCGTCACTTACCATCAGGTGAGATTACGCCAAAGGCTTACCAATGGTGAATAAAAAAAATCTTTAAAAAAAAGGGAACACTAGGAATTATAGTAACAAGGCCTAGCAGTTAGTTATAGAAAAAGGTTGCAATTCAATTTCTAAAGCAATATCGCAATTCGATAAGGCGTTGTTCTTTAGGTATGATAATTATGAAATTTCCAACGATAGTTTATTCTGCCCATTTTAGGGTTCCGTACCCAAAGGGTAAAAACAGACCCTATTACTAAGACTTCGCTGTCCGTCCGTCTGTCCGTCTGTCACCAGGCTGAAATTTTCACAGATGATATAATTATCTGTTGCCGCTATAACAACAAATAGGCCCTAAAAATTAACAAAAGTTAGTCTTTTTTGTAAAATATGTTTTTTTAAACGTGAAGAAACTAGAGCCATATACTATGGTAGTACGGAAATGAAGAAACTAGTGCCATCTAGTATGATGGTCGGAACTCTATGTATGCGGTTCTGACTAGCACTTGGCCTGTTTTTTTTCCAATCTGGTACTTATTAGATCTTTTTTTTTTCACAATTGGTAAACCCTTTGGGAATAGAACCAGCGACTTCCTGGTGTGAATCGAATGGACTAACCATTACGCCACGAAGGCGGTTAAAATATTAAGTTTACAAAACTTTAAGTTTTTACGTGTTGATTTTTAATCGACTACCCAAAAAGGGAGTAAGGTTTTTTGGGTGTATGCTTGTATGTAAATATGTATGTATGTCTGTTTCTTTAACTTAACTAAACGGCTTGATAGATTACGGAGTGTGAGTTTTCGTTTCATTTGTCTTAAGTAACAAAGGATACATTTTTACCCGATTAGCCAAAAAAGAGGTTTTTTTTTTATGAAATTGGTTGAATATCTGTTGAGTGTTACACATCCAAACCACTATTTCAGAAAATCTAATAAGAACTATTTTAAAAAGTAGAATATTTAAATAGAAAAGAATCACGACCAAGTAGGCTTTCTTAGTTTAGGAGCAATGGTCGACATACTTAAAATTGTTCTGTACCAACTGCAAAAATAACTTTGTTTTTTAATATATTCTATTTTTTTTTATTATGGAACCCTACTTTACGCGTGTTCCGCACGCACTTGGTCACTTTTTGTTGTCAAAATATTAAGAAAGTTAGCGTACCTTGGTATGTATTTTAGCATTTTCCTGGACAAAGTAGGCCAGTTCCACCCAGTGCTCCGTATCTACTAAGTTCGATGGTAACAGGACAATAAAATATACAGGATGTAAAAAGACCACTACCGGAAAATTAAACTGAGGTTCTACTCATCATACTGAACAACTTTCTACAATGAACACATACTGAATTCTCGAAAAATTTTTTGGACTTCCCATACAAAATTGGCCGATTTTGGTGGCTGATCTGTAAGAAAATTCGAATTTTTTTTTCGAGAATTCAGTAAGGTTTCCTTGAAGATAGTTGTTCAGTATGATGAGTAGAAGCCCTAGTTTAATTTTCCGGCAGTGGTATTTTTTCACACGTGTATTGCAAATAGGTAAAAAAGGTTTGCACGTACAATTTTAAGTTTGATAAACTAACTTTTTTTTATTATTATTATAAATTTGAGTGCGTTTGGCTGCATCTCACCTGATGGTAAGTGCCGATGCAGCCGAGGATGTAACACGCAAGCTCAAAAAGTACATATTCACTCTCGTCTTGAAGATTCCTAAATTATACGAATCGGGAAATACAGACGCTGGAAGGGAATTCCACTCCTTGGCCGTTCGCATGATGAAGGAAGAAGCAAAACGCTTCGTGCGAAAAGGTGGAACATTGACGACAAAGGGGTGGAACCGCTCTCCGCGCCTGGTCGTCCGATGATGAAATGGAGAGGGGGGAATGAGGTCGTGAAGTTCCAGGGCACACTCTCCGAAATGAATCCTGTAGAACACTGATAGACAGGCGACTTTGCGGCGCTGCTCGAGGCTTTGGAGCCTGTTTGATACAAGTTTCTCGTCGCCAATGAGTATCCTAGCGGGTCGGTTGATAGAATCCAAGGCATCTAGCTGGTAACGAGCCGACCCGTCCCATAAGTGAGAGCAGTACTCCATACGTGACCGAACTTGAGCTTGGTATAATAATAGAAGCTGCTCTGGTGTGAAGTAAAGTCTCACCTTCGAGAGGATACCAAGCTTTTTGGCAGCCGTTTTTGCCTTGGATTCAATGTATCTCCCGAAGTTCAAAATTATCACTTACTAGCTGGAATATCGTTCGATTATCATACTTTACACTTTTTACTCAACTAAAAAGTTTTTTTACAATGAATTTTATTGCATGAAATTTTTTGTCTCATTTCTTAACAAAATATGAAAATTCCGTAAAAAAAATGACAAAAAGTGAAATGAAAATTTAAATCGGCCAAGAAATACGGAAGATATAAAGCATTTTCATCTACTAATTAGACAGAGAGATCCAATATGTAAATGTGACGATATAAAACACACGGTCCATATAAACTCTATGGTACATTCTGTTTTGCTAGAAAGAGATAGAGACAAATCTTTAATTGCTTAAATCTTGGTTATTTTTATAGTTATTTAAAAATATTTTTCGTATACCGTTTCTTATATGAATGAGCTTTTATTAAGGCAAAAAAAAAATATTATCCCTAGTAATATTATAAATGCGAAAGTAACTCTGTCTGTCCGTTACGCTTTCCCGCAAAAACTACTGAACGGATTTGACTGAAATTTGGTAGGTAGACAGATTAGGACCTGGATTAAGACATAGGCTACTTTTTACCACGCTCGCGAGCCGCTTGCGGCTCGCGCACTGCGCACCCTCGAAAAGTCATAGAAAAGTGGTCCACGCGGGTGAAGCCGCGGGAAACAGCTAGTAATACATAATGAAACTAAATAAAATGATAACACAATATTATTAAAGAAGTTATATTTCTCAAAGATGATCAGTTTCTCCAATAAAATATCACTTTTGTTAAAAGCTTTCTTGTTATTCCTCTTTCGTAAATGGTATTTTGATCTTTTCCGTAACGTAATTGGTATTGATTTTGTCACCATTTTCACTAGTACTAGTTACTTCGTCCATTTATTTCAAACAATACTGGTTAACAACAAAAATTAGTATCTGGCTACTCAGTTATTTTAGTCTTTTCCGTAATGTTATACTGATATTTATTTAGTCATAATTTATTTCAAACAATACTGATTTACAACATAAATAGTATAAGGTCACGCTATTTCTTTGTTAGCTATGACTTAATTGATAGTAAGCTCTACTCTGCTACTAGCATCGGTGGCGTAATGACTAGGGCCACCTCCTGTCCGGGAGTTCGTGGTTCGAATCCTGCCACTTACCAATGTGATTTCGAATTTAGATTTCATATGTACATTTCCGACGCTTTTACGGTGAAGGAAAACATCGTGAGGAGACCTGCACACGCCTGCGGAGAATCTCGCAGGTTGTGTGTGAAGTCTACCAACTCGCACTGGGCCCACGTGGTCGACTAAGGCCCGATCGCCCTAATTCAGGGTAGGCTCGAGTCCCTCAGTGGGGACTTATATGAGCTGATATGGTGAAAGACTACTCTAATGATCTTCTTTGGCCCTTCAATTTCCTGCGTCGCAATAAAATAGAACAGTGACGTAAAACAAGAAGAAAACTTACAAATGTCACTTACAAATTGGATAGAAGCACAGATCTACTACTGTAGTGATCTGTGGATAGAAGTCATTAGAGTCGATGTTTATGGTCTGAAAGAAATTCTGTTCTAAAGTTAAATAGTAACGCGTGATGTAGTTTTTTTCCAGCGCAGTTGATATAATTTTCTATTTTTTTTATTATTTAAAAAATTACAACTTGATAGAAAATTAAACGAGTAAGGTATTCTGGTATCTCAGCAGGAGGGAAAATTAGTGAAAAATATTTTTATATTCTTTATATGTTCTTTTACACTTATGAAATCGTTTGTCCAGATGGCCTTAAAACGCACAGCTCAAACTACTGGACGATTAGGCATCGCATTATTTATTTTTGCTTCAGTCAACTACACACACAAATCGATCTTGTCAGCACTCAGCTGTGTCAAAGATGACCTAATGAACGACATTCGTAATATTTTTTTGAAGAACGCGTAACTTAATTTACCACGTTACTCTACCTCACTTTTATTTCCTCCAATAATTTCTCTTATCCATGAAATTTGATAACATCGACACCGCTAATATTTCTGATACAAACCTCTCATCCACTTACCACTTATGTACATACTTGTAGGTTACTATCACAAGGGAAAATACACGTAGCTTTCACTGATAAATAATATTTTTCTTCGACGAGTCGTTATGTGAAAGCAATTTTGTGTTACAAGTAATAGGATCTACAATGACGTGTTAAAGCAACGTGAGTTGAATCGTTTTGATTTTACCTTACATTTAGCTGTAAAAAGTCATGAATATTTGTTGTAATGTTTTTTGATGTGTAACATCTTTGCTCTCGCTTTCCTGCAATTTGTGGGAGTGATTTCGTGAAATTTGACGGAAATGTGTAACAGGAAATGCGAACGTTTTTTAATTCTCGAAAACTAAGGTTGTCATAGCCATGCCGCCTATTGTGATGGCAAAGGCAAATATGACATATTACTATTCGAAGGGTCGGCCCGTGAATGTACGACCCGATAATTAATTAATTTCATAAGTATTTTGTCACATGTTACACATCATATGCGAGTACTGTAGGTCTCGTATTTTTTTTCTTGTAATATTTAGGGTTTCGTAGTCCCTAAGAAAAAACACAATGAGATAGTTTTGTCCGCCTATCTGTCCGTCACATGCAAAATGAAAAACTCGTAACATAATATATTTTTGAACCTATTCGCATGTTGTTCAGCGAAAAAATAATTTTAATATCAAACAATTAGTTATTTCTTTTTATAAAAGATTTTTTTTCTAATGCAACCCTCGTGTGGGATATCATTGAACAGATCTTTTGAAAATAAGCGGAACTTTTAAGACATTTTTGTCAGGTAATTTGTTTGCAAGATCAAGGCCGCCAAAGTAGTTACAAAAGTTTCCACCTCTGGCACAGGGCACATAGCTCATAGAACGTTGGGGCAGTAAAGTTCCTGAGTGGCGACCGCGCACCGGTAGACATAGCGTAGGAGGCCTCCCACACGGTGTACCGATGAACTGGTAAAGATCGCGGGAAGCCGCTGGATGCGGGCAGCGCAGGACCGGTCGTTGTGGAAATCCTTGGGGAGGCCTTTGTCCAGCAGTGCAGGACGTCTTTCGGCTAATATGATCACTAGGACTCATACGTATAAATGGGTATAATGAAAATTATTTTGGGTATCCTATGATAAACGATTTTCAATTATAGCATTAATAGGGATGACGATAGCATCAGAAATTAATTATGAACTCTTGATCACTAAATAGCCCTCCTACTTAAACTTCGGAAAACCTCACTCGTTTTGTTTTCCATCAAGTCTTCGATTTTTAAATCACAAAATGAATACATAAATGATGCTGCAAAACTATGACGTCACGCCTAGGTATTTCAAACATTTTTAGAACAAAATGTCGTTTTTGACAGATGATAAAAAGTAAATCAGATGACTAGCTTTCGTCATCCCTATTACTGAGGAAAGTGGCCGTATGGCTCCCGGCTTAGAATAGGGCCATCCTATTTCATCCAATAGGTGTCGTAAGAGCCGACTAAGGGACTCAAACCGGAGGATGGGCAGCAGCGTCTTTCCGTGACTTGCAGCCAATCTGCAACACTGCGATCGCCAACCCGCCTGCCAAGCGTGGCGATTACGGCAACACCCCCCAAATGACCGACACAAATAAAAAACGGCCCCTAGTCCCCGGCGGCCCCGCTATTCCTGGCTCTGGTAGCGGTCAAGGTAACGGCGGGGCATGGGGTGCGAAGAATCCCCGGCAGATGCCAGGCTACCAAAACAAAAGACCTCTGGCCCTGGCAACCTACAACACGCGCACACTGCGAACCGACGTAAAGTTAACAGAACTCGAGGAAGCATTGAGCAGGTTACGATGGGACATCGTAGGATTGTGTGAAGTCCGAAGAGAGGGGGAGGACACCATAATCCTTAAATCCGGAAACCTGCTCTATTTCCGGGAGGGCGACCAACTGTCCGAGGGTGGTGTCGGGTTTTTAGTCCACAAGTCCCTCATTAACAATGTGGTCCGGATCGAGAGTGTTTCGACGAGGGTAGCGTACCTTATTCTCCGAATTACCAAACGGTACTCGCTGAAAGTTATTCAGGTTTATGCACCGACCGCGCAACACTCCGACGACGAAGTGGAGCTCCTATATAAGGATATCTCTAGAGCTCTACATAATAGCTCCCGGACTCAATACACCATTGTTATGGGGGACTTTAACGCGAAACTGGGCAAACGAAGTGATGGTGAGCTGAGAGTGGGGCAATTTGGATATGGAGAGAGAAATGCACGTGGCCAGCTGCTGGCCGACTTTATGGAGAAGGAGGGCCTCTTTATGATGAACTCCTTCTTCAAAAAGCCTAAACAGAGAAAGTGGACATGGTTGCATCCCAATGGCGTAACGAAGAACGAGATCGACTTCATCTTGTCGACAAGAAGGCAAATATTCAATGATGTCTCTGTGATCAACTCAGTCAAAACAGGAAGCGATCACCGAATGGTAAGAGGCACATTGAATCTAAAGACCAAGCTAGAAAGATGTCGACTGATGAAGTCCACACTCCGACCAGCGCCCATCCAGCTCCAAAACCCCGAAAACTTTCAGCTAGAGTTGCACAATCGCTTCGAATGCCTAGGAGACTGCGAGAATGTGGACGATTATAACGACAGGTTCCTGGAAATTGTCCAAACGGTCGGGTCTAAGATTTTCAAAACTCGCCGTTCAAACAGAACCAAAAAAATCTCTGACTTGACCAGCAACCTCATGGAAGAAAGACGCAGATTGGTTTTGCAGTCCTCTGAAGACGCTACTCAGTATCGGAAACTAAACAGGCAGATCTCTAAGTCTCTAACTCGCGATTTGCGCCACTATAATACAAATTGTATTAAAGAGGCGATTGAGAACAACAAAGGCTCAAAAGTGTTCGCGAGAGATCTGTCTGTTGGTCAAAGTCAACTGGCCAAGCTGAAGACTGAGGACGGCAGGATCATATCGTCTAAGACTGAGTTGCTGGAAGAAGTTGAGAATTTCTACGGACAATTGTACACGACCACACGTCTGCCTGTCTGCGATCTGGCTAAAGACCCAAGAGCTAGACTTACCCGACACTATACCGAAGATATCCCGGACGTCAGCCTGTACGAGATTAGAACGGCTCTTAAACAGCTTAAAAACAATAAGGCACCGGGTGATGATGGAATTACGGCTGAACTTCTGAAAGCAGGTGGAACACCGGTACTTAAAGCTCTTCAGAAATTATTTAATTCCGTTATACTTGAAGGACAAACGCATAAGGCATGGCACAGAAGTGTGGTCGTGCTTTTCTTCAAAAAGGGCGACAATACCCTGCTGAATAACTACAGACCCATCTCACTTCTGAGCCATGTCTACAAACTGTTTTCGAGGGTCATTACGAATCGTCTCGCACGCAGGTTTGACGACTTCCAGCCTCCCGAACAAGCCGGTTTCCGAAAAGGATTTAGTACCATAGACCACATACATACGCTGCGGCAGATTATACAGAAGACCGAAGAGTACAATCAGTCACTATGCTTGGCGTTCGTGGACTATGAGAAAGCCTTCGATTCGGTCGAAACCTGGGCTGTGTTACAGTCTCTCCAGAGGTGCCAAATTGACTATCGATATATCGAAGTGCTGAATGAAGTGTTTGTATGAAAACGCCACCATGTCGGTTCGCCTGCAGGATCAAAACTCGGAACCTATCCAGCTGCAGCGAGGGGTGAGACAGGGAGACGTTATATCTCCGAAACTGTTCACCGCCGCCCTGGAAGATGTTTTTAAGCTTTTGGACTGGGGTGGACTCGGCATCAATATCAACGGCGAGTACATCACCCACCTTCGATTCGCTGACGATATCGTGGTCATGGCTGAGACTATGGACGACTTAGGCACAATGCTCGATGGCCTCAGTAGAGCTTCTGAACAAGTGGGTCTTAGAATGAACATGGACAAGACGAAAATTATGTCAAACGTCCATGTCATACCTACTCCTCTGAAGGTTAGAGGCTCTACACTCGAAGTTGTTACCGAATATGTATACCTGGGACAAACAGTCCAGTTAGGTAGGTCCAACTTCGAGAAAGAGATCAATCGTCGAATCCAACTCGGCTGGGCAGCGTTCGGGAAGCTTCGCAATATCTTTACGTCCCAGATACCGCAGTGTCTTAAGACCAAGGTCTACGACCAATGTGTGTTGCCAGTGATGACGTACGGAACTGAGACATGGTCACTTACTATGGGCCTCATAAGAAGGCTCAAGGTCACCCAAAGGGCAATGGAGCGTGCTATGCTCGGAGTTTCTCTGCGTGATCGAATCAGAAACGAGGAGATCCGTAAGAGAACCAAAGTAACCGACATAGCTCTCAGAATTGCTAAACTTAAGTGGCAGTGGGCGGGGCACATTGCTCGTAGAACAGATGGCCGTTGGGGCAGTAAAGTTCTCGAGTGGCGACCACGCACCGGAAAGCGTAGTGTAGGCAGGCCTCCCACTCGGTGGACCGATGACCTGGTGAAGGTCGCGGGAAGCCGCTGGATGCGGGCAGCGCAGAGCCGGTCGTCGTGGAGATCCTTGGGGGAGGCCTATGTCCAGCAGTGGACTTCCTTCGGCTGATATGATTACTGAGGAACCCTACACTCAACGTGTTTCAACACGCTCTTGACCGGATTTTCTCAATACTTCATCACCAAAGTACTTCGGTAGTCCCTAGTACTAGAACTTACTTATTAAACTTTTTTGCTTTCACGCAAAGTTCATTCGTTAGAGTTCGGAGTCAGCTAAAAGATTTTAACTTTTAAATGTATAAAAGGAAAGATAAACAAAACTAATTTCGAACATCTTTCCAGTTTTCTAATTCACTGTCCAGTTTTGCCCAATTGCAGAAATAGGAGAGTAATGTTTTTATGATATATAGGGTCTTAACAAAGGTATGCACTTATTTTTAACTGGAGCTTGTCGTCATGAAACTTTACAACTTTCCTCAAGAATTCCATAGTCAATTCGCAAAAAAAATGTGTACAACCTATACAAATCGATCAGCTGGCGGGCAATCTTTGTATGGAAGTCCAAACATTTTTTTTGCGAATTTTCCATGGGTTTCTTAGGGAAAGTTGGTCAGTTTCATGAGTACAAGCTTCAGTTAATAATAAGTGCATACTCTTGTTAAGACCCTATATACAGAGTGTACCAAAATTGATATAGGTCCCGTTAACACTAGAGTACATGCGTGGCCTACTATAGTAGACCATGGTGACATATAAGATTGCAAATTTTTTATTTCGCGCGATAACACGTTGTGCCTAAAGCTATTCCTAGTAAAGACAATTACGCTTAAGGTCAGTGACAGGTGCGACTCCAGCGCGTATGGACGAGTCCACTATTTGGCGCCAAAACTGCAGGACTACCATTGGAGTCCGCGCGAGCACTGGCGTAACAAATAAATGTAGGTGACTATAATATTAATAATATGTATAAAATATTAAAAAAAGGTTTCTAATGTTGTTTTCTTTGTTTTATAGGTTAGGTTTCAGATATTGAAATATTAAGTCTAAAGAGATGTTTTTTTAAGTTTTGGAAAGAAATTCCTCAATAGTGCCATATTTTTGTTAATTTTCTTAAGTTTTAGATTTGTTAATTATTTCCTAGTTTAAAAAGCAAATAAATGATTAAACTGTGTTCTTAACATAAGACTAATAAATAAAGAACTGATACCAAATACTATTTTATTCATATAGTACGTAAACAAAAAATAAACATGTTTTTATAAGGCCTACTATAGTCGGCCACGCGAGCACTCGTGCTAAAAAAACAGGCGCGTGTCCTGTAGTGTTAACGGGGTTTCTACTCGCCAATTTGTGCATTTTTGTACGGAGGGTCCAAATTGTTTTTTTGAGAATTGACTATGGGTTCCTTGGGGAAAGTTGTTCAGTATGATGAGTAGATATAACCCCCAGTTAACACGTCCTACACCAATTTTGTTACACCTGTATACAGACTGTATATATGAGACTCAGTTGTTTACATGTAATTCCTGGCCCATATATCAAATTTCTGTCTTCTGGGACTTCAGGAAGTACCTTAGAGGTTCTGATGATCATCAGTAAAGAAATTAATCAGTTACGAAATTGACATGTTTCAGATGTCAATAAATCTGAAACAATAAAAGCTAGATAGGCTCTAGTCCCTCAATAGGGACGTATATGAGCTGATATGGTGAAGCTTGATAATTGACACTAGTTTCGGGCGTGAGCTGGTTGAGGGAGCGCAGAGGTTACCCCGTGCTAGCTCGTTTCTGGTCCAGCAGCTGTGTGTTGCCCTCCATCGTAGCGTGGAAATGCCGCGAGTGTTAAGGGCATTTTTGGACCAGAGATGCGTATGTGCGGGGGTATTGATTAAAGCTTTTTTTATCCACAATAGGGGATCGGACTGCTAGTCTTTTGAGTTACTTTTCAAGCGACTTCCAAAAAGGAGGAGGTTCTCAATTCGTCTGTATGTTTTTTTTTTTATGTTTGTTACCTCAGAACTTTTGACTGGGTGAACCGATTTTTACGATTCTTTTTTTATTTGAAAGCTAGTGCTTTCCGTGTGGTCCCATATAAATTTTATCAAAATCGGTGTAGTACTTTAGTAGAAAATTAACAAAAACCAAAAATCATAATGCAAAAATGTACTAATTTGTTGCGATGGAAGTCGGTTTTTTAACGTGTTTAGCGTTTTCAATTATTATGATCTGTCAAAAACGAAATTTTGTTCTAAAGATGTTTGAAATACCCACAAGTGACGTCATAGATTTTAGCGTCATTGACGAACTTATTTTGTGAATTTGATCAATTAAAAATTGAAGACGTGATGGAAAAACAAAACAAGTACCGTTTTTTGAAACTTCAAGAGGAGAGGAATTTAGGAAAGCATATTTCAGAATTTATTTTTGATGCAGTCCGATCCCCTATTGGTTAGCCCTTGGCATCATCTCACCTGATGATAAGTGACGATGATGCTGGATGGTGGCGTAATGGTGACGCCACGGAAGCGGTTTTGTTTTGTAATTTTGACCCTTATGTTATTTTAGTCTTAAGAATGTACGTTCTATGCATGTTACTTACTAACAAAGTATCGCTTTTCCGCTCATTGATACTTGGTATGTTTGATAAGTCTGCCACATACATCTTACCCTGGAAAAATTTAAGCTTTCTAGGTTTATTTCTAGACTGAAGCTAGACGGTACGATAGTACGACGAAAAACTTCCAGAAAAGGGAGGTAGTGCCACGTTTCTTTGTCCTTTGGCTCGTCTTGGCTGGGACACTACCGTGCCCCCAGATTTCAGCTATTGCGCGTAACACAATATGACTAGGAAAGTGTTCGTTGTCGAAATTTGGGAACAAAAAACGATAATAAACTCATTTTTGTTTTCTTCAATGTTCAGTACCAATCAGAAGTTACTGTGATACTGTCGAAAACAATCTAATCAAATGTACATTAGTTCTATTCGTTGAAACAAACTCCGCTCAAAGGTTAAAGGTTGATAAACATGAATCCGCCATTCGTTATCTGGTTGCGTGCAGAAGTTTGTAGTGATAAGAAATTATTGTCAATTTGTCTAAAGAAATATTTCCATTTATTTTGTCTTCTATTAGTAATAGAAAAGAGGGAGTATATATATATATATATATATATATATATATATATATATATATATATATATAATTTATTATGAAGAAATTCAATATTGAATAATTGAAAATCAATTTATTTAAAATTAGAGCAGAGAAAAATATAAAAAAGCCAAATTTTAATAAATTTGTAACATTGATGCAATCTAAAATTTGTATTAATTAATTTTGAGGTTGCCTATGAGTTTAATGACTTTTTTTTTCTTTGGGTTATCCTTTATCCCACTAATTTTGTTGGTTGCAAAAACTTTCCAAAATTTGACTCCTGAGCAAACAATCGAAAACTTAACCTCATAATGTAACACTCAATTTGATCTAGATGCCAGATTTACGCCGTGAACTTTACTGCGCATGACTTCTTCAACAGCTGATGCCTTGTTGGTAATGCAGATGTTAGTCTTCTATTGGTCCTTGGTGTGTATAGTCACGAAAGACAGAAAAATTCTTAGTAATTTCAATTTTTTATTCTGTTTGAATAAACTAGCTCAAAAAGTTATTGGAATTTACTTTAAGATTTATCATAAGCAAGTTTCACTTCTTACATGTGAGCTCTGATACACACACGTAATTTATTTCTCTCAGTGTAGTGTCATAGGCAAACTGATTTCATGTTTAAATACTTATTGCATTGATTCATTTTCTGTGATCAGTTGGATTCAGGATTGCAGAAATAAAACAATTTTTTGTCTATGGTTTTTTATTTTGGTTACAATGGTACAGTATTAGTTTCTAGTTGATATGTTCATTAAAACCTATGGAAGTTGGCAATCTAATGATGACAAGACTGGCAGTGGGTGGATTGAACTATTCTAATCTTTAATTATTTCTAGTAATTATTCCGTCATCTGTTACAACAACAAACTGTCCAGGGCCATTGCAAAATTTCAAATCTCTATCTGCTATTTTATTTCTGATTGTATTTTTCGAATGGTAGTCAAAGTTTTAAGATTTTGTAAATTTTTCTTCAATACCAGCATCAATTACTTATTGTCTATCTGAAAAATAAAACATAAATTATATTAGTCCCCTGGCATTTTTTGAGTCCTTGCAATTAAATCTACAGAATAATTTCAGACATCTCAGAGTGAACTCTTATGAATCCATTTCAATGGAATAAATAAAATACAAATTTACCTTTTACATGAAGATAAACTTTATTTTCTGCAGTTTCTCCAGGAATAGAAGTTACTCTGCAAACGTATTCACCTGACCAGTTCTTGGTAATATTTTTTATAGTAATTTTAGATTCGTGATAATCATCATTTGATGTATTACGAAAGGATATTTTTCCTGAAAACATTTAATAATTATTAAATTATCAAACTTGTTATTAAGGGAAAATAATTTGATAAACTTACCGTAATTTCCAATCTTGCGGCCCCCTTTGAACCAAAGTAACTTGTAGATGAAATCTTTAGCTCCATAGCAATGCAGTTCTACAGTATCACCTACGGTAGCATACACGTTTCTTTTGGTGATCCCGAAACTTCCCTGCTGGCTTGACGGAAGTTCTTTAACGGTTGGTGTATAGATTCGTCTTGATGAACAGGAGACTATAAAAAAGAGAAGAAAACTCGTTCAATTTGAAAGTTGCCAGCAGTAATTATAATATACTCCAGAATTACAATAGTTGTAATGTAAATTTTCCCAGAATTCTTTTTCCGTATATACTTCTTCAATCAGACAATAAAAGACAATACTCACATGAAGTTAAAGTCGCGGCAAGAATAGCGAACAGTAGTACAATTTTCCCGGCCATGATTCCAGAGCTCCTGAAGTTCAACTGTGAATTGGTTACAGCTCGAAGCCGTTATATACTATTCTGTTTTATAACATTATTAAATTAATGCGTCAAACTTGTGGTTTTCCTTATGGATTTTGCGAAATGGTCAATACGTAAATAAAAGCATTCGTTATCTGGTTGGGCGCAGAAGTTTGTAGTGATAAGAAATTATTGTAAATTTGTCTAAAGAAATATTTCCATTTATTTTGTCTTCTATTAGTAATAGAAAAGAGGGAGTATATATATATATATATATATATATATATTATTTATTATGAAGAAATTCAATATTGAATAATTGAAAATCAATTTATTTAAAATTAGAGCAGAGAAAAATATAAAAAAGCCAAATTTTAATAAATTTGTAACTCTGATACAATCCAAAATTTGTATTAATTAATTTTGAGGTTTCCTATGAGTTTAATGACTTTTTTTCCTTTGGGTTGTCCTTTTTCCCACTAATTTTGTTGGTTGCAAAAACTTTCTTCAAATAATCATTAAATTGTAACGCAGTATTCATGAATTTCAAGATTTTTTATAAATCAGTCACATGTAGAACTCCTATGATAATCTTAATTATATTGATTGATTTATAATTAATAATTAATAATATTGATTGATTTCACCTAATATCACAGAATTTACCGCAATATTTATCTAAATAAATTGATGCGCATGCACAATTTGTACTCCGAGAACTTCAAACTTCCATTTCAAAGAATTTGAGAAAATTTTAAAGAAAATCATAAAAATCATATGTAGTTTCACATCTCTAGACTAGATTAATTCATTAAATGACTACAAAATCATCATCACTATAAATTTACATGCACCATTGTGCAAAATTCACTCGATCAAAATCTAACACCGAGGCATTTGCACTACACCAAGTTCAAAAAATTTTTCCATCTATCAAATGGGCCAAAGAACCCAAAACTTGTGCTTTTGATTCGTCACAGAAATCATAAATCACACGAGAGCAACGTGGTACTTTTCTAAACCATCCGGAAATTTTATGCTATCTTTGAACTCAATGGACTTGAATGTCTGTTGGCTTAGATTAACTTTTTTCTATTTTTATAGATCAAATGAGACTCATTAACTCAAGTTTCAAGTCTAAAAAAGTCTTCCGTCCTTGAAAGTTTAGAAAAGTTTATTTTAAGCCTAAAGACTAGAGATGAATCCAAATTCTGTTGGAAATCTTTCTCCTGCAGATCCTTTAGATGGAAACAGAAAGTTCAATGCTGAAATATATTTAAAATTTGACAGATTGTAAATTTTGACTGAAAATTCATTTTCTTGAAACGTTACACCTCACCACTTGAAAAAATCCCAGCTCTAGTTGAATAAAATTGCAATCTTCTGAAAATTGAGCTTAGTTTTGACAAAAAATATCATAATTAGGATGTTACAAGTAGAGCTTGGTTCAAAAACAAGCTGATAAGAGCTGAGTGATGGAAGACTACCCTTCTCCCTTGAGACCCCTTCTCTCGTGAGCTTCAGTGATAAGCGCGACTATATAAGATCCACAGCGTTCTAGAATATCAGAGTCGTCTCGAATTAGTAGAGTCAAGATGTTTTGTGGAAAAGCATTAGTTTTTCTGGTGATAATCGGAACCGCATGTGAGTATAATTCACTACATTGTTACTAATTGTTTTTGCAGCTTGTGGTGTGAATTACTTTTGATCTGAAATGTCCTTAAACAAGTACCATAAATAGTTTTTCGTCCTACAGGGTCCTACAGTATCTTACAGGAGCCATGGATGAAAGCAGCTTATTTTGAAGATCCTAACTGTCCTGTTGGATGGACTATGGTGGAAGGGACGCACAAATCACACGATTACGGCTGGGAAGTCATGTGCGAGGGATACTTCCCCGATTGCACTCGTAATGAGAGTTCGTGTACAACCTTTAAAGTAACGAAAACGGTGACTCATGATTACTATTCTACAGACCCGAGTTCTGAGTCGTACGATGATCCAACAATCAACGATACTGGAGTTTATCAAGAACCAGAATCTCCATTAGTAGACCATGGTATTGGATATTTTCCATATTATTATTAAAATTCTGTATAGTGTCATATGCAAACTGATTTTAGTTTCAAAACTCTTTTACTATTGTTAAATACTTCATATTATCTTAGACCTAATAAAGGGCACGGAGAAAAATAAATAATTGTACCTACAATGCTAAATTTTTATTTCGAATCATCTACGATGCTTGGAATATTTTCCAGGATTGAAATAATTGATTTTGTAATTTTTTGATGATAATATTTACCATCAGAGGGTGATAACAGCTATTATGAGGATAGTTATTGAAGTGAAACTTCTGTATAGACGTATGAGAGGAATTTTATAGCATTGTAAAAAAATCGTCACTTCTTTTTGTTACGCGCCATTTTCTTTAGCAAAATTCAGTAGCCGTTAAAAATAATGTTTTGTTAATAAAATGATTAAATAAAAAAAACTTATTCTAATTCAAGTTAATTAATAGTAAAAGTCTGAGTAGTTATATCTTTCTTTTGATAGATCCAACACGTCCAAGTGATTTTGGTATTTATTTTAGGTTAAACGTCACTTTTTCATTGTAAGTCTCAGTAAATGTATATAAATCCATTTAAATTACCAAAGATTAATTAATATGACTGTCAATCTAGTAAACATTAATTTATTTTAAAAATAAAAAAACAAATTAAACAATAATTTAAAAATAAAACAATACACAATTAGAAAATGAAAAGATGTAGACGTGGATTTTTTAAAATTATTAGTTTTCAATGATTTATCTATTGATTTATAATTCCAAAAAATCTCTAGATGTCCACTAGATTTCCAGTTATTTAATAATTGTACTTTAAATAGATAATTCCAATTATTTACTGAAAACTGGTATAGTTGAAAAAGTTATTGGAATTTACTTTAAGATTTATCATAAACAAGTTTCACTTCTTACATGTGTACACTGGTACACACACATAATTTATTTTTCTCAGTGTAGTGTCATATGTAAACTGATTTCATGTTTAAATACTTATTGCATTGATTCATTTTCTGTGATCAGTTGGATTCAGGATTGCAGGATTGAAACAATTTGTTGTCTATGGTTTTTTATTTTGGTTACAATGGTACATTTAATCATTTTTTAGTTTTTTTGATTTACTTTTATCCCTGTAGTTTCATCACCTTCAAGGGAAACATCGTGTTGATCGATAATAAGACCAATCTGGTCACCTCCCGAATGGTTTTCACAATCATTACATCGCGATCTGCGTGGTTTTGCTTGGACCCCTGAAAGAAACACTTCAACGAATATCTCACTAATTTTTCCCTTATTTATTTCACTACGAGAAGTTTGTAATTTGAGTAATTGTGATAGTGTCGAAAACAATCTAATCAAATGTAAATTAGTTCTATTCGTTGGAATAAACTCCGCCCAAAAGTTAAAGGTTGATAAATATGAATCCGCCGTTTGTAGTGATAACAAATTATTGTAAATTTGTCTAAAGAAATATTTCCATTTATTTTGTCTTCTATTAGTAATAGAAAAGAGGGAGTATATATATATATTATTATTTATTATGAAGAAATTCAATATTGAATAATTGAAAATCAATTTATTTGAAATTAGAGCAGAGAAAAATATAAAAAAGCCAAATTTTAATAAATTTGTAACACTGATGCAATCCAAAATTTGTATTGATTAATTTTGAGCTTTTTTATGAACTTAATGACTTTTTTTTCCTTTGGGTTATCCATCAGATGTAGAACTTCCATGCCAATCTTAATTAAATAAAGTACTTTCAGTATAATTATATTGTTTGATTTCACCTAATATCACAGAATTTACCGCAATCTTTATCTAAATAAATTGATGCGCATGCACAAAAATTTGACTCCTGAGCAAACAATCGAAAACTTAACTTCATAATGTAACACTCAATTTGATCTAAATGCCAGATTTACGCGGTGAACTCTACTGCGCATGACTCCTTCAACAGCTGACGCCTTGTCGGTAATGCAGATGTTAGTTTCCTATTGGTCAACTTTGGTGCATAAAAGTTACATTAACAATTGGTTATTTAACAGAGATTTGAGTCAAAAATGGTCTGATTTTCCTGTTGATTAAACTGCGAGGGTCAATAGGTCCCTGATCACGTTGTTTTTCACTGAATTGGATCATCAAAATTTGTTTTGTTCTAAATAAAAATCGCAATGACGTCAATCAGCCCGCGGCTTTTTGACATTGTTCACTTGAAAAAAGGTTGCATCGGTCAAATTAACTAAACAAAACAAGTGATAAACTTGTTTTTCTTTAATCTTGAAAATTTATTTTTTTGAAACGTTACACTCCCCACTTGAACAAATCAATCCATATAAATGAATAAATAATTACATTTTAATGAGTAATCATTCCTATGAATAACTCAGCGTGTACGTAAGACCTTTTAACTTTAGTGATAAGCGCGACTATATAAGGCCGAGCGTGCGTTATTGCCACAGTCTTGTCTCAGAAGTCACTTCGAGATGTTTGCCGGACAAACATTTGTTTTCCTGGTCATCATTGGATCCATATGTAAGTACAATTAACTACGTTGTAATTATTTAATTTATTATCCTTATAACCACTGTACTCACTATACTTATTATACTGTATTTTTGATGATTCTGAGGGAGCCTTGGAGAATCAAATAAATTGTTTTTCTATCTTTCTATCTATCTATAATTGCTTTTCCAGATCTTGTTACCGACCACTCAAACTGTTTTTCCTTCTGCAGGGTTCTTTGATGGCAGCGCAGGACTACCAACTGCCGTTGATGGTGAACCAATCCCAGATAACTACAATTCACTCGACCACCCAGAGCTCACTCCTACGACTGTGATGCTACCAAAGCCTCCATCAGGTTTAACATGCGAGTCTGGAAAACTCGTTTGCAAGACAAGCCTTTTTGAGTATGTGCCAAGCCCAAACTCTAAAGGACACTGGCTTTGCGAAGAACCAAAAGTGTGGGAAGATTCTATCAGCGTTCAAAAGTGGTCAAGACCAAAGTCCAGTCGTTAGTTGGTTCCAGCGATGACCATAAGAAGAATAGATATGCTGAACATTCTCGTTACGTAGATTGATCATATGTAGAATTTTTTATAACAATTGGACATTAAATAAAGTAGTTTCAGCATAATCACTTTGTTTAATTTAACTATTTTTGTTTTCCATGGTCATGTAGTGAAGACGGCATTTTTACTATTTTTTTATAGTATCAATCGTATTGCTCGAGTCTAAATTCAATTCTCGGGCACTCAAAATTTTGTTTTAATGGCTTGCGGCAATCGGAGGACGTTGGTCCTTCTTCAGTACCTTCTTAGACATATTTAGAGTAATCTCTGAAAAAATCAGGACGAAGACGGCATTTTTACTATTATTTCATAGTATCAATCGTATTGCTCGAGTCTAAATTCAATTCTCGGGCACTACAAAATTTGTTTTAATGGCTTGCGGCAATCGGAGGATGTTGGTCCTTCTTCAGTACCTTCTTAGACATATTTAGAGTAATCTCTGAAAAAATCAGGACGAAGACGGCATTTTTACTATTATTTCATAGTATTAATCCTATTGCTAGAGTCTAAATTCAACGCTCGGGCACTACAAAATTTGTTTTAAATGGCTTATAGAAACGATTCCTACATTTTTCTTTCCGTGATATTATTATCCTGATAGTAACTGTTATCATTCTGATAGTAACTGTTACAAAATTTATTTTAGAAGTTATCATCAAATAATCATTCATTCTATCATGAAAATTATAAAGTTAACTATTTTTGCACTGAAAAACGTTCCTATCATTCTAGATGATTGGAATTAAAAATCTAGCATTGTACATACAATCATTTAATTCTCTCCGTGTAATTTTTCATTCTAGCTCTTAAATTTTACGAAAAGCACCAAAAATCATTGAGGAACTTTTGCGGAATATTTCCGGAACATTTTTGGAATACAACATATATGTTCTAAAAATGTTTTTTTTATACGGGTTCCGACAATTAATAAGAAAATATATGGTTCTACTTCTAGAAGTTTTGTATTAATAGAAGACAATACTCTTTCACTAAATTTTATTTTACAGATAGAGATCCAAAAATTGGCGCTTCAAATTTTGAAAAATTAGTTTGTTATAGTTTGTACAAACAAATTAATAAAATATTCCGTTAAATAATTGTTTCATTTCATCTCCAGCATTAAATTGAACTTCGAGGTCTTAGAAATTATGTTAGCAATAGTAGTTCACTCATTAAATTCATTACTCAAAAAGCTACAAGAAACTCACATTAATCACGACCTGAATCATCAAAAAATCATGTTCTAGAAGCAATTAATACATCACTAAAAATCACACATCAATAACTGAAATCTCCATGAAAATTCAAAAGCTATATAAGTTTATTACCATTACGCTTATAAATTTTGCTTCTAGAAATTCCGAGCGAATTTAAAAACTTAGAAATGGTTCCGCTGAACATAACAATGTCTAAAAATAATTTAGAACTCAGTGAGTCTCATTGCAAAATTTTTTTAAGATTCGAAGTTTTTGAAATCGAGACTCAGTTCAATGAGCAACTTTCTAAGAGAAAAATATAAGTATAGTTTTAGTAAAAATACTTATATTGCTATCGGAAGAATACTAAGTATAGTTGCCAGAACTATACCAAGTTTTTTTTCCAGCACAATAAATATTCCAAGTAGAAAATACTGTTTTTTCAGTGGACTATATATTTCAAATATGCCATGACAATAATTGCTGTTCAGTACACAATTACCAGAGTATTTGACGTCAATTAGACCCTAGTGAATTATTAAATTAGCAATTCTCTTTATTCAACTAATTCTAAAGGATTTCGTAGCCTGGAAAAGGATGCAAGGATTTTCAATGAAAACTTTTTATATGAATTTAAATCAATCAATTTTATTTATTGAAATTCTGTTGTTAACACTCGTTCTATACTTTGCTAATAATTCAACATATAACTATGATCTAATGGTTTTTTTCCTTGGGGTATTATTGTCATCCGCATACCCGTGAGTTTCGGGCCGTCAAAATTTTTAAAATCGCTGAACCTCGGGCCCGATGGAGTCAAGCTCGCACAGATGTCTTCTTGACCAACGAAAGATTTGTCCGTAACCAGTCCAGATTCTCCTGGTTGCTTAATGATCAGTCGAGTTCCAACGTAATGGTTGTAGTGATCTAGTGTAAGATCTGCTTTAATGATATGGGTTTGGCCGCAACCATAATACTCATTACGAGCACGGAATAAATTAGTTGTATTCGCGTTATGGTCTTGATTGGCGCCGAAGTACTCGTTGCTCAACTGGGTGATGTCAAAAGCATTTAAAATGTGGGTTTGTTCTGAATCCTGTTCTTCTAACAATCTTTGGTCGCTAGGAAATTGAGATCTGAGACCTGAAATGATAGATCTCAAGTTGAACTAAAGTTCAACTGTGAATTGGTTACAGCTCGAAGCCGTTATACACTATTCTGTTTTATAACATTATTAAATTAATGCGTCAAACTTGTGGTTTTCCTTATGGATTTGCGAAATGTTCAATACGTAAATAAAAGCAACAATGAGTCATTGTATGAAACTGTCGCCACATTGAGGTTACGCGACTATATAAGATCCACAGCGTTCTAGAATATCAGAGTCGTCTCGAATTAGTAGAGTCAAGATGTTCTGTGGAAAAGCATTAGTTTTTCTGGTGATAATCGGAACCGCATGTGAGTATAATTCACTACATTGTTACTAATTGTTTTTGCAGCTTGTGGTGTGAATTACTTTTGATCTGAAATGTCCTTAAACAAGTACCATAAATAGTTTTTCGTCCTACAGGGTCCTATCCAGGGATGGAATCAGCTTATTTTGAAGATCGTAAATGTCCTTTTGGATGGACTATGTTGGAAGGGACGTACGAATCATACGATTACGGCTGGAAAATCATGTGCGAGGGATACTACCCCGATTGCACTGGTAATGAGAGTTCGTGTACAACCTTTAAAATAACGGGAACGCTGACTCATTATTACGAATCTACGGACCCGAATTCTGAGTCCCCGATAAGAAACGCTTGGATCTTAGCATACACGCTTGTATCCAAATAGTTAGATATGCTTGGATCCAAATTTTGCAAATCCGCGATCCAAGCGGATTCAAGCATATCCAAACAGATCTCAGCAGATCCAAATATAACCATGCTTAATCTTTTAATTTGCGAAATCGTTAAATAAATTTTTATTTGTTTATATTTACTTATTATAACGTTATTGTTCATTTAAATTAATTAATATTGATAAAAAATAAAGTAAAAAAACTTTTGAGTTCAAAAACCAATTTTATTACAAACGGTCACCCATCCAAGTATCAACCATGCTCAATGCTGCTTAACTTCGATGATCCCGACGTACCTTGATGGCCCTGGCCGCTGTTTTGTTCTTGGACGAACAGTATTATTAGAAAGTATATCACATATCAGAGTAGTTTAACATATAGTCATAATGCGAACATAGATTTCATATAGATCTATTTGAAAACATGAAAATTTTTCATTTTCCAAAATTTCAGCTGAATATCAAATTTTTTAATAAAAATCATTGTTTAGAAATTAATCAAATGCAAGCGTTGGGAATGCATTGTAGAAAATTTATTTCTCTAAAATTAGATTTAAATTGAATATAGAAATAACATTTGCCATCATTTTGCGATTTAGGAAATTTGTAAAAAAAAATTTTTTTGAAAAATAGAAAAAAAATTTTTTTTCTAAATTGATTTTCAAATTATTAAAAGCGATTTAAAAAAAGCACAATTAAAAATTTCTTAAAATTTTGTTTCTTAGAAAGTGGGGACCAATTTATTCAGTGTAAATAATTCTACTCAATGACGTCTTTCTAATAATACAAGAGAATTGAGAATGAAAGTTTTTCAAAAAGATGTTAAAGTCCACATCCGATCAGATCTTAACGGATGTAACTATATATGCTCAGATATGGATATGTATGTTTAGATATAGTTATATCTGCTCAGATATAACTGTATCTGCTTGGATATAACCTTTAATATCTCTTTATATCTTCCTAGATATAATTGGATCTGAGCAGATATGGGTATATATACTTGGATATACGTATATCTACTTGGATATATTCTTCGAGACATCTTTATATCTGCCTAGATATAGTTGGATCCAAACAGATATGAGCATATATGCTTGGATATAATGTTTGATACATCTTTATATCTGCCTGGATATAGTTGGATCTGAGCAGATAAAATTATATATGCTTATATATAGGAAGATCAAATATTTGGATACATTTGGATATAAACAGATATAATAAGATCCAGCCATATATAGTTGAATCCAAACGTTTTTCATCGGGTCGTACGATGATCCAGCAATCAACGATCCTGGAGTTTATCAAGAACCACAATCTCCATAAACGACCTCAGTAAACGACTATGGTTGTGGATATTGGCCATATTATTATTAAAAATCTGTATAGTGTCATATGCAAACTGATTTTAGTTTCAAAACTCTTTTACTATTGTTAAATACTTCATATTATCTTAGACCTAATAAAGGGCACGGAGAAAAATAAATAATTGTACCTACAATGCTAAATTTTTATTTCGAATCATCTACGATGCTTGGAATATTTTCCAGGATTGAAATAATTGATTTTGTAATTTTTTGATGATAATATTTACCATCAGAGGGTGATAACAGCTATTATGAGGATAGTTATTGAAGTGAAACTTCTGTATAGACGTATGAGAGAAATTTTATAGCATTGTAAAAAAAATCGTCACTTCTTTTTGTTACGCGCCATTTTCTTTAGCAAAATTCAGTAGCCGTTAAAAATAATGTTTTGTTAATAAAATGATTAAATAAAAAAAACTTATTCTAATTCAAGTTAATTAATAGTAAAAGTCTGAGTAGTTATATCTTTCTTTTGATAGATCCAACACGTCCAAGTGATTTTGGTATTTATTTTAGGTTAAACGTCACTTTTTCATTGTAAGTCTCAGTAAATGTATATAAATCCATTTAAATTACCAAAGATTCATTAATATGACTGTCAATCTAGTAAACATTAATTTATTTTAAAAATAAAAAAACAAATTAAATAATAATTTAAAAATAAAACAATACACAATTAGAAAATGTGTCACCCTTTAAACCACACCTTTTATAGATATGAAACTTGGTCAGAATATATTCTTTCACACATAATATAAATTATTAAGAACGAATTTTACGAAATTTCACCCCCAAAGGTCGTCTGGCCCGTCGTGGTGGAGTCAAGCGTATCTCTGGGCACATCTACGATGAAACTCGCGGTGTCTTTAAGGTCTTGCTGGTATGGTCAGAGATCTAATTTATTTTTCCCGGGTATGAAGGGACAATCTTCTTTTTTTATGCATGCCCAGTTAGAATCCCTCACGAAGCCTTCCTTGCAGACGCAGCCTGCCATACCAATCTGAAATACAAAAAACAATCATTAAACTTATGAAGTAACTAGAATTTTACAAAGCGCGCTGAGGCGCGCCGAAATTTGTAAAAGTATTTGAGTCAAATAAATTAAAATTCAGTGTTAAGGTTGTTGAATTTTTAAATTTGTGATCTAGATGACCAACATTTCGACAAAGTTTATCGGATTTGAATATACGGCTGCTGGCTATATATGTAATCTTATTAGTGACTTTGTCGATTAAGTTTGTTGTTGGTCGTAAATATTTATTATTCATAATGAAATCAAATTATTCAAGTTATGATGATTTTGAATTTCGATATCTTTCGATTATCGACATGTTCAGGTACTACCGTGTATAATCAATGGTAGATGAGAAACATTTCACGTTCAACCAATAAGGAATTGTAGCCTGTTGTTTGTGAGTTTCGACCTATGACTAACTTCAAAACTTTCATCTATTTTATTTTAAAGGATACAGAGAAATACAAAAATAGTACGCGAAACTATGTTTCTTACTTTGATAAAGAAGTAAGGCTCGGGATCTGCACAAGTTGCATGGCTAGCTGCCGCAGTGTAGGTGAAGTACTCATTGATGTCGCAAGAGGTAGGATGTTCGTCGCTCAAGTAGTTATAAACTGGTACCGCTTTTATCCCTGTAAGAAAATCATGATAAGAAAGCATAATTTCAAAGGATTTTTTAAATATATAATAAAATAACAATAGGCAAGTTATTGTTAAAACTAAAAGAACTGGTCGACAGCAACATGAGTCTAAGATTATGGCATACTTATTATGTGGCGACCACAAATTTGAAACAAGGAAAACGAGGAACGTTGACATTAGCGCCTTAGGTGAATCATTCTTGTTTGCTGGTAGAATACCTTGCTCTATTCTAACTCCTTTCAAAACTATACGAATGGAAAACGTAAGCAATTTCAAAAGAAGCTAAAACAGTCAAGATTCAATCTCTTCTTGTGATGAGCCTTCGCCATACTTTGGTATCTAGTGTTTCTGATGAATAATTAATTAAAAAGCATCACTCACAAAAGATGCCAAGATATGAAGCCTAAGACATTTCTTCGGGTCTTGATCACCAAACTTCAAACTCTGTAATCTTTTCTTGGTGCAATCTACACTAACTCTGATACAAGTTGCTAGAAGAAACGCAAAAGTCTATCAGAGTTAGCTGACAGCATTAAGAACCATTTCTTCCTTGAAGTTCTATTACCTGTCTGAGTAATGTGAGTCATATATAATAGAAAACATATAATTAAAATAACCTGGAAAGATCAAAAATTGCTCTAATGGCCCGATTTCTTCTGGAATAATATGGCTGCCTTTAGATTAATTCAGTTAAGACAGATTACCATGATGGCAACATATGTGCAAACTGAATCACCCGAAAAAGACAAGTGTTGTTTCTTCTTTGCTTCTAAAGCGCCAAGTGGGTGGAGTTATTTATCTAAGCTCACTCATGAATCTCATCCACCTATGGAATGAAGAAATACATAGATAGGATGAAATCCATAACTGAGACTAGATAACTTATTTTTTGGTCCAAGGCTTCTTTAGAAGTTAATCTTGGAGATGAACGGTCTTCGATCACGTGCAAATTTTGAAGTTTCTGGAAAAAACTTATCGACTAATACACATTTTAGTTAGTTCAGAGATGAAGGAAATAATTAGTTTTTCATATCAAAATAAGAAAGAATAATTTCAAAGGATTTTTTAAATTAAATAAAAATAGGCATGTGTCACAACCTATTATGTGTTATGTATACGAATGGATATCTTTGATTTTTGATGTTTTTTTTTATGATCCTGAACTTACTGGTTTCAGGAACCTTGATGTCATTATCGTCTATAAGTTGGGCTGCAAGTAAGACTCGATACCCGGAGGTACTTTGGGCAACGCCTTCGTATCTTCCGTTATCTTCGGGGCGCGCTGACGCGATTACCACTTTGGAACGTCTTCTGTAATTTACATTAAATAAAGTGTGTAATATTATAATGATAATCACGGATAATGATATCTAGTACTTGATATATCATGATCCCTAAAGTGGTGAGAAGAGAATAAGAGAGGCTTAAGTCAGAAAGCAAAGACGTAACGAGATGAAAGGAAATAACGACAACCGAGTAGCGAGTTGTATGAACGAGGTGGATTATATAAATAGAAATAAAGTTTAAGATGAACAGGAAGAGAGAGAAAAAGAGAGCCGAGAGTGCCGCTAGTCTAGACGGAGTGCCAATTGTTCCTCGGCACCAAATTAGAAACTCCGACTGTGGTTGCTCAAGTTATTTATTTTTTAACTTTACTTTTTATTATTTTTTAATTTATCTTTATCTCTATTTTCTCCCGATTCCGATCCAAAAGTCCGCCGCTCTTAGGCTCAGACTCTTTGGTTATTTTTTAATTCGGGCCTATCTCTACACTCTGCTAAGCTAAAGCCCTTTGCCGCAATAATAATCTCAACAGAATTGTTCTCACCGTTTATCCTGAATTCTCAGGCCCCAACGCGGATACAGCGGCGCACCGTCTTTCAGCCAGTGGACTATCGGTGGTGGTGACCCTCGAGTCCTAAAGGCAAGCTCCCTCGTTCTTGCCATCGAGTCTCTCAGCTCCGTCAACGTAACTTCTCTGACTGGAAAATAACAAAGTATTGTTTAAATTAAGTGTTTTCTATAATAAAGTTTAACACGACCAATAATACTGATCACCAGGACCGGATTTAAACCTATGCTGCCCCTGGGCACCGGAAAAATGCTGCCCCCCTCCCGATCCTAGTGTACCTGCAGTAAACTGGAGAAAAAATCCTGCTCACGCGGGGATTCGAACCCAATACCTTACCCGGTCTAAGCGTCCAACCGGCGCCATAGACCGCTCGGCTACACTGGTCGGTAAAGAAATCTTAAGTATTTAATATAATACTTTTGAAAATATTGATCCCTAAAAAAGAATCGCTCTACTTACTAATATTTAAATTATTTTTAGTTTTATTATAAATACTAGCGGACCCGACAGACGTTGTCTTGATTACAGCGCTACCTGTCAGATCTAACGTAAAAGATTCCCAGATCAACAACTATATACTTACAAATAAAATATTAATTAAAAAAACATTTCTCAGTGGACCAAGTTGTAAATCAACCATTCTCGAATCCCCTTAAACACACAAAAAATTTCATCAAAATCGGTCCAGCCGTTTAGAAGGAGTTCAGTGACATACAGACGGACAGAAGAAATATATAAAGAAGAATAAAACTACAAAATTGTATTTTATTCATTTTTATGTGTCGTGAGCGTTAATACTTGTGTTTGGGGGGTTCATATATTCAATCTATAAAAATATAGACAATAAAATACAATACTTACATGAAGTTGAAGTCACGAAAATCACTGCAATTACTAGTAACATGGTTCCGGTCATTCTCCGACAGTTTCTAGATTGTAACTGAACAAAACTTATTACCGCAACTTAATTATTAGTCCAATGATTTCACCACATTTTTGAATTATTGCACAAAACATTTATTTTCCGTGTAGCGACAAGGAAAACCTAAGAGAATACGTAATGGGTAGTTACAAACTGGACTTGTATAACATGAATATTTGAAAATTCAATAAAGATATATAAAATAAAATCCATAACTAAATTTTAACATCGCGAGGTATTCAGTTGATGTTAAATTTTTCGTAACATCGGATTTCGTGGCATACGAGTAAATCTTACTTCCAAAATGAAATATAATGGCCAAAGTTAATAAGAGTATTGATTTCTATCTCGTTTGATGAAGAACCAGAATCGTCTGTATGTAACATAATATTTTACTCAAATACGCTACGTAATATTCGCTATACACTCTTATCTTGTAATAATCCCTATTCTTTGCTCTTTTATAGAATAAGACCGGAAAAACTTAATTTCAGGATCGTCAAAAATGAAAAAAAAAACGACTTCCTGGCTCGTAAGTGGCTTAAATGTTATTTCAGTACCGGAAAGTAGTACTTTTTTAATTTCAACAATCTTGTAACACACTGAGAGGCACAGAATACAAATGTCATAAGGCCAAGTAACAACACCTATGTCTGATAAATATAAGCTCCTTGGTCTGAGGTTCCATGCTGCTTTTTTAAAAATTTGATCTGACCGGCGATCGGCGGCAGCGCGGCGACGGCGGCACTGTGATTAAAAAAAAGTAAATCGGCGGAAAGGAAAAGTGTTGCGTCACGGCAATCTCTACTCTGTAGTCAAAGTATATATATTTGTACTAACATACAATATGGACGCTCCCTGCCGCTCTCTAGATTGCGACCTCACCCTCTTGTGACCCAGATTGATACAGATTGGTTACAGTTTGGTTGTCGAATATTTCGCCGCCATTTTGTTTGTTCCGTCATTCCTTTTTTTAATTGTCATTTCTGGCCCGTTGTATGAAGTGTTCAGGGTGTGTTTTAGTCACAGTTTTAAATATCTAGTGTATGTTACTTAAAATTACATTATTCAATGTTATAATTTAACTTGGACTGACTCGGTGGCTCAGTGGTTAGTGCCCTTGACTACTGATCCGAGAGTCGTGGGTTCGATCCCCACCCAGGGCAAGCATTTGGGTGATGAGCAGATTTGTTTGCTCTGTGTCCGGGTGTTAAATTATATCTATATATGTATGTATTTAAACGTATATAAGTATGTATATCAGTCTCTGGTAACCCATAACACAGGGAATCCTACTTTGGGGCCATATGACCATGTGTTATTAATTGTCCCAGAATATTTATTTATTTATTTATTTTATAATTGCTTTGTTTGAGTAAAGCACTGTACGGGCCGCGGCAAGGATTCGTATTACTTAAACGTGCTTAAACTCTACTCATGCAGCAGTCGGTTACTTTCCCAGCCTCTGCAGTAATGCAACTTATTCTCAACTCCTTGTGTCTAATCATATCATCATCATTATCATATAAGCTGAAGAATGTCCACTGCTGCACATAGGCCTCCCCCAAGGATTACCACGACGACCGGTTCTGCGCTACCCGCATCCAGCGGCTTCCCGCGACCTTCACCAGGCCATCGGTCCACCGAGTGGGAGGCCTGCCTATGCTACGTTTTCCGGTGCGCGGTCGCCACTCGAGAACTTTACTGCCCCAACGGCCATCCGTTCATCTACAGGCTATGTGCCCCGCCCACTGCCACTTAAGTTTAACAGTTCTGAGAGCTATGTCGGTTACTTTGGTTCTCCTAATCATGTATTGATATTAAATTCATCTTCGATAACAATTGGTACTTAAACTGCTGGTGTAAACTTGTTCTAGTTCTCCTCATCCTGAATATTTTTTTTAAAGAACTCATAGACAATTCTCAAAAAAAAAGCTGCAGGGTCGCGTCAAAGGGGCCGTCCTGAGTTCAATTGCGGCGCCGCCGACGCTACACCCTCATGGGGTTGCGTGAATCTAGTTAAGGCTTAATTATTAATGTTGGTGAAGATAACAAAAATAAAATGCACAAAATTGGCTAAATAGCTGATCGATTCATAATGCAGAGTTATTTTTTTCTGCGAATTGATGTGTCCCTTGTGAGAAGTTGTTCAGTATGATGATTAGAAGCCCCAGTTAACAGGCACTACACATATTTTGTTACACCTGTATACAGACGACGCAATAATACTAAGTAGGTAGGTACTAATCAAAAACTTTACGAGCGAAGTATTTTTTTCCTAATTAACATTTTTTTATTAAAAATTTTAGTGCGTTTGGCTTCACCTCACTTGATGATAAGTGCCGATGCAGCCGAGGATGTAACACGCAAGTTTAAATAGTACCTAGTCACTCTCGTCTTAAAGAAATAAGTGCTTTCAGAAGTTACTACCATTAATTGACCCCCTTTTTAACGTAATCTACCATGTTAACGAACTCCGTAATCCTAACTCGGACTCTATGACCAAATAATACTAAATATCTATGACTATAGCTGTTCCCACTATCCTTACGTTTGTGTAATATAAAGTTCGTTCGCTGAATTATAGTTCGTTCGCTGAATCAGATGCACTTTTGATAAAAATACTCAGGGCGGCCACTTTATTTTTCAAAATATAGCTATCGTTTGATGCGATCCTGCAGCGGCGAGCGACATTTATCAAAGGTGCAGATAATAATTCATCGATCGAACTATAGCTCTACCTTTGATAAATGCTCGCAGCTGCAGGCTCGCGTCAAAGGGGCCGCCCTGAGTTCAATTGCGGCGCCGCCGACGCTACACCCTCATGGGATTGCGCGAATCTAGTTCAGACTTTAATTATTAATGTTGGTGAAGATTCTTTAAATACTAAGTCCAGAAGTGAAAGTGATTAAATTTAATGATAAATTCTAAATAAAAAAATATCTGTATATTTTTTCCAAATTGTTTTATCCCTCAACACATTGACGGATCTCCGTTCGGGTGTAGGTACTGCAACTAATTCTCCGAAATGTACCTTACCTTACATTTTCTAATTAATCATTTTCAAAGTCTCGACGCAAAACGTCCTATTCCGAAATATTAGAAAACATTTTTAATAACGTTTCAACGTGAACTTTGAAAATTAAATCAAAAAATATGCTTGAAATATTTTTTTGAATTTTAAAAATGTGTTTTTCTATTTTGTTTCAGAGAAAGACGTTAGACTTAGCATTAGTGTCGATATACCGAGGTGGAGTAGAGTTAGCGTCAGTCAGCCAGTACTATGGATCTCCATACAATACTACTGACAGGTAAGTCATGTTTGACTTTATATAACATGTTATAGTACAGTCGCCGTGGACTTATAAAATTACAATAATCTTGAACAAAAAAAACCGACTTCAAACAGAAAAGTAAGGCTCACCTCGATTTCTCTGGGACGCCATCATCAGATACTAGTTTTCTTCTCATGGTACCACCCTTGGGATATTTCCTTTCCAACACAAAAATAATCTACAAAATCGGTTCATTAACGACGAAGTTATCCGCGAACACACATCAAAAAATATATATAAATACGGTCGAATTGAGAAACCACCTCCTTTTTTTGAAGTCGGTTAATTAAAAATACGGTAATTTAAAAAAACTAAAAAACCCGACTGCGTTTCTGTGTAATTTGAAAAACCCTAAAACAAGAAAGTCGTCATACCCGATTGCACTTAACTTAAGAAAAATTGTAGCTGCGTTCTGCTTCTGGCTGCAGAGCGTGCCAAACATTTGAATTTGGCGCCAAAAATCCGCCATATTGTTTTTTTTATTTTGATATACCCAGTGTCACTCACACAGTAAATACGTATCTAACTACACCCCACAAACTAAAATCTATCGAGCCTTTCAGGCTGCAGTGCGTGCCTAACATTGGAATTTGGCGCCAAAAATCCGCCATTTAGTTTTTTTTTATTTTCATATACCCAGTGTCATTCTCACAGTAAAAACGTATCTAACAACACCTCTCTAGCCAAAATCCATCCAGCCGTTCCAAACAATTATACATACATACTCTCGAAAAACATAACCCTCCTTCTGGCGCAGTCGGGTAAAAAGGTTATCGTTTGCTTTTGTGAAATCGTTATACTGTGAACCATGGTGAAAAGGAAATCTTAAGTCTTAGAGGCTGCAACCTGCCATATCATATTATACAGGTTGCGACAGAAAAATTGTTCTATATGAAAAATCAGAAACTATTGGAAATAAAAGAATTTTAACATGGGAACAGGTCGTCAACTTTAGTATACAGGAAAAACTGCATTTAAATATTTCTAAAAAAAACTCACAAGTACTTTTTTTTACTTTGTACTTTTTTTTGTTATATAATTTTTGGTTTATTATTGTTATTTTCTATTACATGTACTGTTTCATTATTTGTGTTTAAGCCTACATCGTCAATTTTTAAATTTTAATTAGTTGAGCTTCTTAATTTGCTTTCTAAAATGTAAAACCAACAGTTGTAATATTTATGTGTAATAAGCTGCGAAATTTGCGAAAAATAAATAAATAAATAAATACCCACAAATCGAAACCGGCTGTTGAAAGTGATTTTTGTTCTATTGTAGTACTTCATAGCGCGTCACTCCTAAGAAATAAATTTAACTTAGAAACCCTGTTATCCGTGTATCCGATTTCAAAAAAAAAAATCTGAATTTCACTTTTTGAAACACATAGAAAAAATGGCCAAGTGCAAAGCAGGCTACCGTAGTCTTTCCAAAAAGTAAATGAATATCTGAAAAAAAAACGGAAAAGTGCGAGTCGTATTCGCCTACCGAGGGTTCTGTACAAATGTGTACGTACTCGTACATAATATAAATCGTAACATAGCAAACTGATAGATACTACATACACCAAAATTATTAGCCTACCTACCTATACATATTTAGGAACAGTGAGTTCCTACTCGACGAGAGTAAAGGGAGATATCTCCGCCAGGCGAGGTGGTATGCCTGGGGTCCGGCCGTGGACCAATCGTTGATTTTTTTTTTTTTCGAAAGGACAAGCTTGTTGTTGGCCATTGGGGCCTTTACAACTTCACCGGGCAGGGGAGGCGAGTACGGAAGGCACTCAACCTAGTGCAAAGCAAAAGATGCAACTGCCTAAGGGCGCCCAGGTGGGCACGGACCTCGGCTTAGGTCGTTGCTTGGACGTGGGAGGATCGGAGAGAAGCGGCCTGGTATGTGCCGGTAGCGCTGGTAAGAGCCAGAAGCGGGGGGACGCCGCCCTCGCCGGCGAGGGCAGAATGTCGGTGCAGTGTTTCTCTGTGGGTTAGGGGGCGGGGTCAGGGCAGCTACGGCTAGCGTGGTCGGGTCGTCGGGGTCAGTGAGTACATGTCTGGGGCGTCGGATTACGCGAATGGGGTTCGCGGGTAGCTCGTAAACGGCGGCGTTTACGAGTAGCGGGTTGGGGTGGTGTTCGGCAGACTTAAAGTATCGGATGGAGCCAATCGTTGATGATCGGTATCTGTATATATACTCAGCGCTGAAGAAATTCTAATAGCGCGTTCTAGGTGTCGTATTTCTTTTGTTCTCTCGTCGCTTGTGTTAATGTTCAGTGGCGGGTTACTGCAGTTTCCGCCATACAAAAATTCTCATGTCATATCTCATGCAGCTCAGCTCATATACATCCCCACCGAGGGGCTCGAGCCTACCCACGCGGGCCCAGTGAGGGTTGGTCGACTTCACACACAACCTTTGAGTTTCTTCGCAGGCGTGTGCAGGTTTCTTCACGATGTTTTCCTTCACCGTTAAAGCAATCGGTAAGTATGTACGTAAGTTTTTTGAAAAACTCATTGGTACATTGGCCGTCCAGATTTTAACCCGGTACCTCTGGTTAGAAGGACCGAGTCGTTACCGGTTGAGCCACCGATGCTTTTTTTTAATCCTTACTAATATTATAAATGTGAAAATATGCTTGTTTATTTGTTTGTTACCTTTTCATGCTTCAACACCTTGACCAACCTTGATGAAATTTAGAATGCAGGTAGCCTGTATCACGAGTAAGGACATATAATACTTTTTATTCCGTTTTTGGCACAGGGATGGTTGAGTAGGTAGGAAATGGCATAACTTATTAATTAGCGTCTCCTGAAATAGTTCCCGAAGGATCTAAGGAATACTCATGTCCACGCTCGCGAGCCACTTACGGCTAGCGCACCACTCACCCTAAAAGACAGTCATAAAAACGATGTCCGCGCGGGCGACGCCGCTAGCAAAAGCTAGTAATTTAATAAATATAACTGATATAGTTATTGGAACCCCCAAAAAAAATTTCTACCTAATTCACAGTCATTAAAATCTCGTTCGCAGACTGTTTTCATTCATATTTCTGACATAATCAAGAAAGCTACCTGAATCATAACTCCACAAGGTATTTTACATTCAATCCCAATGGGAAACCCTTTCATATTTATCGGAAACGGTACTAATTGTAAAGGCACTAGGCTCCCACTAAGCATAAAAGAGGCTTTTGTTAAGCTTCGTTCGGAAAACTTAGGGTCTGTGCACACATCTCGGTTTGAACGCTATTAAAATAAAATATTGTAAACAGGATATTAAAAAAAAAAGTTTTTGATAATTTTATAAAGTGTCAGTTTTTGAAAAAAAAAGTATTGTAAACGGTTATTAAAAACATTAGTGAAAATCCTTGTTTTCTTGTGAACTCTGTATTGTACAACAGAATATGAAGATACAGGTACAGAATAAGAATAACATGTGCAAAGGTGGACTTATCTGTTCCACCCGACCTTTGATTACAGAAAGGACTTAAATTACAAGCAAAGAAACACGTTAGTACACGATTTAACCCGTCAAGGGACCGCTGTATTATATATTTTAACCGCCTCCGTAGCTCAGAGGCAAAGTTCACTGGCTTTACACAGGAGGTCGCGGGTTCGATTCCCGGCGGGGTCAATTGTAAGACTTGGTTTGGTTGGTGGTAGGGCATTTTCTAAGCTACCACCATCTTATCTAAGTCTTGCCGCCAAATATCAATGTTGATATCATTGGTGTGTTCCGGCATGAAGATAAGATAGCCAGTTTCCCATTGCGTTGGGGAATCTTGGTAAGCCCGCTTCCATCTTCGGCAACATCGTCACTTACCACCAGGTGAGATGTTGTCAAGGGTTTACCAATTGTGAATAAAAAAAAATACTTTGGCCGTACCTAGATCTAGTATTGCCTACATTGACTGAGGTCTAAGGATTAGTTTCGTTTTTTGGTTACAGCCTCCAGTCAAGCGCCGTGGTTAAAATAAAAAAAAACCCGGTTTAATTGAAGCAGCTGTTGCGCTGCGCGGTGTAGTAGCTAAGTAATCTTGATTTACTGGTGATAAATACATAAGTTTACCTTATGGAATATATCATGTATTCGTCATGAAATTACCTAAAAAATCGATGTAATTTTATTGAAAATGAATGATTACCTGTTGTGTAAATTCTTTTGTTGTCTTTGAACATCCATAAATTTATCCTTCACTCTCACCTTTCACTGGCACAAAAGTTTATCGCATTTTGAACAAATTGTTTTAGAAATATTCCAAAAACTAATTATTTACACATAATCTAAGTTCTTTTCTCAGTAATTTTATGTAAGATTCTTATCAGAAACTTGCCTTTTTATATGCGAAAATATTTTTTTTACTTTATTAGTGACATCTTGTGGGATTTTCTACATAATTGATTTTCTGAGTATCTACGAGTAGGTAGTATTTCGTCTTTAGCTAAACCGTTCGTTCTTTTTAAGGGTTTTGTACACCCAACGGGTGACCAACGGGACCCTATTACTAAGCCTCCGCTGTCTGTCCGTCTGTCCGTCCATCAGCGGGCTGTGTTTCATGAACAGTAAAAGGTAGATAGTTGAAATTCACACATAATGTGTATTTCTGTTGCCGCTTTAACAAAAAAGAGAATTAATGAGGGGGGTTTCTATGGAAAGAAAGTGTTTTTTAAAGGTTTTTAGAAGTATTGTTGAGTTAGCTCTTTCGTAAAAACGGTAATATACAAAAGCGTCAAATTTGGTATAATTATAGTACTAATACTGTAGTAAAACAATAAATAATAAAAAACGGCCAAGTGTAAGTCGTACTCGAGTTAAGGAGTCCGAGCTGAATGACAATAAAACATTTTTTGTCGACAACATTCATGTCTTTTGTTTGTAATGTGAATAGGTAACATTGTCATTATACTATGTAGTTATGTGGAGTGGTGTGGAGGTACGGAACCCTTGGAGTGCCAGCCCGACTCGCACTTGGCTGGTTTTTATAACTGTGGAAGGCGCTGTTACAGCGCCGCTGTAGATATGTATACAGCAATTCTCCGAGCCCCTGGCTCGGCCATATTCGTAATTTTCCGATTAATAAATAACTTTATTACGTACTACAAAGAAATCGTGTTTATGTTGCTTCAACATGACTGAAGTATAGTTTATGTGTAGAAAAAATACACTACCTTAAACATACCATACAGAATAATTTCACTACGTTTAAGAAACACAGTAAATAGTTATACCTGTGTTTTGCTAACAACTGTAATCTATATATATATATATATAAAAATGAATTGCTGTTCGTTAGTCTCACTAAAACTCGAGAACGGCTGGACCAATTTGGCTAATTTTGGTATTGAATTATTTGTGGAAGTCCAGAGAAGGTTTAAAAGGTGAATAAATATGAAAACGCTCGGAATTAAAAAAAACAAAATTAATTTTGATTGACTTCACACACAACCTTCGAGTTTTTATACATACACTTATGTATATTTTTTTGCTGTTCGTTTGTCTCGCTAAAACTCGAGAACGGCTGGACCGATTTGGCTAATTTTGGCATTGAATTATTTGTGGAAGTCCAGAGAAGGTTTAAAAGGTGAATAAATATGAAAACGCTCGGAATTAATTAAAAAAAAAAATTTTGGTTGACTTCACACACAACCTTCGAGTTTTTATACATAAACTTCAGTATATTTTTTTTCTGTTCGTTAGTCTTGCTAAAACTCGAGAACGGCTGGACCGATTTGGCTAATTTTGGTATTGAATTATTTGTGGAATACGAGCGAACACAAACGTGCGTAAAAAATCTAAGGGTCTAAATATTGCAGAATAATGTTGAACATGATTTGTCCACTATTTGTAAATGTTCTCAACTATTTTTACACAACTGTCCAAAAAAAAAGATAATATTTTTCGGCTGTATGTGTGTATGTATGTATAGGATACCTTTTTAGCAATAGGACTTTTTTTTGGTAAGGTTATGAAAGGAATTCGTATAACAAACATATGATAAAAACAACTCGTGTGCTGCGGTTTATTTGCTGTTTGTGCATGAAGCCTTAAAGTCTTTCAGAACTTTCCAAGACTTTTCAATAAATCAACGTCAAAATATAAGTTGGGCGGCCTTTAGAAGTCAGTCTAAGCCTTTTGACTACAAAACCGATTTGTATAAATTAAGTTTGAATAGTGCACATATAAATTTTGAAGTTTAAATGTAACATTTTGATTTAGTTCTGAATTGGAAATCATTGTGTTCTTAAAATATGCGGAATAGGTGGTGGCTCCTCTTTTAATTCTTAACGGTGATGTTTATTAAATTAAATTCAGAATTTTAAAGTGAGGTACCTTCATGACAGATTAAAGTTTGTTTTATTTAGTTTTATTAATTGGAAACGTTAAAAAATCTTCTTTAGTTGCAATAACCAAGTACAATTTTGCTAATTAATTATTTATTTTTTGAAATTTTTGATTTTATTAAATTGTACTTAGTCTATTTTCATGAAATTTGTAAAAAGGATCAAACTGGCAGCACAACACTGTCGTATAAAATAAATGGAAATCTTTTTACAATCTTCGAAGATATCGCATTACAAATACAGTCGAAATGAGAACCTCCTCCTTTTTGAAGTCATTTAAAAATAAATAATAAACAATTTATTTTGGCATTTTACCCTTTTCGGCCCGACTTACACCATTAATCTAGTATTGTCGTTCAACGATCGTGCGTTCAAAATACAATCAATTTTGAACCATATTACATTACACTCTCAGTGTATTTCTACAGAACTCTTATTAGAAACTTGTAATTATAATTAGATTTGTTCCTTTTTAAAGTCCTACCTGCAAGGAGCAGGTATGTTAACAATAAGATAAAAATTTTAATGTACTAAACAGAATGGAATGAACTAAAACAGCGTCGGTGGCGCAAAGGTTAGGGACGCTACCTCCTGTCCGGGAGGTCGTGGTTCTATTCCTGCCACGTACCAATGTGTTTTCTAATTTCGATTTCATATGTACGTTTATCAGACTCTCTTACGTTAAAAGAAAACATCGTAAGGAAATCTGCACACGCCTGTGAAGAAACTCGAAGGTTGTGTGTGAAGTCGACTAACCTGAAATGGGCCCGCGTGGTCGACTAAGGCCCGATCGCCCTAATTCAGGGTAGGCTCGAGCCCCTCGGTGGGGACGTATACGAGCTGTTATGTTGAAACGGAATGGAAATCAAAGTAGCTGGGTTATTTATTACAGCAGAAGTAATATTTGTATCTAGTAATGTAAAAAAAATCGCAAAGCAGAATGTAATATATCAAATATACGCGTATCTCTTAAGAGTCATATATTAGTTTTGGTGGCTACTTTAGCTGGCCTCAATATAAACAAAGCGTAAGTTCTCAGATTCATATTGTCCGACTACCAAAATGTCACATAGAAGCAGAACAGCCTGCTTTTGTCCATGAATTAGATACGCAGAACGGAACAAAGGAAAACGCGTAAAGTGGTGTCTTTTACTGGTTTGGAAGGATCCAGGGTCAAATAATGACATCTCGGGAAACATCAAAGAGAATCCGAGCATTGGAGACTGTCATTTTCAAATCGGTATTCGCAATAATAGTTACATATTAAACATTAACTCTATTGTACGAGCTGGTACACTTTTGATAGTAAAGAAAAAAGTATGTTCTGAAAATAATTAGTTTATTGATTTAAATTGGTAATGATATGATGAGTGTACTTACACCGTTTTCGGGTCAAAACGTGAACAGAATTGCGAATTGGCAATGGCAAGGTCAACTGCTGACAAAATGAAATAATTATATTCTTGTTATTTTAAATAGGCTAAAGAAAATCAGCTACTACTTTGACAGCAGGGGCACGTGTTACGACGGTTCTTAGTCTTAATACTGTGCCAGGGAGGACATTAACGCTTTTCCAAGACTAAATATAAATGCATCGTATGCCATTAAAGTTGCTGGTTGACGTCCCCACCCGCCGATACACAGAAAGTTACTTGACGGCTTTTTATACTTTCGTTTTGACGGCATCTTTCTTGTGTACTTAGAATACAGAATATACTGCTTACACCCGACTGCGTTAGAAGGGGCTTATGTTTTTCGTATTGCATGCATGTATATTTCTTCTCTGTAGCTTAATCGACTTGATAGATTTTGCTGCGTGGTGTCGTTAGTTTGTCTTGATCCCGTGAGTTTACCCAACTGGCCAAAAAGAGCCGTTATTTTTTATGCAGTCTGTTTTTAATTTAAATTAATTCGTTTAATTGTTTCCATAATCTGAGCTTGCGTATTGCAAAAATTGTTTATTAGGTTTGATTAAATTACAATCAAAATGTGTTCTTAAAAGCAAAAAGATTAACGAGAGAATGAAGACGCGATTGGAACTCCTTGCCTGCGTCAGTGTTTCCCGATTCCTATAACTTGGGGATCTTCAAGGCAAGAGTGAATAGGCATTATTTGAGTCTGCGTGTACCATCCTCGACTGCATCATCACTTACCATCAGGTGAGTTGCAGTCAAATGCACTCAAATTTTTAATAATAAAAAAAAAAGATTCCTTTTAGAATCTTATTCATTTGCGTGACATTTTGCACACTGGTCCATTTGCTGAAGTAGTGCCTACGGTGGTAGGAATACTGGGGCCTTTGATATTATTTCTTATGAAAGGGTGCTCGAAGAAACAAGTGGCAAAGAAAACACTTTACGCGGCCGACTTGTAATAAATCATGAACCGCGCAATATTTCGGTCCAATATCGCTATTTTTCTGGCTATTACTTATTCGGTAATACAATAATGTTTATAAATACTTTTTGGCTAATATTCTTTTTTTCAGAGGAGAACGGAAATATAATAAAAAAAATATCATGGAAATAATAAGACTATACCTTCGTGAAAGCATCTTTTGTGTACTTACTTAAAACCAAAATATTTTTATTTTATTTTAATTGCTAATCATTTTGCTTTATATATTTAATGTAATTGGGGTTTTTTTTTTCGTATTCGCCACGCTTTTTTATTATTTGTTAGGAAATAATAAGACATACCTATTTTGTAAAAATATCAACCGACTACCTTACGGTTTTAAGATCATCTCTTTAAAGGTCGGACAGATAGACAGACAAACAGTCAGAAAGACAGACGCATAATCAGGTTTAGCTTAGTAATAGGATCCCGTTATATTGGTTTTGGAACCCTAATGAATTACGGAAATCTCTATAAAAGTAGCGTTTTTTTTAGTTTTTGTAATCATCCGAATTTTTTTGATATATTTAACTACTGAGTAGGCTTTATTCGTTTCTAGTAACTCACATAGCTTCATTTAAATCGTATGTTCTATTTGTGAGAATCATGAGCTGTGAAGACAGATAAGTGATGTCATGGAGGGAGGAGCAGGACAGCGGCACACCCCGGACACTTCATACAACGGGCCAGAAATAACATTTCAAAAAAGGAATGACGGAACAAACAAAATGGCGGCGAAATCCTATACGTTCGACAATCAAACTGTAACCAATCTGTATCAATCTGGGTGACGAGGGGGTGATGTCGCAATCTAGAGAGTGGCAGGGAGTGTCTATACTGTATGTTAGTATTAATATATATACTTTGACAGCGGGTTGCGGGGCGCGCTTCTGTCTTGAGAGACGCGACACTCTTATCCCCACCCGCCACCAGTAACGCACGTGTGATCAGATAATTAATTAAATTAAAATGTTTAATCAAAAGACTACTTTAATTCTTAACAGTATGATATTGCGTATTTTCCTTGAAATATGAACTCTATTCAAAGTTAAAATAGTTACGTACAACGCTTTATTATAATCAGAAGAGCCTATATTGCGAAAACAATAAGTTATTTTTTTACTATGTTAGCAACCCTAAAAAATGATAGGGAATATTAAAATGATACGGATGGAAGTCATTAAATTTAATATCTGAAGATATCTAGTTCAAGCATTAAGGCGAGAGTGAGTAGGTACTATTTGAGCTTGCGTGTTACATCCTTGGCTGCATCGGCACTTACCATCAGTTGAGGTGCAGCCGAACTTACTCAATATAAAAAAGGTTTACTAATAAAATAATGTTTTGATTGGGAACGTCCTATTTTATTACTCATAGCTGTCCCGGCGAACTTCGTACCACTTTATACTACACTACACTGCACTGCACCGTACACCGCACACGACACACTACACTACACTACTTTTTATCACGCTATTATTAGCTTCACCTGTATGTTTGTATGTAACCTACTCCTTTGGACTCGATTTTAACCCACTTTAAACGGACTGATTTAATTCAAACTTTGTAGACTTATCAAGAATCAGCGACAACATAAAAATTTTATAAGTTTGAACTAAAAAAAAAAAGAGTTAAAAAAACGAAAAAACACGCTTTTTTTTGTACATCAGACTAAAAAGTAAAAAATAATTCTTAATATAAGTTGAAAATAATAACTAACAAAAAATACTAGTATTATTGTGAAAAAGTGTGGGTTGCTCGATAAACGAAAAATATGGCACAGAGCGCCCCACGCTTTTTCACAATAATACTAGTATTTATTGTTAATTATTATTTTCAACTTATATTAAGAATTATTTTTTACTTTTTAGTCTGGTGTACTTTAAAAGCGTGTTTTTTAGTTTTTTTAAACTATATTTATTGTAGATAATGCAAAACTTTTTATGTCATTTGTAACACCTTGGGTTACATTATTAGAGTTTTAGTAAGCATCCCAATTTTTTTTGAAAATATAATATAGCCTATAGCAACCGCGGATAGTGTAGCTTCCCAACGGTACAAGAATTTTTCAAATCGGTCCAGTAGTTTCGGAGCCTATTCAATGCAAACAAAAAACAAACAATCAAATCCTTCCTCTTTATAATATTAGTCTAAATATACAAGAAGTATAGATACTCACATTTTTTATACCGCATGTATAAGTTATTAATCGACCTATTACTAGTTAGTATCTATCGTCGTAGCTGAGACAATTTGACAGTTAATTTTCTTGAGGGCAACCTACGTAATAATCACGACAATCTTTTTTTTTTAAATATTTTTAAAACAATTTTGTAGATTCTACATCTGAAAAACTTAATAGTTAGACAAAATAAAATTAACAAAATACACACGGCGAACAAATTTTCCATTGTAAAGCACTTTAGTTTGGAAAATTTAATAATTCCTCGGCTTTAGATCTTTTTAGAGTTTGTTGGTTTAATTTAAGTTTACTGATCTTTTGAGAAGTGCGGTTTAACTCAAATCTGCCTAACAGGTATTATACTCGTGACTCAGCAGAAACAGGATTAAATTAACCCTCATTTTAGTAACTTAAGAAATAGAATATCATGATACATTATCAACACATCAGCTCGTATATACGTCCCTACCGAGGGGCTCTAGCCTACCCTGAATTAGGGCGATCGGGCCTTAATCGAACCACGCGGGCCCAGTGCGGGTTGGTTATCTTCACAAACAACCTTCGTATTTCTCCGAAGCCGTGTGCAGGTTTCCTTACGATGTTTTCCTTAACCGTAAGAGCGACGGATAAACGTACATCAAAATTCGAAAACACATTGGTACGTGGCAGGACTCAAACCACAACGGATTGGAGGTAACGGCACTTGCCGTTGTGCCACCGACGCTCTCAATACATGATACATTGTATGTCATCTCAACTCAAAAAAATCAATTCTCGACTTAACCCGAGGTTATTATATCAGCTCATATACGTCCCCACCGAGGGGCTCGAGCCTACCCTGAATCAGGGTGATTAGGCCTTAGTCGACCACGCGGGCCCAGTGCGGGTTGGTCGACTTCACACACAACCTTCGAGTTTCTTCGCAGGCGTGTTGCAGGTTTCCTCACGATGTTTTCCTTCACCGTTAAAGCAATCGGTAATTATATATACGTAAGTTTTTGAAAAACTCATTGGTACATTGGCCGTCCAGATTTGAACCCGGTACCTCTGATTAGATGGACCGAGTCGTTACCGGTTGAGCCACCGACGCTTTTTTTTAACCCGAGGTTAAAATAAGTAAATACAGCGAATAGTATTTTTAATAATATTAACATCTTTGTACGGTGTTAGATAATGTCATTAAGAAATGACAACCTTCACGGAAACTTTATTTCATTAATTAATTTGTAAATATTGGTAGGTGCTTACGAAGTAACTAGTATCTCATCTATGGTAAGTTTTATTATTAGTTTTTATTGTTTGATATATAATGACTTGAGAATCAAAAGCAGACGAATCCATATTTAAAACATAAATTTTGGTTCTTATTTATATTGGGACAAGGTTTTATTTTCTGTACATTTTATATTGATATCACGTTAGAATTACCCGCCTCAATGTTTGTTTGGTTGGAGTATCAAAAATATTGAAATCTTACTACAGAAAATTTAAATGTAGTAAATAGAAAATTACCTAAACGGGACTTGACCAAATTTGATACCAAACCACTCATAATAAAATTGTACTTGTATTGGTACTTTTTAAAGCAGTCTTTGAATATCAGTTTTACTCTGAGTTTTTCAAGCGTCTATTATACTTAAAGTCTCCACTAGTGTCAAAAATGTAACCGTTAGAGACCCCTGTTAGTGGTAATGATATTTTCTGCAAATGACCGTTAGTTATTCTTAGTATCATTAATCCTTATTGTGTTTGTTTGTTACCTTTTCACGCTTCAACGCCTTGACCAATCTTAATGAAATTTGGCATGCAGGTAGCCTTTGCCACGAAGAAGGACATAGGCTACTTTTTATCCCGTGATAATAGCATAGCCCGATGCAGTTCCTGAGGGAACTGAAAATATACTCTTTTATGGTTAATTTCTTTAACATCGCAACGGAACAATGGACTGTGTGATTGTTTGCACAGAAATGGTTGAGGGGGTGGGAAATTACATGATTTACTAATAAGCATATCCTGACATAGTTCCCGAGGGACCTGGAGAAAAGTCATATCCACGCTTGCGAGTCGCTTGCGGCTCGCTTACCGCGCACCCTCTGAGACAGTCATAAAAACGATGTTCACGCGAGCGAAGCCGCGGGCAAAAGCTAGTAATATTATAAATGTGAAAGTTTGTATGTATGTATGGATGTTTGTTACTCTTTCATGCTTCAACCACTGGACAGATCGGGATGAAACTTGGCATACATATAGCTTAGGTCCTGGAATAGTAATAGTCTACTTTTCACCCCGGGAAAATGTCTTATTCCCACGGGAAAATCGAAAAAAAACGCGGGCATAGCCGCGGGCGGACGGCTAGTAATATTATAAATTTGAAAATGTGTTTGCTTGTTACCTTATTACGCTTCAATGCCTCGACCAATCTTGATGAATCTTGGCATGCAGGTAGCCTGTGTCACGGGCAAGGACATAGGCTACTTTTTTGCTGTGAAAATAGCATAGAGTCCGATGTAGTTCCGAGGGAACTGAAAAAATACACTTTTTTTTGTTAATTTTGTTTAACATAACATAAAATAACCGCCTCCGTGGTGTAATGGTTAGGAAATTCGCTTCACATTCGGAGGTTACGGGTTCGTTTAACATTGTATGAATCGGTTTGGTTAGTGGTAGGGTATTTTCTAAGCTCGCCTGGCCAGCTACCACCATCTTATCTAAGTCTTACCGCCAAACATCAATATTGACAACATTGATGTGTTACAGCATAAAGGTGTAACGCGGCACGCTGTTATGCTTTCTACTTTCATTCGACGTTTTTTCTATTATTTATTTTTTTATTAATGCGCTGTCATCCGTCTAACAAAATCATTTTATTCATCCTTCAAATTACTAAATGAAACAAATTAAATAACGTATTCTATTTTATAAAAGACCCATTTTGGGTCTTATTTTCATAATAAAAATTTATTACGTGTCCACGAAAGGAATTCCTACTATACCTACATACTCCTATCTGTCGTGTGACAAAGGCAAAATAACCAGTTCTCCATTTGCGTTGGGGAATGTTGATAAGCCCGCTTTCATCTTCGGCACATCGTCACTTACCGTCAGGTGAGATGATGTCAAGGGCTTATCAATTTATCGCAACGAAACAATGGATTGTTCTGGTTTTTTGCACAGAGATGGTTGCGGGGGTGGGAAATGACATAATTTACTAATTAGCATTTCCTGAAATAGTTCCCGAGGGATCTGGGGAAATCTCATTACCACGCTCGCGCACGTCAGCGTCGCAACGGAGCAACGGATGGAAGTGATTATTTGTATAGAATTTGTTGAGGAATTGGGAAGTGACATAGACTGAGTTATCTGGCGATAACTCATGTCCACGCTTGCGAGCCGCCACCGCTCAGGGGGTCAAAGACAGTCATGAAAACGATGTCCACGCAGGCTAAGCCGCGGACAAAAGGTAGTTTTAGTATAAAATAAAGTTTTTTCCAATTACAATATTTTTAATGTCCAAACGCAACAGGTGTGACAAACCTAATCACATTGAAATTTATTCGTATTCTTATAAAAAAGTATTATTCTACTGTAATGAATGAGCTTAAAATATTCTTTCTCACTATCATGTTAATGCAAAAATATCTGCTTACGTCTACTTTACTTAGATTTATATAGGTACTCCGTGTCTAGACTGTAGATAAAATATTTTGTGGACTTTTCAAGGGCAAAGAAAAGGTTAAAAAAGGGCAACTGTTTCATCTTTATGAAATATAAAAAGAGCTACGAAATAGGTAATTCGAAGAATCCCCTTAATGCATTGACTCAACGGTATACTGGATCCCTTTTAACTTTTACCATTTTGTACATTAGTTTATTTATCATTAGATTATTTATCATTAGATTATTTATCATTAGATTATTTATCATTAGATTTGAGAGCATCGGCGTAATGGCAAGGGCCGCTCCCTCCTGTCCGCTAGGTCGTGGTTCGAAACCTGCCACGTACCAATGTGTTTTCGAATTTCGATTTCATATGTACGTGTATCCCATATTACGGTGAAGGAAAAATATCGTGGGGAAACCTTCACACGCTTGCGAAGAAACTCGAAGGTTGTGTGTGGAGTCGACCAACCCGCACTGGGCCCGCGTGGTCGACTAAGGCCCGATCGCCCTAATTCAGGGTAGGCTCGAGCCCCTCGGCGGGGACGTATATGAGCTGATATGATAATCATTAGATTTTTTTTTTAGTTTAACGTTGCCTAGTGTGGGGATAATGTAAATATTTTAAATTGTGTTCCTTTTTACGGTCCCGTACCAATAAAAAAATAGTAGGCATTAAAATTATCCGATTAACAGCTCATTCGCCGTATATTTTAGAAAAAAATATTTTGACGTTTCCTGCTAAAGCCCAAAATTGGTGTGTCTTAAAAAGGTTTATTTTTTATTTTTACGAAAGAACTGGCTGAAACGTAATATTGTGGTATATTTTTGGAATCAGCGCATGGGGCACTTTTATTTGAGACCTCACTCGATAGGTTTCTTAAGAAAAACACGATTTTTCATAACAAAAAATGATGACGTCTTATCTGGAAAACGTATCAGGTGGTGGATATCCACCCAAGTCTGAAAGACTTACTAAGACTCATTAATCAAAATTTTCCCAAAAAATAATTCTCCATACGCGAACTTTCCCACAGGACTGCAGTCAGGTCCTGGCTCAGAACTCTTTTTTTTATACACAATTGGTAAGCCCTTGGAATCATCTCACCTGATGGTAAGTGACGATGATGCCGAAGATGGAAGCGGGCTTACCAAGATTCCCCAACGCAACGTTATTACTTACCAACATTTTTTTTTCTTTAGACAGGTAAACCTGAAGATAAGTCCACAGCTGATGGACTGCTTCAACTGGAGTATGGCTCCTCAGAGCGAGCTTGTCGTATTCTCCAGGGTCTCGGACCCAGCGGTAGACCTGGAGACGACTCCTCCTGACGGGCCGTGGTTGGAGGCGACGGCTGCGGCTGTCCCGTGGACGCTAGGCGTCGATATTGCCATCTGGAACGCTGTTGGTAAGTTTTTGACGTTATAACGTCTTATAAATTGATGACACGGGCTGCATGCACGAAAAAGTGTCCCGTTACGTGACGTCGTTGTCCCGTTACGCCAGTACGCTGAGCCAAACGTGCAAGCGAGAGTTTTACTTGTACGGGCTTGGGGGTTGGGGTACGAAGTAACTAGTATCTCATCTGTGGTTGGGGCTTGGGGCCTGTTAAGGGTAGGGTCAAATTAAGTTAAGTTAAAAGTATTAAAAGTACTATAGTACTTTTAATACTTTTAACTTAACTTAATTTGACAGGCTTCCAGGATCTTACAAGAGGTGTTCCATTTCAATCCATTCTTTGTGAGGAAATACCAAATAGTTAATTTACCCGACTATGGGCGGTATTACATCTCCTTAAACACGGAGCTGATGAAGTTTTACTTCAGTCGTGTGGTGTAAAGCACACAAGCGCTCGGCTTGTGACACGTTATCACGTAAAATTATCATCCGTAAAGCGACTTTACAGACAACATCGTATTTTAAATTACTGTTTGAACGCTACCTTAGTAAGATGACTGAAATGAACTGGACCTTATTTATTTACTTACCCTTTTTTTAGGTACACGGAAAAACCTTTTGTTAAAGCAAATTTGCATATCCTTACCTGAAAAGGTAAAAACGGAAACATTTTAGTACCACTCGCGTGTCTGTGTGTCCGTCTAACAGCTAATTTGCTCCGAAATTACTAGACCAATTGAGTTTAAATTTGGTACACGTATGTATGTCGGTGACATTTAAACATGGGGGCCACTAATGGGGGGTAAATAAGTTATATTTAAAAAAAAAAACGACGGGTTGCACTCCGGGAGTGCCGGCAGAAGTGAAAACTTGAATATTAACGCTGTGCATTTATATTACATTACAAAGTTTATATCTCAGAAAAATCAACAAAAAATCAACTCCATCCGTCTTACGAATTTTCGATCAGGTCACGTGCCCTGACGCGAGTTTAACATTGTTTACCCATTACAAAACAAGTGCACAACGCCGCTAAAGAAGTTTTCACTACTCCATCCGTCTTACGAATTTTCGATCAGGTCACGTGTCCTGACGCGAGTTTAACATTTTTTACCCATTACAAAAAAAGTGCACAACGCCGCTAAAGAAGTTTTCACTTCAAAAAATGCATAGTATATCTTGTTACATATTAAATAAAAGGGCTTGTTGTGAGAATTTCAAATACTTTTTTTTTAATATTTTTTAACACAAATAGTTTTGAAGTAATTAAATAAAAATAAATATTTTTTTATTTAATTTAAGAAAATAAGCGATAATTTACCATTCCCCTTATCTCTGAAACTACTGGCGCTACAATCTTGAAAAATGGCAGTTTATGAGGTTAAATGCATGGATTACAGAAAAAACCTTTGAGAGAATCTAAAATACTTCCGTTGCCACAGGAAAACAAAAAAAATCCTAGGTCCAGAAAAAGTAGACCACTTTTTACCTAGAGCAAACTATGTACTGAGAGGTCTTGTACTGTTGGTACTTAAAGTTTTGGTGCGGAACCCTGTTTAGGTGACCCCGAGTCACACTTGGCCCGTTTTTTTTTTACTATTGGAGTTTCCGCTGCTAAACGGATACAATACAATAAACAGAACCTAACAAGTTTATAATTATTATTATATATTATAATTAAAGACGTGTATAGGAAAACTTTATATGAAACGTTATCAATGATAAATAAAATATAGTTTAAAAAACTAAAAAAAACACACTTTTAAAGCACATCTAAAAAGTGAAAAATAATTCTTGATATAAACTGAAAAAAATAATTAATAAAAAAATACTAGTTTATAGTATTGTAAAAAATCGTGGGTTGCTCGATATACGAAAAATATGCTTTTTTCACAGTAATACACATCAAACTAAAAAGTGATTTTTTTTTTAATATAAATTGTTTCTACTTTGAGATCTTCTATTTCATGGTTCTTTCTTAACGGAAAGTACTGTATAGGGTTTTATAAATGACATTGCAAACATCAAAATATGTGACTTTAGACAGTGACTGTTAGAATTTTAGAATTTAAGTTTAGATTTTTTTTATACCTGTAAAGGACATAAGCTTTTTCAGCTTAACACCTCTGCTCTTTCCTGAGTAAAAGGGTCTTGATTGACAGACTTACAGACAGACAGACATACATACTAATGGACAACAAAGTGATAAGGGTTCAGTTTTATCCTTTAAAGTACGGAATCCTAAAAATAGCTTTACCTTGTACCAAAAAAAAAGGTACATATCAGACTCGATGAAAAATTTAGAATCACTTTTCGCAAGCTCAGCCCGTGCGAACTGATTTTTTTTCATATTTTTTTTCCGCACGCTCAGCTCGTGAAAAATAAATTTTCATACTTACTTTTTTTTCGGCACACTCAGCCCGTGCGAAATAGTTTTTTTTTCTGCATGTAGGTTTTTACTAAAGTAAACACGTATATTCTGCGTCTTTTTAAAATTTTAGCTGGTCTGATCCATTAAACTTATTTCAATAATTACCAAGATGATTATTTATTCCATTCCCAAGACTAAACACTTATTAGAGTGAAACTACTACAAAATTAGCAAAAACAAAATCATACGTACCAGACATATTTAAAAACCGGTTAAGTGCGAGTCGGACACGCGCTCAGAGGCTTCCGTACTACTACAATTCTCCCCATAACTATGAAGATGATACGTATTCACATTACAAACAAAAGAGATAACCGCCTCCGTAGCTCAGAGGCAAAGTTCACTGGCTTTACACAGGAGGTCGCGGGTTCTTTTCCCGGCGGGGTCAGTTGTAAGACTCGGTTTGGTTGGTGGTAGGGCATTTTCTAAGCCCGCCTGGCTAGCTACCACCATCTTATCTAAGTCTTGCCGCCATACATCAGTGTTAAACACATTGATGTGTTCCGGCATGAAGATAAGATAGCCAGTTCCCCATAGCGTTGGGGAATCTTGGTAAGCCCGCTTCCATCTTCGGCAACATTGTCACTTACCACCAGGTGAGATGTTGTCAAGGGTTTACCAATTGTGGAAAAAAAAAGGTCAACGCGAGCGAGAGAAACATGCTTTTATATTTACTCAATACGGAACCCACTTAGCCAGTTTTTGTTATTTTAAGGGTTCCGTGCCCAAAGGGTAAAAACGGGACCCTATTACTAATACTCCACTGTCCGTCCGTCGGACTGTTTGTCTGTCTGTCCGTCTGTCACCAGGCTGTATTTTATGAACCGTGATAGCTAGACAGTTGAAATTTCACAGATAATGTATTTCTGTTGCCGCTATAACATTAAATAATAAAAATTAGAAAAAGTGAAAGTCTCCGTACAAAAAAAGTGTTTTTTTTAAACGTGTAGAAACTAGCGCCATCTAGTATGATGGTACGGAACCCTTTGTGCGCGGTTCTGACTCGCACTTTACCGGTTTTTTTGTTTTCATCATTACAGCTCATATACGTCCCCACCGAGGGGCTCGAGCCTACCCTGAATCAGGGCGATTAGGCCTTAGTCGACCACGCGGGCCCAGTGCGGGTTGGTCGACTTCACACACAAACTTTGAGTTTCTTCGCAGGCGTGTGCAGGTTTCCTCACGATGTTTTCCTTCACCGTTAAAGCAATCGGTAAGTATGTACGTAAGTTTTTGAAAAACTCATTGGTACATTGGCCGTCCAGATTTGAACCCGGTACCTCTGGTTAGATGGACCGAGTCGTTACCGGTTGAGCCACCGACGCTTCTCTTTTTTGTTTTACTTCAGGATTATTGCTATAATCACACCGAGTTTCACGCTCATGTATTACTGTAATGAAGCTAGTCGTAAATCAAAAAGACCTATAAAAAACAAACAAAAACAGTATTTTACTTTTTAAAATTTTCATTATTTGTCCTTATAGTGGCAACAGAAATACCTACATACTGTGTGTAAATATAAAATGTCTACTTATTACGGTTCATGAAATACAGCCCGCTGAAAGACATATACGGACAGACAGCGGAGGCTTAGTAATATAGGGTCCTGTTGGTCACCCTTTGGGTTTACGGAACCCTAAAAACCGGCCAAGTGTGAGTCGGACTCCGAGTGTTCCGTACCACTATACCTCTCCACACAACTAAATAGTATAATGACAATGATATATATATATATATATATATATATATATATTCACTTTTTTTTTACATTACAAGCAAAATACATCAACGCGAGCGACAAAAATATGCTTCGGACGACTCACACTTGGCTGATTTTTATTATTTGTTAATTACCGTTTTTACGATAGAGCTTAATCAAATATACTTCTAAAGTCCTATAAAAAAAACATGTTTTTTTGTATGCGGACCCCTTATTTTTTTCATTTTTTAAAATTTTTGGTATTTGTTGTTATAGCAGCAATGAAAATACACATTTTGTAAAAAAATCAACTGTCTACCTATTACGGTTCATGAAATACAGCCCGCTGACAGACGGACGGATAAACGAACAGATAGCGGAAGCTTAGTAAAAGGGTCCTATTGGTCACCCCTTGGGTGTAGAGAACCCTAGAAACTAAAAATAAATTGAATTTCAACCCATAACATTTATTTAGCTGCAGAAAAACTTATTGGAGCTGAGTTTTCAACTAGCGCTATTTTTTAAGCCAACTTCATAGCAAGCTGAGAAAGCCAATTGCATAACTATTTCAATAAAAGTCTGTGTTACGAGTACTATATTACTAAACTATATTAATACGAGTACTATATTAATAATACGAGTACTATATTCAGATGTAAATTTCTACACAGACTAAAAAGGTCGTTAAGTATAATTACATGTCATCTATAATTAGTTTCTCAAAAATCAATAAATCGATTAATAAACTCGATTATATAGTTCCCCATTGCGTTGGGGAATCTTGGTAAGCCCGCTTCCATCTTCGGCATCATCGTCACTTACCATCAGGTGAGATGATGCCAAAGGCTTACCAATTGTGAATAAAAAAAATATCATAGATTATGTTCTCAATGTCGATGCGGCAGACATATCGTATAATACGCCGTATTTATTACAGACTAGCTGTCCCGGCGAACTTCGTTCCACCTTACACTACACTACACTACCCTACCCTACCCTACCCTACCCTATCCTACCCTACCCTACCCTTCCCTACCCTAACTACACTACACCTACACTACACTACACTAAACTACCCTAAACCCAATTATTTTATGACTGATTGTATATTTATTTTATTGATGAATATCATATTTTAATAGGTACTTATTATCCTATTCCGGACGAAGACAAATGCAAAAACACAAAAATCATAAAAATTGGTCCAATGGTTCTTGAGTTATAAATGGTGTAACTAACACGACTTTCTTTTATTTAAATATAAGGTGTAAAAAAGCGTCGGTGGCTCAACCGGTAACGACTCGGTCCATCTAACCAGAGGTACCGGGTTCAAATCTGGACGGCCAATGTACCAATGAGTTTTTCAAAAACTTACGTACATACTTACCGATTGCTTTAACGGTGAAGGAAAACATCGTGAGGAAACCTACACACGCCTGCGAAGAAACTCGAAGGTTGTGTGTGAAGTCGACCAACCCGCACTGGGCCCGCGTGGTCGACTAAGGCCTAATCGGCCTGATTCAGGGTAGGCTCGAGCCCCTTGGTGGGGACGTATATGAGCTGTAATGATGAAGGTGTAACAAAATTAGCTGAAACTATTTTAACTGGTGCTTCTACCCATGAAACTGAACAACTTTTACCATGGAACCCATAATCAAATTACAAAAAAAAAATTTGGCTCTTCCATACTAATTCGATCAGCTGATCAGACAACTTAGTATGCGAAGTTCAAAATTTTTTTTGAGATTTGATAATAGTACTGACGTAGCGTCGGATTGAAAAATGTCGCTGTTTTGTAATGCGGCTACCTCACGTTCAGCCAGCTTGTGGTGGCGATACGTTCTACAAAGCGAATTTCAACGTTTAGCTTTTTTGTCAGCAAGAAGCAATGTACCCTACACTATTAAATACTATTATAAAACGGCTTACTAATTTGAAAACTCTGAGTAAACAAACTCTGAATAAAACCGAGTCGGAAGGACGGACAGACAGACGATCAGGTTAGTTTCGGTGAGCATGTCTTGGTCTGCCGTGCTCATACAATTCGGCGTACTTCATTTCGGCCGAATTGAAATCCAGTTGAACGTGAGGTAGCCGCATTACAAAAAAACGGCCAAGTGCGAGTCGGACCTGCGCAAAGGGGAGTTCCGTAGTGTTTTCAAAAAATAAAAGTATATTTTTAAAACATACTTTGACATATAAAACCAAATGTTATTGAAATTCTATGTGTTATTTTTTATTAATAGATTATTGTTTATCGGTGTTTAAAACTTAAGATCAATTTAATAAATAATATTATAAAATTTAAAACATAATTTTATTTGCAGTTGGTAATAGAACATTTTGTATGGAAAATCTATGAACTTTTTAAAAATCCTACTGCACATATTAATTTGGCCGACTGTTACTCCTAAACTAAGAAAGCTTACTTTGCCGTCATAGTTTTTCTTTTAAACTGATTATCTGTCCTGCTATTAATTTTTTTTTTCAGATGTTCTGTTATAGCGGTTTAGCTGGTAAGGGGGAGGGGGGGGGGGACACTTAACTCTAACAATTTTTTTTTATTGTTTTTATTATAAATTTGAGTGCGTTTGACTGCAACTCACCTGATGGTAAGTGATGATGCAGTCGAGGATGGTACACGCAAACACAAATAATGCGTATTCACTCTTGCCTTGAAGATCCCCAAATTATAGGAATCGGGAAACACTGACGCAGGCAAGGAGTTCCACTCCTGCGCTGTACGCATAATAAATGAAGAAGCGTAACGATTCGTGCGAAATCAAGCTTTATATTTCGCTTTATATTTTAATTAAAGCTTAATATTTCGCAAACCAATCCCTGAATTGAAAAATTGTTTAGCAAACCCCCAGTACTTTTAAAATACCTATTTAACCATACCCTATACGATAGGGTACGTCAGCGAAAAAAATTTACCCTCTCTACAAGTAGGGGAGGAACCAAAAAAACCTTCTTTTTTCAAAGTTTTATTATACCGCTTTGTCGACCTGATTAATATGTCTATCCATGTCAAATAATAGCTTTCTAGTACTAATAGTCTTTGAATTAAGCCGCGGACTGACGGAAAGACAGACATGGCGAAACTATAAGGTTTCCTCGTCGACTACGGAATTCTTAGAAACCTGACGTTTCTTTAGTCCGGCGCACTGTTTTGTAAAACAGCAAATTCTACAATATGGCTGCGGCATCGATATAACTCCGTGCCATTTAAAAAAAAAAATTCAGGATAAATCTAGTCGTAACAAAAAGATAATTTAACACTGTTACTAACGAAGCTTTTGTTACCTTTTACGAAAAAAATCTAATATTCATAAAATTTGTGAAAATCAGTTCTAAGACTAAGCAGATAAAATAAGTCTTATCTTATTTGATTTACTTTACTTTTTACTAACTTTTGCCCGCGGCTTTGCCCGCGTGGACATAGTTTTTATGACTATCATTGAGGGTAAGTGGTACGCGAGCCGCAAGCGGCTCCCGAGCGTGGACATTATTTTTCTTCAGATCCCTATTCCAGATCGGGCTATTCTAATTAGCAGTCTGTGTCATTTCCCACTCCCTCAACCATCTGTGTGCAAAAAATCACAACAATCTATTGTTTCGTTGCGATGTTAAAGAAATGATTAAAAAAAGACGATTTTTTCAGCTCCCTCAGGAACTGCATCGGACCATGCTATTTTCACGGGAATAAAAGTAGCCTATGTCCTTTCCCATGACACAGGCTACGTGCATGCCAAATTTAATCAAGATTGGTCAAGGTGTTGAGGTGTGAAAAGGTTACAAACAAACAATCACATTTATAATATTATAAGTAAGGATTAATTTAGTTTGTTGAGATTTGAGGACTAAAAGCTCGCCAAACAAATATTTATACAAGCTTTTATTTATCTTGCAATGATCGTTTGTATAGGTAGTATCTATGGTTGTGTGCTTCAAAATTTGCAAGTTAAAGACTCATTTCCCGGTTTCCGATTCATCTGAAATTTGGCATACACGTTTAGTTTGGATGACAATGCATTCTATGACTAAGTTTACTCTAAATCCAATATGGGGGATTCCTAAAGATGACGGAACAGTTATTTTTATGCAACCCCATGATATGGGTATCAAATGAAAAGGTTTTCTGAGAAGAATACAAAATAGGTAGTTAATAGTTATTTATGCTCTGCCAAGTAATGAGAGCCATTGCAACATGAGTGTTAGTTTATGCCACGAAGCGAAGCTGAGTCTGATTGCGTGCAGTGGCATACAATACTTTTTCTAAAACCATGAAAAAAATAAAATACATTGAAATTTTGTCATAATCATATATTTAATTTATGAATCCAAAGCCATATTTAAATATTTGAAAAGTTTAATTGTAGTACAGTTGTCACGTTATGTGTTCCGGCTTGAAAATAAGATTGCCAACTTTCCATTGCGTTGGGGAATCTTGGTAAGCCCGCTTTCATCTTTAGCATCATTGTCACTTACAATCAGGTGAGATGATGCCAAGGGCTTACCAATTGTGAATAAAAAAATATTCACCGGTTTTTTTATGTTTTAGCCACCCTACTATACCTTTAATTTTTCTTAATCTGTTGACTCTTTTCTCTCACATTTTTTTTCAGTTGTGACTCTACTGTACACTTTTTGACAGGGTGGGCTGGCTGGGGTGAATGGGGCCCCTGCAGCCGGACCTGTGGGGGCGGCCTGCAGACCAGAAGGCGGTACTGTTCGAGAACCACTTGCGAGGGGTACGGCGAACAGGGTCGGACGTGTAACTCCTTTGACTGTGAAGGTAATGTCACCTATATCCGTTTTCCAATTTAAATTTTGCAGTTCATTTTAATAAATGGGCTGTCTTGGGCAAATGGGTACCCTGCTGCCGGACCTGTAGGGGTGACCAGAAGGTGGTACTGTTCGAGGACAGGGTTGTACTTTTAACCCTTTTGACTGTGAAGGTAATATCACCTGAATCCGTTTTCCAATTTTAACTTGGACTAGCTGGGGCGAATGGAGCTCCTGCAGTCGGACATGTGGGGGTGGCCTGCAGACTAAAAGGCGGGCCTGCAGAACAGGGTCGCACTTGCAACTTTTTCAATTCAATAAATCCTTTGTGAGACAATGCACACTCATGTATAACAAATTACCCGACGATGTCTTAAATTTGTCAGAAAAACTGTTTTAAAATTGTGTCAAAAGATTTTTTTGTAAAAAAGGTTATAATATGACATCCGAATATTTAAATACCAAAAATGTATGGATATAGTGTTCCTTCTATCAACGCTACTAATCATGTTTATTAGTAATAAAATGATGACCAATCTAAGAATGGACGTGGAAGCGACAAGACATGACAGTTCTAGTACTTCTTTTAATTCATATTTTTATCTTAGCATTGACATGAGTGGTGCATGCTTGCTTAAATGTTCGTGCGGATGGTGGCGCATTGGGAGCCAGGTTGTTCCTTTCCCTCTAATATGGTTGATGGGAAAGACGGCTGACTCTCGCGTTATACTCGTGACCGGGTGCTGTTCGTGTGAACTGGCCTATTCTTGTCAAAAGCATTAATATCATTTAATGATTTTAATGGATAACTTCTCGTCATATTGTTTTCATGTTCTAATGACATAATTTGTTTTATATCAAGGATTGGATTTTGACGCTAATAATAATATTGTTTATTTCTTGATTTTTCACAAATAACGTTATGTAAGTAATTACTATTTTGTCACTATAAGAAAGAGTGTAATTTGCACCTATTTTGAATTAATATCTTGAATCTTAAACTTTTAACTGTGAAGGTGATATCACCCGGATCGGTTTTCCAATGTGCCTTTTTTTGTTCACTGGTCTGCTAGTTGTCTCATGTTGATTCTGACACTCGCTACCAGTTAAGCTAGATTATCAAGGATACTTTATCAGAATTTCATATTTTATATAGGATTTACCTCATCTGTTCTACGAGCTATGTGCTCCACCCACTGCCACTTAAGTATAGCGATTCTGAGGGTTAATGTTGGTTTCTTTGGTTCTTCTACGGATCTCCTGATGTCTGATTCGATCTTGTAGGGAAAGTCCAAGCATAGCACACTCCATCAATCACTCTTAGAGCATTCATTCCAGGTCCTTTAGCTACCATGTTTCAGCTTCGTATGTCATCATTGGCATCACACACGGGTTAAGGACTGGTCTTATAACGGTTTTTGTGAACATCCTTGAGGGAGGCTTATATGTTCAGCAGTTCCAGTTGCCTGATATGACGATGATGATGACTGTACAGGGCTTCCGTTTAAAGTGCACAACTTTTAAAATTTGACTTCAGAGCTGATCGGTCATCCTTGTATGGAAATTTTTAAAAAAACATGAATATTTTTTTTTGTGTTCCTTGGGGAAAGTTGTTCACAATCACGAATAGATGCCCTGAATAAAATATTGGGTACTAGTCAAGTATCAAATTATAGGCTGTTTTATCTTTACCTGCATAATGAGTGTGTTTAATACGAGTGTTACATAATGAGTGTGTTTAATAAGTTTTGATGTTAAGACACAAACACTAGCAAATAATAAATTTAAAAACATCTGATAATCATTATTATCCAACCGAAAGACGTCAGACACAGCTAGACAACGACCTCTCCCAAGCATATATCCACAACGACCGGCCTTGCGCTGCTCGCATCCTGCGGCTTCCTGCTACCTTTACCAGGTCGTCGGTCCACCGAGTGGGGCCTGCCTACGCTAAGTATTCTGGTGCGCGGTCACCACTCGAAAACTTTACTACTCCAACGGCTGTCTGTTCTACGAGCTATTTTCCCTGCCCTTTTTTTCGTTTATTCCTTTTTTTATAAAAAATACGTTTGTTACCTAGTTATAATTTTTGTCACAGAATCAGAGATTAACGAAAGTCTGGTTCGCTACCTGTCGCGTTTAATTGTTAAATCGATAGCTAGATTTGGAACTAACTGACTAGAGCTATAAATTATTCATTTTAACTGTGTTTGATGTAACGATAAATTCGTTTTATTGTCAGAACTATTCGATTTCAGTACACGCCAGTTTAAATAGTTCAGACCATTGATGTAAATGATTATTTTCATAGAGCATACCAATTTTAGCAGTTAAATGAAAAAAGGCCCGTTGAATTTTTTGTGTTACCTTCAAAAACTGGCCAAGTGCGAGTCGGACTAGCACTTTGAGGGTTCCGTACCAACACACCTCTCCACACAACTACATAGTATAATGAGAATGATACCTATTCATGTTTTAAACAAAAGACATCAAAGAGAGCGACAAAATTACGTTATTTTTGTCATTCAATTCGGAATTTTTAGTGTGAGTACGACTCAAACTTGACCGATTTTTATTATTTTTTGTTTTAATATACTTCAGTATTATTCCTATAATCGTACCAAGTTTCACTTTTGTATGTATTACCGTTTTTACGATAGAGCCAAATAAAAATGCTTCTAAAGAGCTATTAAAAACACGCACATCTGGAATCAGATGTGCAGATTTCCTCACGATGTATTCCTTTACCGTTAAAGCAATCGGTAATCCTATAATATGTATGTAAGTTTCAAAAACTCATTGGTTCATTCGCAGTCCGGATTTGAACCCGGGACCTCTGGTTAAAAGGACCAAGTTGGTAGGTGTAAATCTAAATGCCCTACACGTAACCGCGGGCGATGCTAAGTGTAAAACCAGGCAGTAGCCGTCGTCTATCCCTTTAGCACGGTTAATTGTACCACACGTTAAGAGAGAGAGAGAGAGTTTAAAAACTCGTTTGTTGTATAGGGACCCACGGTTTTGCGAAAAACATGTTTTCAATCAAGTATATAACTCAGTCCATACGAAGTAACTATTTATTTATTAAAATAAAATCTATGTTATGTTCTACACTGAGTATTAAAAACCCACTAGTGAAATTTTATGGGTTACTTAGTATCGAATAACGAATAGACGCCAGTTTTAATGAGGTACAAGGAGGATAATTATGTAACAAATCTTAAAAGAAAACACTCGTCCATTCATTCTTTTTTATCCACAATTGGCTAGCCCTTGACTTTGACACTATCTTATCTAATGACAAGCGACGATAATTCCGAAGATATAAGCGGACTTACCAATATTCTCCAACACAATGGGGAACTTCCTATCTTATCATCAAACCGAAACACATTAATGTTGTTAACATTGATGTTTGGCGGTAAGACTTAGATAAGATGGTGGTAGCTAGCCAGGCGGGATTAGTAAATGCCCTTTTACCAACCAATCGAGTCTTACAAGGTTTGGCTCCGCCGGAAATCGAACCCACGATTAACAGTCTGTTAATAGGCCTTTCTTTTTTGTTATCGATGACGATTTGTTTGAAGTTGATTTAAAGATTGATTTTTATATATTTTTCATTTATTTTAACATCCTGTATACAAGGTACCAAACCGCACTAATGGTTTACTAGCTCGATGTCTATCACACTTAGGCGACAAAACATTGGTACATTTGGTAGCACATTTCATTAGTTTAGTAGTTATTTGTTCCAGATAACTGACTGAATACAAAAGAAAATAAATATTAAAAAAAATATTGTAAAAATTGCCTTCGCCTCGGGCCAAGTGAGCAGAGTAGCTTAGATTTTATATATTACAAAATAATAATAATAAGGCAAGTGGAATCCACTAAAATCATCCCCGTAGTTTTATCCGTGAACGAGCTAATTTCAGCCGACCTTGAACGTCACCTAAGGCGGCTGGATCTCCGAGGCAGACCAATAATTGCAGTAATGCAAAAAGAGTCTTCCTCGATAATGCCCGGATAGTTCGACACTTTCCCCGTCGCAGCCGTCCAGCCGACTGTGCTTCCGCTGGAGGTGCTCCTGCCACTTCGCCTCGTGCGAAGTGAGCAGAGTAGCTTAAGTTTTATATATAGAAATAATAATAATCAAAACTGAGCTAATTCCATTTGAAACGGTATTATATAAAAAGTTGAACGGTCTTTTCACAAAAAAAAATATCAGCATTTTAACTTGTGAATCCAGCACGGTTTTATAACCTCATCACTTTTACACGAGAACTGCAGTAACTAAAAATCAAGTGAAATTATCTCAGCACATTATGAATGCAGTATACCTACGCGATCTTTTTCCACCTTTTTGTTCTTTCTTCCTTGAACTATTATAACATCTGTCTCCGTTCATCTCACAGGAACAATAAATCCCCTCGCACCAGGCGCTAGGAGGATCTTCCATCCTTCGCAAGCACGGTGGGGCCCCGTCGCGGATCGCCCCCATGCCTACAGCTTGCGCCCAAACTCCTATATATGGATAGCCTCGTCGGAGCTCTTCCCTGATGGCAAGACCTTCCCGAGGGAGTTCACACTCTTCATTTCGTTGAGGCTTAGGCCTGAGGTGAGTATAAAAGACACAACAAAGAACGAGAGAGTTTTATTTAAGGCGGTAATATTGCAGATTTTCGTTATTTTTGAGGTCAATTACTCCTAAACGATAGAAAACCCGAGGTTTAAAAAAATATGATGCTCCTTAAAGTAAAAAGCTATAAGAAATACCATTGAGCAGTTTTGGCTTGATTAAAAAAATCCCGAATATATTCTCCGACAAATCACATAATATGGTCATTTGGCCCCAAAGTAGGATGCCCTGTGTTATGGGAACCAGAGACTGATATAAATATTTATATACATTTAAATACATACATATATAGATATTTAACACCCAGACACAGAGCAAACAAACCTGCTCATCACACAAATGCTTGCACTGGGTAGGGATCGAACCCACAACTCTCGGATCAGTAGTCAAGAGCACTAACCACTAAGCCATCGAGTCAGTCAAAAGATCTACATAGATCTACACCGTTACTTTCAACTCTAGTCTCGACTAATATTTTAAAGTATAAATTTTAAAAAAATAAAAATATTTTTTTATGCTAATACAAAGTGAGTACATAATGTTATTAATTTTTATACCTTCATTGTAGTTTTTGATTGAAACGAAAAACCATTGAAAAAGTGTGTTTATTTTCTTTACTCTTTACACGTAAAGAAAAAGACAGAGACAACTGTTCCAATCAACACCTCGCCTTAAGGTGTTGGAACATTTTTATAAATTTCTATGTTTTAGTATTTGTTGTTATAGCGGCAATAGAAATACATCATCTTGTGAATTGTTGGTTTCAAAAATCCATCAACCCGTTTAGACTACAGGCTCATCCAAAAAAACATACATACATACATAATTACACCCATAATAACATTACCTTTCTTTTTCGACAACCGGGTAAAAAGAAGATTTACCTACCTACTTCACAAAAATAACCAGAAACTCTGAAAGGAACGACGTCTTACCCACAAAATTCAAAAGTGATTTCCTTAGAAAATTTGCCCATTGAAATTACTGAAGGTAGCGCTGACCTTCAGGTAAGTTTTTTTTTGTCGAAAATACTTTTCATTTCCAAATAAAGCTTGGACTAATGGAATACGCTAGTCGTATTTGGGTAGTTAGGTATTTATACTAATAGTTATATTTACAGGTGTAAAAAAGGTGTGGTAATACTTTATGGTGGGCTTCTACTCGTAAAATTGTAGATTTATGTACTAGTAGCAAAAGCTACTAAGCTTCGCCGGTTTTTATGACAGTCTTTGAGGGTCGGTGGCGTAACGGCTAGGGCCGCCGCCTCCTGTCCGGAGGAGGTCGTGGTTCGAATCCTGCCACGTACCAATGTGATTTCGAATTTAGATTTCACATGTACGTTTATCCGACGCTCTTACGGTGAAGGAAAACATCGTGAGGAAACCTGCACATGCCTGCGGAGAAACTCGCAGGTTGTGGGTGTGAAGTCGACTAACCCGCACTGGGCCCGCGTGGTCGACTAAGGCCCTATCGCCCTAATAAAGGATAGGCTCGAGCCCGGGGTTGGGGACGTATATGAGCTGTTTGATGATAAGGGTGTGTGGAAATAACTTTTATTCAGATCACTTTGGAACTATCTCGGGCTTTTTTTAAATTTACAATTGGTAAGCCCTTGGCATCATCTCACCTGATGGTAAGTGACGATGATGCCGAAGATGGAAGCGGGCTTACCAAGATTCTCCAACGCAATGGAGAACTGACTATCTTATCTTCAAGCCGGAACACATCAATGTTGTAAAAACTGATTGGGCGGCAAGACTAGATAAGATGGTGGTAGCTAGCCAGGCGGGCTTAGAAAATGCCCTACCACCAACCAAACCGAGTCTTATAAATTGACCCCACCGGTAATCGAACCCGCGACCTCCTGGTGTGAAGCGAATGGGCTAACCATTACGCCACGGAGGCGGCTATGTTCATTAATAGTGAATAAATAATTCCCATCTCTTCAACTATCACTATGCAAAAAGTCACGTCCATCCGTTGCTCCGATGCGATATGAAATAATTTACTAACAAACAAACACTATTTAACATTTATCAAGCGACTTCCTAAAAGGAATCTCTCAATTCGTCTGTATGTTTTTTTTTAATGTATGTTACCTCATAACTTTGGACTGGGTGAACCGATTTTTATGACAAACGAGGAAGAAGCCCAACTTTTACGAATAGAATATTACCACGCGTTTGTGTTGTACCCTGTATAATTTATGACCAGTAGGTAAGTAAGCCTTACATTAGAACGAACAGACGATTGATTAATTGGATTATTGGTCGTGACGTACTATTTGTAGGCAGCTTGACATAATGCAAGTATACTCACAATCAGATCGTATGCTTTCTTACGAGTCAAGGCGATCCAAGTTCTCTATGATACTGGTTGATAAATAAAATGCACTCGTTACAGTTATACCTACATTCATTAAAAGCGGGAGTATAAAAACTATGTACAATAATGTTAAAAAACTTAGAATAACTTAATATACAGAACTAATAATAAATAATTAAAATAATCCACCCATAATCGTTCCTGGTACAAAGGTTCCTATTAGGCTCGCAGCATTGTCACGCTGTATTGCTATAGATATCCTTTGCCCTAGGAAGGATGTGGAGCGGGGGTCAAACCCTATTTAGCGAGCGATCTACACGAGTTAACACCTAAGGCAGTCAGTCACCTTAGGCACAGTACTACGATATGGCTTACAGTAGCGCAACGCCTTTGATGTCGCACGATGCCGCCACGGCGTAGTTACTAGCAGTACTAGCCTGTAACCAGCTTTGGATTTTGCCCGCTGGGCCGCAAGTACCCTTCCACTTCTGTAAGCCGCTATATTGTAATACTGTGCCTTATGAACTTAGGCTTAGGAAACTAGATGGGTACTAATAGTTAAGACGTTTCTATGTATAATGTGGCGCATCGGGAGCCGGGTCGTTCCTGTCCCTCTAATATGGTTGAAGGGAGCGATGGCTGACTCTCGCGTTATACTCGTGAATGGGTGCTGTCCATGTGAATGTCCTACTATTGTTAAAGACTTTAACGACAAATTCAATAAACTCGTGTCAGATTGTTTTAATTTCCAAATGACATTATCTGTTTTATATCAATGATTTAATTGAAACTATTAAATGATGATTATTTGTTAATATTTTTTTCACAATCTAACATTGTGTAATGTAATTACTATCTTATGACAATCAGAAAGAGATGGATGCCATCATTAGATCCTGGTTCTCTTATTACGGTACCATCCTTGGGATAACTCCTTTCCAACAAAAAAAGAATCATCAAAATCGGTTCATAAACGACGAAATTATCCGCGAATACACATAAAAAATATGTATACGGTCGAATTGAGAAAACTCCTCCTTTTTTGAAGTATGTTAAAAATGACGCCATTTTGTTGTCTTAAAATGATTCAAGTAAACTGTCAAAGTTGCTCGCGGTCGGAGTAAACTCAAATCGGATGTCAAAATTGTAGGTACCCTTAGATTGCCGTTGCCACGTTTATTCGAATCCGAGTAGCAATCTGAGTTCACTTGGTCCTAGTATACTTGTATCGTGTCAACGGAGCAGCAAGAATCCGATACGTTTCGTGAGTAACAAGGTAGCGGTCTAATCCAGAAACTAATCAAAATCACATTATCGAAGACGGTTCGTTTCGTCCAGTCCATTATCAGATTTACGTTGCAACAGAACCCGAATATTAATTATGAATATTAATTATGTTCACTACAGTTATGATTTTAACTGTTCTTATTTATACAGACGTTCATTTAAAAAGTGGTAGAACAAACTTTGACACACTTCATTCGAATAAAAACTGGGAAGGTTCTTTTCGCCATTAAAAACACCTTGTATTTAAAAAAAATGCGTAGTATAAAGTGATGCCGGTTAAGATTTCTACTTATATTTAGTGGTTTAATCATCATCATCATGTCAGCCGAAAAACGTCCACTGCTGTACAAAGGCCTCCCCCAAAGGATTTCCAGGACGACCGGCCCTGCGCTGTCCACATCCATCGGCTTCCCGTGATCTTCACCAGATCGTCGGTCCACCGCGTGGGAGGCCTGTCTACGCTACGTTTCCCGGTGCGCGGTCGCTACTCGAGAACTTTACTGCGCTTTGGTGGTCTCTTAAATAAATAATCGTTTTATGGTTTGTCTGGTAAGTTAACATCGGAGTACACGCGTGGCCTACCAGAGTAGACCAATGTAACATAACTGATTAAAGCTTTTGTATTTCGTGCGCAATAACGTTGTGTCTCAAGCAATGTCTCATAAAGTTAATTAGTCGAAGGTCAATAGGATGTGCGGAAGCGCGCTTACGGATGGCTCCACTATGTGACCAAAATACCTATATATATTAGTACTAACATATAGTATGGACACTCTCTGCCGCTCTTTAGATGGCGACCTCACCCTCTCGTCACCCAGATTGGTTACAGTTTGGTTGTCAAACGTGGGATTTCGCCGCCATTTTGTTTGGTCCGTCATTCCTTTTTTGAAATGTCATTTCTGGCCCATTGTATGAAGTGTCCAGGTAGTGATTTGGCACTAAAACTGCTGGACTACCATCGTAGACCGTGCTAGAGAGAACTGTCGTAAAAAAAATCGGCCAAGTACGACTCGGGGTCACACTAACAGAGTTCCGTACCAATACTTGAACTACTAACAGAACAAGACCTCTCAGTACGTATTTGCTCGAGGTAAATAGGTGTCTACTTATTCTGTACGTGAGAACTTCCTTTTTTTTCTGTGGGAACCGAAGGACTTAAGATTTTTTCATTGATTTTTCTGTAATCTATGCATTTAACCTCATGTACTGTGATTTTTTCGAGGTTTGAGACGTAGTAGTTTCGGACATAAGAGGGAGGAATAGTCAATTTTCGTCTGTTTTCTTATATTACTTCAAAATTAATTATTTTAAAATTATTATAAAATACACTTGAAATTTTCACAGCAATCCCTTTCGTTTGATAGATCACAGAATAAAGGGTCCGCCAAATAACTTTTTTTTGAAAATGCTATAAAAAAAACTACTGAATATTTTCTCAAATTTATTTTTTTATTTGAAAGTACAATTCTTCCGGTTAATAATGGAAAATAATTTCATTCAAATGGCTGCCTTGGCTGGCCATGCAGTAGCCTACACGATCGGTCCAATTTTTAAGCACATTATCGATTGTGTGCAGCTGTATTTCACCAATGGTTTCACGAATATTGTCCTTTAAAGCGTCAATTGTCTCTGGCTTGTCCAGCGGTGTCAAGTCGCAGCTCCGAGGTGGCCAAACGACATCAGCTCTGCGGCTGATAATGCGATCTTCAAAAACAGGGCGCAAGACATCGAGTGTAGCTTCGGCTGTGTGGCACGTAGCGCCGTCCTGTTGAAACCAAATGTTGCCAATATCCTCAATTCCCAGCATTGTTCAAGCGTATACACAACCATAATATTCGTTGAGTGGAAGGATAAAACTAATTATCTGTCAAATCAGACATGAGCTAAGTGTTACCATTCACGAAATAAGCACTAGTTGAAAAAAAAACTTTAGATGGCGGACCCTATTTTGAATTCCTTTTTTTTTAAAAAAAAAAACGAATTTATCCTCCAAAAGTAAATATTCCAAATTCGCTTATTACGTTAGAAGTCCGTCTTTGGGTCACCGATTTAAATATGTGTACCCAATTTCACTTAAATCGATCCAGTAGTTTCCGATAAAATTGGCTGTGACAGACTGACAGACAGACAGACACACGAGTGATCCTATAATGGTTCCGTTTTTACCTTTTGAGGTAAGGAACCCTAAAAAAATTAACAAATTGCACCATTTACTGCTACAAAATCAACACTTTTTCTACATAAATCTGTAGTATGTCCTTATTGTTCAGTAGGGATGACGAATGCTAGTCATCTGATTTACTTTTTATCATCTGTCAAAAACTACATTTTGTTCTAAAAATATTTAAAATACCTGGGCGTGACGTCATAGTTAAGCAGCGTCATTTATGTACTCATTTTGTGATTTTGGTGAATTAAAAATCGAAGACTTGATGCAAAATAAAACGAGTAAGGTTTTCCCAAGTTTAAGTAGGAGGGTAATTTAGTGATCAAGAGTTTATAATTTATTTCTCATGCTGTCGTCACCCCTATTGTAAGTAAGTAAGTAGCTTATTGGAATATTAATGTTTAGATACAGAATAATAGCTTACAAAATAATCACATTGAGATACTTATTTAAGATACACTTAGTGGTAGCTTCGGTGGCTCAACCGGTAACGACTCGGTCCATCTAACCAGAGGTACCGGGTTCAAATCTGGACGGCCAATTTACCAATGAGTTCTTCAAAAACTTACGTACATATCATTACCGATTGCTTTAACGGTGAAGGAAAACATCGTGAGTTCATAATTTATTTCTCATGCTGTCGTCACCCCTATTGTAAGTAAGAAAGTAGCTTATTGGAATAATAATGTTTAGATACAGAATAATAGCTTACATAATAATCACATTGAGATACTTATTTAAGTTACACTTCGTGGTATCTACTCTAACTCTCCTACTAGGATTCCCTGTGTCGGGAGAGTCAGTCTCTTCCCATTTATATTAATGTAAAGCTACAAATAAAGGAATCATTACATAAAATAAAGTAAATATATATATATATATATATACTTTATTTTATATATATATATAATAATACACAAAACAAAAAATACAGGACAAACAACTGATGTCAAATGATGTTAAATATTAAGTTTAGAAGAAAAAAAAACATATATATACATATATATATAATACACAAAACAAAAAATACAGGATAAACAACTGATGTCAAATGATGTTAAATATTAAGTTTAGAAGAAAAAAAAACATATATATATATATATATATATATATATATATATATATATATATATATATAATACACAAAACAAAAAATACAGGACAAACAACTGATGTCAAATGATGTTAAATATTAAGTTTAGAAAAAAAAAAACGTCAAGTGCGAGTTAGTACCTTGTATTGCGATCCCTACTTTTTTAGAGTTCCGAAAATTGGACCCTTTTACTAAGACTCCGCTGTCCGTCCGTCTGTCTGTCTGTCTGTCCGTCTGTCACCAAGCTGCATTTCATGAACCGTGATAGCTAGAGAGTTGAAATTTTCACAGATGATGTATTTCTGTTGCCGCTATAACAAAAAATACTGAAAAATAGAAAAAGTGAAAGTCTCCATACAAAAGAGTGTCTACCGCCATCTAGTCTAATGTTACGGAACCCTTTGTGCGCGGTTCTGTCTCGCACTTTACCAGGTTTTTTTATCACCTATGATCGGCTCATGTGGAGTCTAGTCTTGTGTCAAGTGTAACTGATACATTTAAAATAAATAGTAAGTAATAGTAAAAAGTGTCGGTGGCTCAACCGGTAACGACTCGGTCCATCTAACCAGAGGTACCGGGTTCAAATCTGGACGGCCAATGTACCAATGAGTTTTTCAAAAACTTACGTATTTATCATTACCGATTGATTTAACGGTGAAGGAAAACAACGTGAGGAAACCTGCACAGGCCTGCGAAGAAACTCGAAGGTTGTGTGTGAAGTCGACCAACCCGCACTGGGCCCGCGTGGTCGACTAAGTCCTAATCGCCCTGATTCAGGGTAGGCTCGAGCCCCTCGGTGGGGACGTATATGATCTGATATAATAATAATAATAAAAAAGTCATAGTGCCTAACTCTGAAGGAACGATCCTCATCTCTCCGAAATACCCTTAATTACTAATACACACAATATGTTCTGTCACCCATGTTAATCACAACTAATTACACAGATTATGGGATTAAGGGTCGCGTAATTACCATCCTCTATTCCATGTGTGTGTCCGATCCTTACCTACAAACGATTATTATAGTATACAATACAATACAGTTTGTCTTTTATTAGAAGCCAGTTTTTAATTACAAACTTTTTTCGCGAATTTCATTGTTAAAAATATTAAGGTACTGAATTTTTTTTCAAAAATATGTTTATAAAGAATATATCAAAAAAAATATTTTACCAAAAAATGAATTTCAATAATAAATATCAAATATAGATAATATTTTTTTTTACAAAATTAAACTAAATTAAATTGTTTTTAGTACCTTAATAATTTTTAACAATGGATTGTTTTTTTGATGTTTATTTTTGAAATATATTTTTTTAAGTTTCTTTTTGGAATACCATTAATAGATTTTTTTTTGAACTAATGTTTTTTGTCCGTTGACATTTCACTTCTACTATTTGTCCCAAGTTGGGAAAAAAAAACAAAACGAAATACATGTTGGTACTCCTAACATACATTTCGTTTTGGTTTTTTTTATAATCATTTAGACTACCTATCTTAAAAAACTGATTTGAATACTTTGATTGATCGGTTGATTGATTGAAAAAAAATACAATGATTCAGGAAGTTTTACATATTAAAGGCGGTCCTATCGCTAACAAGCGATCACTTCCAGGCAACTTTTAGGTGGAGGAAACATGAAAAATCATTATTGTGGGGTAGTAGTGGGCAATAAACAAATTCATAGAATATTTAACATTTAAACATATACTATAAATAAATTTATAAACTACGTAATACACGTAAATAATTATGATATAAACTAAAACACGTATACATAATACATATATAAAAATAAAATAAATAAATAGTATAGTAAGCACATACATTTATACATTTTCGATTTAATCTATGGTTATTGTATCGTTAATCTATGACTATTTAAAGTTGACGTCACAGGCATAATTACTATTAAAAGCAACCACAGCGTTAATTTAAATTGATGATTATTAAATGAATTTATTTTTTCATTATATTTTATGTATATTTTACGGTATGAAATTGTTATATCTCCAGATGGTTTTTATATTTCAATGCCTTATAACTTAAAAAAAAGTGAAAAATGCCAATTGCTGCATTTAAATATTATTATTTTGTCCTATATTCGAACCTACATCATCCCGTAAAATATCACTTAAAATACACCCTGAGCACACCCTGGATACTTCATACATCGGGACAGAAATGACATTTCAAAAAAGGAATGACGGAACAAACAAAGTAGCGGCGAAATCCTATACGTTCGACAACCAAACTATATCAATCTGGGTGACGATGGGGTGAGGTCGCAATCTAGAGAGCGGCAGGGAGTGTTCATACTGTATGTTAGTACTAATATATATACTTTGCCCTGAGTGTGAACAGAATAAAGAAAATTTGGGAACTAAGCTTAAAAAAATCCGTATTTTGTAATATAAAGCATGAATATCGTTTTCTGATCGACTATTAAGTTATTAATAATTTTAGTTAACTATTTTATTAAAGTGAATAATACTGTTATGCTGTATTGTTATAAATTGTTATACTATTGTTATAATTAAATAGCTTTTAATAACATACAGGATCTTCAAGACGAGAGTGAAGGCATTGTTTGGTATTGCGTGTTCGACATTCGTAGTCACTTAAAATCAGATGTGATTGAAGTTAAAATTCCCAAATCAACAATTATAAAATATTTTTATTTATGCATGCCCGCAAAGTTCCTATTTTTTTTAAAATTTTTGCCTTTTCTATCCTTCGACGCTCACTTAGTAGGTACATTAAAAATAGGGACGACTCGCTGTCTTTGGTACACTCTGTATGCGTGCCAGTCCATTTGCAGTGAGACAAAGAAGCCCGTGTGATGCTGTAAATGGGTCGCTGCAATGCACTTACCCTAATTTCTCTGTCGTATGTTAACTCTGTAGCTTTGTCTTTTGACTTTATGATAAGGCTAATAGAGTGCCCTTTTCCTTTCCGACGCAGTTGTGACTATTTTTCTATGTTTTATTTCCTTGTAATTCATCAGTTACAAACTAAGATTTTTCTGCTAATTTTGTTTGCATTTTTTTTTTTTTGGTTCCGCAAACCCTTTTATAAATTATCCTTTCTTGTTTGTCAGCCTACTTTGTGATAGTAATCAACATAATTATCATTAAATGTTTTGAAAAGACGTCCACTGCTGGACAACGGCCTCCCCAAAATGGGGGGGTTGGCCGTGATCAACACAATTGGTAGGCGGGTTGGCGATCGCAGCGTGCACAGTACAGTACGCGGATAGGACGCTGCTGTCCATCTTCGGGAGTATGTCCCTTATTCGCTCTTCAATTCAATTCAATTCAAGATATTTATTCAAAATAGGTTCAAATTACACTCTTTCTGATAGTCTTAAAATAATAATAGTAATGTCATTTGTGAAGAATCAAGAAATAAACAATAGTTAGTTAATAACTTCAAAAATTCAATCCTTGATATAAACCAGATTATGTCATTAGAACATAAAAACAATGTGACACGAAAAGTAATACATAAAAATCTTTGAATGTCTAATGCCTTTAACAAGAGTAGGCCAGTTCACACGGACAGCACCCAGTCACGAGTATAACGCGAGAGACAGCCATTGCTCCCATCAACCATAATTATTAGAGGGAAAGTATCTTAAGACACCCTTGGAAAGAGATGATTACGGCACCCTTCCTTGATTAATGTTATTTTGAATCATTTTCCCAAAAAACCTACGACCAAGTCGCAAAACAAAATTGTCCTCAAAAAAATCGATCAACTCTTCGGTCAACTACTATATATATATTTTTTATATAACCATGGGTTCCTTGGTAAAGGAAAAATAACGGTTTCTACACAAACAAACATTCTTATATCTGGCCTTTTCGTCTGTATGATAAATATGAGTACATACACCTTATCTCAAGTTTTTCCAGTATAACGTAGGTCTACAAGAGGGTTAAGTAGGTTATGATCATCTTCATATCAATCGAAAGACGTCCACTGCTGGGCAAAGGCCTCCCCAAAGAATTACCACAACGGCCGGTCCTGCTGTGCTGCCCGCATCGAATACCTTCCCGCGACCTTGACCAGGTCTTTGGTCATAAGAAAGCTGAAGGTAACCACAACGGCGATGTAGCGAGCTACGAGTTTGCTCGGAGTTTCCCTAAGTGATCGAATCAGAAATAAAAAGATACGTAGGAGAATCATGGTAGCCAACATAGCTCTCAGAATCGAAGCCAAATTCAAGTGGTTGTGCGTGGGGCGTATAACTCGTAGAAGAACAGATGGCCGTTGGGATAGTAAAGTTTTCGAGTGGCGACCGTGCATCAGAAGATGTATCGTAGGCAGGCTTATCACTCGGTTTTGTAGATACTTTTATATAAAATGTATTATTTTATGTCTTAATTACTATTGAATTACTGTTTTATGTTTATTTTTATTTATATAATATTTATTTGTTTTGATTTGTATTTTTCATATTTATAAAGTATATAAGGTCTAACAAAATTAGCTGAAACTATTTAAACTGGCGCTTCTACCCATGAAACTGAACAACTTTCCCCATGGAACCCATAGTAAAATCTCAAAAAATATTGTGAACTTCACATACTAAGTTGGCTGATCAGCTGACGAGTTAGTATGGGAGAGCCAATTTTTTTTTGTGTTTTGACTATGGGTTCCACGGGGAAAGTTGTTCAGATTCATGGGTAGAAGCACCAGTTAAAATAGTTTCAGATAATTTTTTTACACCTTATATATATAATTTCGTAACATTTTTTTAAATCTGCAGCCGCTCGCACTTAGCCTTTTACCTACCAACTCCTACCGGTTACCTTAAGGTTGCCTATTAGAAATCGCTAAAAGCCTTTGCAGTGTAATATTTAAATTAAGTTTCTGTTATGATTTTTCTGAGCAATAAAGGATATTTATTATTATTTACGAATATAAAATTAGAGCCTCTCGCTCACTTAGCACGAGGCGAAGTGGCAGGAGCACCTCCAGCGGAAGCACAGTCAGCTGGAGTTCAGTGCGACGGGGAGAAAAAGCGTCGAACTATCCGGGCATTATCGAGGAGAACTAACTGACTTCTTAGTATTATTATACTTTTACAAAAATTTGATAGATAATCTTCTTCCCCCTATACATAAGAGGTACATAATACTATAGCTTTTCTCGCTTCTGATAACTCGTTGTAACGACGCGCACACTCAATTATTATTTCTGCGCAGATTTTTGTAATTAGTATTCGCTGTCAGGACAACAAATTAATTATACAAACACCTCCATCCTTTTGCAGAGCGGCGGCTACGGCCAGGGAACTCTCTTCTCCCTGCGATCCAGACGTCGTACTGGCTCCTACCTGTCATTGGAGCTGGCTGGTCGAGGAGCTGCCAGACTGGTCCATGCTGGCTCTGGAACCTCCAGGTCTATATACCTGGCAGTGCCGCTATACGACTTCAGATGGCATCATATTGCTATTAGGTAAGACACTATTTTTGCGATCCGGAAGTCGCGTAGGCCTGTCTGTGGAGTTAGCTCTGGAACGTCCAGGTCTGTATACCTGGCTGTACCCCAAGTGGTATTACATGGCTATTAGGGAAGACAAAAGTGATCGTACGTATGAAAAGTTTCTGTACTTTTTTATTGTGATCCCTAATTTTAATTTAAAATGAATCTACGTGACATCTGGATATCTGTTTCTAAAGGCAGGAATAAGAAAATCGTATGTTATTAATTTCTATAATATTGTTTATTTAAATAAGAGCTTGGACTACTTGTTTGAATATACTCGTAGTTTTTTTTATGTGCCTCATAATTCGTATATTTTTTTAAGTTTTTTAAAGTTTTTTTATTGAAAATTGTAAACGAGCTTGTAACGTTAATACCTAAGGTTGTAAACAACTGCTGTAGTTGATAAATCTTTGTCGCAGTTATTTACGCTCCACTCCGGATACTGGGGAAGTTCTTAAGTACAGTGTTTAATCAAATAAAGAAAAGGAGAAACAAAAATGTACAAAAAGAAGTTAAAAAATATATCTAACTTAGGGACGCAAATGAAATCCTTACTAATCCTTATTATAATTGTGAAAATGTGTTTGTTTATTTATTTATTGATTTGTTTGTTATCTTTTCACGCTTCAACAACACAACCAATCTTGATTAAATTTGGCATGCAAGTAGCCTGTGTCACTAGGAAGGACATGGGCTACTTTTTATGCCGTTGAAATAGCGTATTCCGGTGCAATTCTCGAGGGAACTGAAAAAATACTCTTTATTTGGTTAATAATTATTTAACATCGCAAGGGAACAATTGATTGTTGCGATTTTATGCACAGAGATGGTTGAGGGGTTGGAAAATGACATAATTTACTAATTAGCATATAATAATATTGTTCCCGAGGGACCTGAGGAAAATTCATTTCAACGCTCGCGACGTCCTATATACTCATATACGTCCCCACCGAGGGGCTCGAGCCTACCCTGAATTAGGGTGATCGGGCCTTAGTCGACCATGCGGGAAAATGCGAGTTTCTTCGCAGGAGTATGCAGGTTTCCTCACGATGTTTTCGTTCACCGTTCTTGAGTCAGATAAACGTTTACATGAAATCTAAGTTTTAAATCACATTGGTACGTGGCGGGATTCGAACCACTACCTCCCGGACAGGAGGCGGCGGCCCTAGCCGTTACGCCACCGGCGCTCTCGAATTATTCAGATACTTAGCGAAAATCAACAGTCTTTGAAACTATAGACGGAGACTCTTAAGAAATTTTGTAAAGGACGTCTTATGGGCACTTAATGGTCTGGGGGAGCTTTTGAAAAGATACACATACTTTGAACGTGCTTCGCGAAATTTAATTAATTTCGCTAAAGATTAAACGTCACCCTAATAAGAATATAATTACGCCATTATAAAGCTACTATAAGAAAATTCGTTACAGACGTTGCTGTAAGAAAGTTAAGACTAAGTTTTTAACATAAAAAAGTAGTCTGTTCCCATCGAATTAAATAATAATTATTATTATCGTCAAAAATACCGCAGTGTCTCAAGACTATGGTCTTTGACCAGTGTGTGTTGGCTGTGATGACTTACGGAACTGAGACATGGTGGCTTACTATGGGCCTCAAAAGAAGGCTCAAGGTCACCCAAAGGGCAATGGATTGTGCTATGCTCGAAGTTTCTCTGCGTGATCGAATCAGAAACGAGGAGATCCGCAGGAGAACTAAATTAACCGACATAGCTCACATAATCGCTAAACTTAAGTAGCAGTGGGCAGAGAACATAGCTACCGACAACCTGGTGAAGATCGCGGGAAGCCGATGGATGCAGGCAGCGCAGGACCTGTCTTCGTGAAAATCATTGGGGAAGGCCTTTGTCCAGCAGTGGACGACTTTCGGCTGATATGATGATTATCGTGCGGCCTTTCTATAGGAAACCTGCGTTGTAAAACTAAATATCTCCATCTATGTTCTGTAGCTAGTCTACAGCCGCGGGGGCAAGGTCGTTTAGCTCACTAAAGCGAAGCGCCTGGCCGGCCACTCCTCCACGATTTGAGCAACTGTTTGTTGAGGGGCGCCACAGTCGCACGACGTCGAATCATAATAATAAACCGAATAATAGGTCTTTACCTATGAAACTGCCGATTCAGTTTTTAAAGTTCAATGTCAATTTTTATTGAAAATAAAAAAGTTATTGTTTTTTCAGACTTTATGAATATCATACTTCCAAATAATCTGGGTTTATATGGGAGGGTACCTTATTAAGGTTTTCACAATAATAAACTACTACAGGTATACCTTATTAAGTTCTAGTTACTCGCAAAGTTTCAATAAAATCTTTAAAGCCATTTTACCACTAAAACATAAAAAAAAAAAGTATTTTTTTTTAATAGCGGCTGGAGATATAAATATAATATTGCACTTGCCTAAATGGTACTCAAACCAGTTCAGTAGTTACGGTGCTAGAACACCTGGTGGATGAACAGACATATTATACACACATTATTTTTTTTGTTTTCTTGATTTTATTAAAAAATTTATCCTTATTTGCCATTTAAGGACCTTCTTTACCCTTCGTTGCTTTTTCGCGTTTCTTAAATCGATGGTTGTTTCTGATATTTTTGAAGCCTATGGTTACCCATTCCATCATATCTCTTAATATATATAAATCTCGTGTCCCAATGTTTGTCCTCAATGGACTCCTAAACCACTTAACCGATTATAATAAAATTCGCACACCATGTGCAGTTCGATCCAACTTGAGAGATAGGATAGGGTAGGGTAGGGTAGTGTAGTGTAGGGTAGTGTAGAGTAGTGTAGAGTAGTGTAGGGTAGGGTAGTGTAGTGTAGTGTATGTAGGGTAGGGTAGGGTAGTGTAGGGTAGGGTAGTGTAGTGTAGTGTAGGGTAGTGTAGGATAGGGCAGGGCAGTGCAATGTAATGTAAGGTGGTACGAAGTTCGCCGGGACAGCTAGTTTGTTTATATAGTATAAGACCATTATTTTTTTAAGATGAGGCACAGACGTATAGTACTACTAGAAGGTTCGCGATGCGGAAAGCTCCGCGGCGAATTATACACTTAAACCTTCCTCTATTGGTGAAAACCGTATGAAAATCAGTTTGGTAGTTTTTGAGTTAATAGCGTTCAGACAGACAGACGCGGCGGGGGGGACTTTGTTTATAAAATGTATAGAAAGTAATGGGATAAGGTTTACCTACTTTATACTGTCTTTCTTATAATACTGCCTACATATTTTTGTATATGTACCTAACTCTATACCTCATATACTGTATATGAGCTGATATGATGATATAGGTATAGTATATTACTGTAATACTTTCCCACCGAGGGGCTCGAGCCTACCCTGAATTAGGGCGATCGGGCCATAGTCGACCATGCGGGCCCAGTGCGTGTTTGTCGACTTCACACACAACCTTAGAGTTTCTTCGCAGGCGTGTGCAGGTTTCCTCACGATGTTTTCCTTCACCGTAAGAGCGTTGGATAATGAAATCTAAATTTGAAATTACATTGGTACGTGGCAGGATTCGAACCACGACCTCCTGGAAAGGAGGCCCTAGCCGTTACGCCACCAACGCTACCTACCCATATATATTTTTAATTTTTTTTACTTTATCTCCACAAATTGTTAAGGTTGAATGAATAGCTATTGATGCAAAAAAAAACTTCCCTAATGAACGGATCAGAAAGTAAAAGATGAATTGGCTCATTACGACGTTCAGAAAAGTTTTACAACCTCCAAAACACTTCCTTATCGAAACCCGCCCCAAACCTCAATGGTGCTCAATGTTATTTCCTAAAATGTTTCCTTTCTCATAAAAAAGTAAAACACATAAAATCTTTTCGCTTTTTCCAGCCAGTGTCTTTAAAATATTTTTTGTTCTTTTTTTCGGCTAGTGTCCACGACGACAACACAGTCCGCGCCTTCGTGGATTGCCGCTGGCTGAGGACCGATGTCCTTGAAAAGGATGCCTTGGATACGCCACGAGACGCCGACCTCATTATAGGATACCTTTTTTCGGTGAGTATAAAATTTGAAGTGATGTAGTACGGATTTGCATAAGTACTCCTTTTCTCGTCTGTAGTATCTGTCAATTAGCTCTACGGCCGAGTGAACCTTTTCGTTCTACTTCAGGTACAAATCATTTTCGAAAAACCTAAAACCTTTTAAGTACAAGCTTTTATTTGAAAAGAATTTTAATTATGTCGTATTCTTCTCAGCCAACCCTATAAATTGATACCCATATCATTGGGGTGCATAAAAAATTAACTGGTCCACCATCTTTGGGAGTCCGCCATATTGGATTTAGAATGACGTCACACAGTTAACCATGCATTGTCATCCAAACTGAACGTGTATACAAAATTTCAGCTCAATCGGTTAAAGATATCTGCTTCAAAATTGAGTTACAAGATTCCACCCGAACAAACACACATACATTGTAAGTAAAATAAAAGCTTGTGAAAGAAGGTTCTTATACAGGATGTAACAAAATTGGTGTAGGTCCCGTTAACTGGGGCATCTAATCATCATACTGAACAACTTTCCCCGAGAAAGCCATAGACAATTCTCAAAAAATAATTTGAAACCGCTACAAAAATGCACAAAATTTTGTTTATCAGCTGATCGATTTATATGAAGAATTTAACATTTTTTTACGATTTTAGCATGGTCATAGAACAAAAGTTGTTTAGTATGATGAGTAGGAGCCATAGTTAACGGGATCTGCACCCACTTTATCACAACCTGTATAAACTTTTAAGTGATTATTGAGTATAGTATAGATGCTGGAAAAACTTTTTAACCCCCGACGCAAAAAAGAGGGGTGTTATAAGTTTGACCGCTATGTGTGTGTGTGTATCTGTGTGTCTGTCTGTGTGTCTGTCTGTGTGTCTGTCTGTGTGTCTGTCTGTGGCACCGTAGCTCTCAAACGGGTTAACCGATTTGGATGCGGTTTTTTTTATTTACAAGCAGGTTTTTTGGCGATGGTTCTTAGATACGTTTTATCAAAATCGGTTCAGCCGTTTCAAGGTCATCAGCTCTTTTGTTAGCTGCGGTAGGGTTCTTAGACTCTTAATGTGTATTTACTTTACTTTCAAACATACATGTGACCAAAAACTTGAAACACTCATGTATGCTTAATAACTATGCAGGATTATGGAACTCTTGGTCTGATGCTGCAGCCAGGATATCCAGAACACTAGCACACTCTTAAAAAAATAATAGCAGATATGTCGTGTTTGGACTCGTTTTGATCAGTATTTGATTCTGCATACAATGCAATGGTGGCAACACGGTGAGCTGATGCTGCGGCCAGGATATCCAGCACACTAGTACACTCTTAAAAAAATAATAGCAGATATGTCGTGTTTGGACTCGTTTTGATCAGTATTTGATTCTGCATACAAAGCAATGGTGGCAACACGGTGAGCTGATGCTGCGGCCAGGATATCCAGAACACCAGCACACTCTTAAAAAAATAATAGCAGATATGTCGTGTTTGGACTCGTTTTGATCAGTATTTGATTCTGCATACAATGCAATGGTGGCAACACGGTGAGCTGATGCTGCGGCCAGGATATCCAGAACACCAGCACACTCTTAAAAAAATAATAGCAGATATGTCGTGTTTGGACTCGTTTTGATCAGTATTTGATTCTGCATACAATGCAGTGGTGGCAACACGGTGAGCTGATGCTGCGGCCAGGATATCCAGCACACTAGTACACTGTTAAAAAAAAATAGATATGTCGTGTTTGGACTCGTTTTGATCAGTATTTGATTCTGCATACAATGCAATGGTGGCAACACGGTGAGCTGATGTTGTTAAAATCCGTTAAATTTTTGACATACCTACGTACCTGAAACTATGACTAACTGTGAACTAAATATTATTGAGATAACCTTCGCTTTGATTTCTTATATAAACCCCCGACGCAAAAAGAGGGGTGTTATAAGTTTGACGCCAATTTCTGTGTGTTTGTGTCTGTTTGTCTGTGGCATCGCAACTCTCGAACGGATGGACCGATTTTGATGCGGTTTTTTTTACGTGAAACAAGTTTCCTTGCGGTGGTTCTTAGCTATAATCGATAAAGATCTGTTCAGCCGTTTGAGGGTTATCAGCTCTTATCTAGGTGACTAAGGGATCTGGGCAACTTATACAGGTCTGATCGATTCAAAATTTGGTGCCCTGTTAATGTAAAAATATTGCAAAACCATGATAACCTTGAACTGTTGATGCAGCATCTCCTAGAATCTACAGAATACCCAACTCCTCAAAAACTTTCAGTAGAAGTATCGTGTTTGGGCTCAAAAAAAATATTCAAAACAATTTATTTCAAATAGGTGTTACACACACTTTTAAATAGAATTAGAATAGAAATTATTAGAATAGTCTCAATGAATAGGTGTTAGATATAATATGGTAACCTTGACCTGATGCTGCAGCATCTCCTGGAATCTCCTGAAGCAGCGGTTAAAAAAGTAAAAAACTTCCATGGGTCCATGGATTTGAAGTTTAGAGTTATAACACATTTAATTGCAGCTTCAAACAAGGGAGGTGAGCAACTTCCACAGGCTTGATCGATTCAAAATAGGCTAGATTTTGTGTCGCAGTATCGTGTTTCGTCACGGAAACTATTTGTATGAATGTGGGGGTAGAGTTTCGATTGTATGTAATAGTTATGTAAAGTTTAAAAAGCACGAAATAAAAATTAAATTAAAAATTTAAAAAACCCCCGACAAAAACCTCTAAAAAGTAAACAATAATATGTATTGACCCTTTGAGTTTAATTTAAGTAGTAATATTTTGATCCAAGAGTCGTCGCGTAGGGGGACCGCTAAGTAAATAAAATAAAAACAGAATACAACTGATTTACTTTACTACAACTAATTAGTAATAACTTCACAACTTAGCGGTCCCCCTACGCGACGACTCTTGGATCAAAATATTACTACTTAAATTAAACTCAAAGGGTCAATACATATTATTGTTTACTTTTTAGAGGTTTTTGTCGGGGGTTTTTAAATTTTTAATTTTAAAACCAGTCAAGTGCGAGTCGGACTCGCCCACTGAGGTTCCCGTACAAATGTACATAATATAAACCATAACATAGCAAAATGTTAGGTACTAAATACACCAAAATTATTAGGTATAATTTATTATTATTATTACCTATAACATACTATACATCATAAAAATAATTAAAAATCAATTCATGCTTGCGCTAATGAAGTTCTTTTATATGATACTCCACATGACACGGTTAACTCAATTTAAAGTTTAGACCGCCGTTCCTTGCATAATTGATTACGTACTTTAAATATTTTTTTTTATGATATAATTACAAATGTACAGTTTTCAGATTTTTCCCTATACTTGTAGTATATGATGGTATTACTTGCCAAATTTCATATTTCTAGGTACCCTATGAACTTTGATTCCCTTGAGAGTGTCGAAATATACATTTTTTGCGGCATAAACGGCCGTGTCTTTTTTATGTTAACTTAAAAGATTGATTTTTTACAGCTTCAAGGCACTGTTGGTATATGGTTTTAATTTTAACTCGATACCTCCACGCGATCCCGAGATTAATGGTCTTGACAGTCAGACGGACTTACAACAAAGCGATCCTATAAGGGTTCCGTTCTTTCCTTTTGAGTTACGGAACCCTAAAAATGATGTAAAGAGCAACCATGATGCATTTTTGCTCGAACAAACTTTACTTATAGCTTTTATGTCTTTGTCATAATATTTGCAATTTGTCAATGACAGTAAGTTTCACCCATTTGGTTACGGTCTAATTTTCCTCATAATGCTTTTTATGTAAATCGAAATTAATTAAATTTTCTACCAACAGGGTGACCTTGAGCAAATGGTACTCGTCCCCAAAGCAGGTCAAGCGCATAAGCAGTGTTCTACCCACATCAACGGAATCGCGACCCCATACGTCTCTATGGACGACACGTAACTTGCAAATGGCAGTCAACCAGGATTTCAAAATTGGAATTTAGAAGTTTTGAATCAAGAGGCTGAAGAAAATTGTCTGAATAATTTAAAATGTCTAAAGCCTCTTTGCTCGTCAATAAACATGTATTTGTTGGTGAATAAAGTCCGTGTAGATCCTTTTTTAAACGATTTAAAAAAAGGAGGAGGTTCTATGTTCGACTGTTTAAATTATTATTTTTTAATGTGTTCACCGATTTCTCCGTCAATTGTGGACCGATTTTCAAAATTCTTTTTGGTGTATCATCTTTGCTCTCGCTTTCCTGCAATTTGTGGGAGTGATTTCGTGAAATGGGACGGAAATGTGTAACAGGAAATGCGAACGTTTTTTAATTCTCGAAAACAAAGGTTGTCATAGCCATGCCGCCTAGTGTGATGGCAAAGGCAAAGATGACATACTACTATTCGAAGGGTCGGCCCGTGAATGTACGACCCGATAATTAATTAATTTCATAAGTATTTTGTCACATGTTACACATCATATGCGAGTACTGTAGGTCTCGTTTTTTTTTATTTGAAAGAGTATTTAGTTTAAATACACAAATCAACTTTTACTACGGATATTTTTAGACTTTTCATACAAAACATGATTTTTTGAAGAGCTATAAAAAATACTTAGGACATGTATAGGGTAGAAACTTTCGAGATGAGCAAGTGCTATTTTTGCCCTCTCAGTTTTTTATAACTAGTTTAGTCTATAAGTGGTTTTTTGTAAAAACGCGCGGAAAATGTTATATTGTCATAGAAGGATGGCACAGATTGTATGAAATTAGATGAGTAGAACCCATGTTTATAGGAACTGAAAAGGTACTCGTAAATATAGTACTTTCACACCTTGAAAGTTTTTATTCCCTGTACTGCACTTGTCATAAGTAACTTTAATAGCTTTTCAAGAAACCAAGTTTTGCATGAAAATTTTCAAAATATCCCTAGGCAATCTTGAGCAGTGTGTGTCTTGAAAAAAAATTAATTAAAAAAAAACTGTAAAGGAGAGTAAAATTGAGCTAGTTTTAAAAATTTGCCTGTAATCAAAACAATAAGCTGAATTATAAAAACAGAGCCTATAAGTAACGTAGGTGAACTTTTAAGAGCCTAAAGAGATTTTTAGGTACCTAAGTAACCATATTCATCTTATAGGTAGGTATGTGTAAGTGATAAAAAAAGTTTGGGATAAGAAAATGTTATGAATAGTTACTTTTGATATTGTTAAGAAAGTGTATATTATAAGATAATTGTCAAAAGTCTTGTAGATGATCATGACTAAAATAATAATTAAACAACACCCTTAAACAGAAGATAACTAATAATTTAATTCAACGCAATTCAATTCAATATTCTTTAATTGAATTGTATAATTCAATATTAAACAACTTCCTTACGTTTAAAACAGAATATAGGTACTATTAATAATTAAATAAAACCCTTTTTTAAACAGAAGATAATAATAACAATAGAGATCTACACAATCTGAATGATTTTTTTCTCTATTATTATTTTTAAAAAATCATTCATATTGTTTGTTTGTTTGTCAACTCTTTATTGTACATAATATACACTTAAAATAATTTTAAAATAAGCTTAAGAACAAAGGCGGAAATATTCCTCAGAGGGATCTCTTCCAGTCAACCTTTGCAATAATACAGAGGACTTAATAAGAACCAAGAAACACTTAATTACGTACAAGCCGTTGTGTTGTCAATACAGTAGTTATCTCCACAATATGAATGTTTTTTTCTTTATTATTATTATTATCTTCTGTTTAAAGAGAGTGTGTTGTTTAATAGCAAATCAGAAATTATAAGAAATTAATTTAGATACATAACCCGTGTAACTTAAAAGCATTTCTAAAAATATTGTTAGTTTTAATTGTAAATAAAGAAATAAAGCAGTATTAATTGTAGGAGTATATTAGTAATTAATTTATTGTTTATTAATTATCCTTTTTTCTCCTTGATCTCAATGGTATTTTCTACTTTAGTGAATTTGTTATTTAAGATGTTATAATAGAACTGTTGTTTATACTAAATCTTTAAAATAATAAATAATTTAAGCTCAAAATTTTGTCTTTTAATCTCATAATCAAACATCGCAAATTCCATTCTTTTTTTAAAAAAAAACTTAACTAAATATTGGCATAGAAAATAATTAAAAAACTGGCCAAGTGCAAGTCGTACTCACGCTACGATACTCCAAACAACTATATCAATGATACCTACAAAATACATTAACGCGTGCAACAGAATAATTCTAATATCTTTCAGTTCGGACTTTTTAGTGCGATTACACTAACACCTGGCTAGTTTTTATATTATTTTTAAATACTTTAGTATAAGTATTATAATCAAACAAAGTTTCACGCTTAGTCAGTTTTGTACTAGTACTGCTCCGGCCAATCCAGCCGCGTAGAAGTAATTCTGGACAGCTGCGATCGGCGCCGGGAAGTGAGCGTGCGTTAAGCTCCGGTACCACACCGGATATGTGGGAGCCAGCTTCTCTGGCGTCCCGAGCGAGGATCGAACCGCCAGCAGCGATAGCTGCGAGAGGTGAGCATGCCTACATCTCCGGGACCTACCTGGACAGTAGGTAGTAGTTCTCTTCCACGAGGCACTCGCGAGACAAGCGTCTTGGCGGCAATACCTACCGTAACTGGTTCTTGTCTTCGCCTTATGGTGTTGGCAGGAATAGCGGCCCTCACTGTTATGCCTTAGGGTAGGTAAGTGGGGACGCTATATCATAAACGTCTTAGATCTAGCATATCTGGTAGATATACGAGAGGTAATGTCCATATATCTACGAATAATGATGGTTTAGAGAGAGTAAATTGGTAATTTTTAAATCATTATTATCATTAAAGATTTTCTTTTCTTCATACGTAACTATAGAATCATAAAGATCTGGCAAACGGCATAAAATTATTTCTGTTCACGTTCATGGATGCTTTGCACACCCACGTGACACAGCACTTTGACACAATAGTTTGTATGGAAAATTTAGATCTCCTACAGAAGTGCCTTCACATTACATGCTCAACGTATCTTGACAAATGGGAGTGCATGCTATAACAGATGACGGTTATAGAAGCTTCGTCACATGGCTTGCTCAGCGCAGCTTAGTATGAGACAGTGAACGCTATGGCAGTCAAGTGGTGGTGACGCTGGCTGGTCTTGTGGCGATGGTGGCGAGGCAGATTAGTTGTGTGGTGGCGGCGACGCGGGCTAGACTTGCGATGCTGAGGCAGGTTGGATTTGCAGCGGCCAGACGGGCTGCTTTCGTGGCAGTGAGGCGGGCTGGTCTTGTGGCGGTCATATGGGCTGTTCTGGTGGCGACCAAACAGGCCCATCTCGCGGCGATGAAGCGAGCTGCTCTCGTGGCTGAGAGATGGGCTCGTCTTGAGGCAGTGAGGCAGGCTTCTTTGGCAGTGAGGCGTGCGGCGACTCGTGGCGGTGATATGAGCTTGTCTGGTGGCGGCGAGGCAGGCACATCTCACGGCGATTAGGCGAGATGCTCTCGTGGCTGTGAGACGGGCTCGTCTTGCGGCAGTGAGCCAGGTTTATCTAGTGGCCAGGTAGGTTCATCACGTGGTGTAAAGATTGGCTGCTCTCGTTGCTGTGAGTTTTATTTTAGTAAGTTATGTTTTCGTCTTATTTGTATATATTTGTAGCTAAGTTAACTAGTCCGTAACACTAAAAAAACGATGTTTAATCAATATCATCATTACAGCTCATATACGTCCCCACCGAGGGGCTCGAGCCTACCCTGAATCAGGGCGATTAGGCCTTAGTCGACCACGCGGGCCCAGTGCGGGTTGGTCGACTTCACACACAACCTTCGAGTTTCCTCGCAGGCGTGTGTAGGTTTCCTCACGATGTTTTTCCTTCACCGTTAAAGCAATCGGTAAGTATGTACGTAAGTTTTTGAAAAACTCATTGGTACATTGGCCGTCCAGATTTGAACCCGGTACCTCTGGTTAGATGGACCGAGTCGTTACCGGTTGAGCCACCGACGCTTCTTAATCAATATACAAGTAATAAAAATAAAATGAGCTAGTAAATAACAATATAACATAACTTACTCTGAACAAAACGAAGTATCAAAATGGCACTGGCAAGAAAAAAATCCGTCACATGGCACGTGCTTACTCACTGCAACACTCGCTGCACGACTGAAAAAAGCTCCATACATACACGCCTGCTATGCAAGGCGCGTGAGTGTGGACGGGGTACGGGGGCGAGGTAACGATCGTTTTTTATATGTGTGAAAAAATCATGTTAAAGGACACAAATGGTCCTGTAATCGTGTATAATGTGACACTAAACGTGTTTCTACCTATATTTACTATGTGGAGACGTCTGCTTACGCACTTCTGTAAACGGTGGGGTAAATGAGCCCTTCAATGGCAGGTGTGTCAAGAAAAGGAAGATCCTTTCGACTGCTATGCCAGGCACGTCCATGAACATGTTAATCGGTTACCTAAGCTTTTGCTAGTTCAGCTGTATAACCCATTAGCAAAAAAATACACAACAGTTCCTGATCATTACCCGTCAATTTATGTACATCTAGTAATAATATTGTACAGCTATCATAATTATCGAGTCCATAAATGTTGTGTAAATTTTAGGCCATATTCTTAAAACAAAACATTATTTAGCGAGTCACGGGTGTTTGTTTATAACCTTATAATACTACTAACAAAAAATATAACAAAATTCATTAATATCATACAAATATTTTATACAATTTAATGTTTAATTTGAGAAAAAAAGTAGCAAACAATCAGGAAAAAACATCAAAAAGAGTTAAGTCTAATATGGATAAGACGTTTCTCATTTTCTACTTGGATACAATATGCTAGTGTTTGATTGACAACACATTAACGAATAAATGTTTTTTCGTCAAAAAAAAATTGTAAGAAGCTCGCCACTGCTATTACATGTTATGCGAACTTTGCACTGTTGGCCATTAAAACTCGGGAGAGGCGTCTGTGGGGCGTACTGCTTTGGTAATCGACCTGTCTGTGGAGAATATCTATATGGGGTTCTAATCAAACTGTGCTAGTTTTAGTTATTTTTTTATGAAATGAAATAACCACGATTAGAGTGTACCAAAAAGAATCTACGTAAATTATCATTAGTGACAAAATAATAGGAACTACATAAATAGTTTATTTATTGTTAGAAAATCTAAAAACATAGAGCAGGTAAAGGCCAGGCATGGCTTAGGCTACTGTTTTAATGCAATTTTCTTATTTAAATTGTTAGACACACACTTCATACGGATAAGAACTGAAAGAATACTTACATTTTCAGCGTATTCCATTTATATTGCACAAAAAGCACTGTGTATGAACAGTTGCTGCGCAAAATTCACCACATAACTACACTTTGACGCGGTCATTTCACTGGCGGATTTCGCGGAATTTCTTCTTTACTGAGAACAACGCTTGCAAGCTGTCTTACTTCACGATGGCACGTTTTAATGCGACAGACAAAGATAAAAGTAGTTTTATCAATGTGTTTTCGCTTGAACCTCTCAACTGTCAAGCTATAATTACCCCCACCCTCCCTATCTGTCGCAACCGCCTGCTGGACTGCGACAGACAGGGGTTCTGGGCGCGCTATTGTTTTCTTTTATTGGATTTTCTGTGAATCTAAATGGAATATTGTGTATTTCCATATAAAATATTAATCTAAATTATAGTGTTTAAAACATAAAAATAAAAGAACCATAATCCTTTACATAAGATTGAGACCAATAAAGAAACAAAAAAAAATGCCACAAAAAAGGCCATAGTTTAAAGGACAAATTTTCACTGAAAATCAGAAATATAAGTTATTATTAGTAATTAAAGTGAATGATTACGTACCCTGACATCGTTTTCACTGCAGATCTTTTTCAGAAACACAGAAACAACAACGTAAATTGTGCGCACATTCAATCTAAATTTTAAGTACGAGACATGAATTTTGAGTGAAGTTTCTTCGAGTATTTTTGTACTGTAAGTGTGGCTAATGATTGGCCACAGAAGTAGCCAACTTCACTCCCCTTCATTTCCTAGCTTTCTATTGGTTCTTTAGCAACCTTTGATTTAGTTTAGGCGCTAATTTGAACCGCCGTAAATCGTACCGCCTGGCGACCAACGACAGACTGCGGTTTTTTTTCTTTTGCCGCCTGGTGGTATTTGACAATCAAGAGGATATGAGCACGTAAACAGCGTACCTAAATGGGGTCCTCCACAGACGGGGGGCATTTGGCGTACGTACCATAATGGCACTTGGCACAGACGAGGATTGTCCTAACAATAACTAAAGGACCCAGTATTGCTTATGATGACTTTCACGCATGTTTGCGCACGTTTTTAGATCAAAATAACACTATCATTATATCATTTTAATGAACTCAGTGTAACTACTTCAAAAATTTCGAAAATTGATTCTAATTTCAAATGCTGTAAATAAGTCGTATTTTTGTTATAATTGGAGTTAGTTTTGTACTGCTTGACAAAGTTACTTTTAAAACACATTAAATATATTTCCAGTAAGCGAAATGTCTTTTATCAAAAATGCCCACAAAAAACAAGATTAGAGCCTTAAACCAAGTCCTAACGCATAAACACACCCCGGACACTTCATACAAGGGGCAATAAATGACATTTCTAAAAACAAATGACGAAACAAACAAAATCACGGCGAAATCTTATACGTTCGAGAACCAAACTACAACCAATCTGTATCAATCTGGGTGACGAGGTGGTGAGGTCGGAATCTAGAGAGCGACAGGGAGTGTCCATACTGTATGTTAGTACTAATATTTATACTTTGTCATAATTAAAACGTGAAAGTGTGTTTTGTCGTCCATTCACATTACAACGGAGTAACGAATTGATGTGATTTTTTTTGCACAGAATTTCGAGTAGCTGACAGGAATTAGTGACATTAACTACTTTCTTCTCCTGTTAAAATAGCACAGCCTGATATTTTAGTTTCTAAGGGATTCTTAACAAATTTAAGGCTCGCAAGCCACTTGCGTCTCCCACACTAAAAATTTTCAAACTCAGTCACAAAAACGATATCCACGTAGAGGAAGCCACAGAAAAATGCTACTAAATAATATTTCCGCTCATATATGTTAAGCGATTCTGCAAGCTATGTCAGTTACTTTGGTTTTCCTACGGATCTCCTCATTTCTGATTCGGGAAATTCAAAGCATAGCTCGCTCCATCGCTCTTTGGCACTGGCAGTGGGCAGGGCACATAGCTCGTAGAACAGAGCACATACTCTTTGGGGCAGTAAAGTTCTTGAGTGGACCTCGTGCCGGAAGACATACCGTAGGCAGGCCTCCCACACGGTGGACCGACGACTTGGTGAAGGTCGTGGGAAACCGCTGGATGCCTTTGTCATCCTTTGTGCAGCGATGGACGTCTTACGGCTGATATGAGATCATATCAATATGAATAAATATTTTTTGTAATATGTGATCTAAGTTTGCAACCATGATGTATTTTTAATATTAGATCAGGAAACTCCAGAACGAGCGTCAACCCTTATAATAACTGTCATAGTACGAAGTTGAGCCCAAACTCCTCGGGACTCATCTAACTTTCTGTTTAAGGAAAGTTGGTATGACGTTTTAGTATCGCAAAATGCTGATATTTTGATAATAATTCGTCTTCGCCAAGTATGTACTGAAATACTTCATCATTAGACCAGTCTTGACTTCTCTAACATTTATTGTGTTGCCGTGACAGTGGGCAACTAAACTCCTGCCCGACTACCTTTCGTTGATGATTATTTTATTAATCATCCAAATCACATTTTAATCATCACTTACCATCAGATGAGAGATGATGCCAAAGGCTTACCAATGGTTAAAAAAAACTCGATGTTGTCTGTGGAGCGGTTTACGGACGATAATTTTACGTGATAACGTGTCACAAGCCGAACGCTTGTGTGCTTTAGACCACACGACTGAAGTAAAACTTCTTCAGCTCCATCTTTAACGAGATGTATAGTACCGCCCATAGTCGGGTGAGTTAACTCCTTGGCACTTATGTGCTCCTGGTACATTTTACAATTACAACATATATCACAGTTGAAGCACCTCTTGTAAACTCCTGGAAGCCTAGTACTTCATGTGTAATCCATTGACACATATAAGAAACGCTTATTTTCAGTACGACGGTTTTTCTCACAGAGATTATCACAGAGATATCGACCGTATTGGAACACCTCTTGTTAGCTCCTGGAGGTCTAATACTTTTAATCCATTGACACACTTGTTTGACGGTTCGTCCGCCCGTCCAAGTACTTGCACAAGTACAACTCTCGCTTGCCCGCTCGGCTAAGGCGTAATGTGACAATGACATTACACTGGTGTAACGCGACAATGACGTCACACTGGCGTAACGCGACAATGATACTTTGCAGTCCGTGTCATCAATTTATAAGACGTCATCATGTCAAAAAATAGTCATCATAGTTTAAACCGGAAGACGTCTACTGTTATTATTTCCCCATTAACCTTCACATAGCGCGATTTCATGCCAATGGCCACATGCATCCTGAGCGAAGCAGTTTACTTTATGCGAGGAAGTCTACAGCAAATAGTTTCTTGAATATTTCCACAGGAAAATTGTATATCGCGTATGGCTCTACGTTGAAGTATGCCGTACGGCATACTGATTCTCAGAGGTAGCTGTAGTGAGGGTATCCGTTAAGTTAAGCGGTTCTTGGACGCATGGCGGGTGCCTGACGCGTACGACTGCTTCATGCAGCGCCGCTAGTACAATCAGGTACAGTAATGTGGGACAGACTGCCATGGAATTCAACCCTGATTCAGGGTAGGCTCGAGCCCCTCGGTGGGGACGTATATGAGCTGTAATGATGATGGCCTACATATTTTGCTAAGTTGTGGTGATACGGTCGGAACTCTTAGTCCACGAGTATGACTCACACTTGATCGTATTTCGAATTTTTCCTCTATAAACGTCCAATAACCTACTTCGATGCCAAATTTCAAGTATTAATTTATTTGTTTATTTATTTTATATATTTATTGAAATTACAGCGTTAAATCTACAGTAATCAAACTTTAGAAAATACATATGCCAGTAATTTCAAGTTCTTAAAATTAACATAATTATTTAAATCTCTCTATCCGCGTGCAATCGACTACATCAGATGACGTGTCTATAAGTTACCTGCAAGTGGTCTATATATTTTGTTGAGTAGTGGTAAAACGGGATCCTGAGTGTGCTAGTACGACTCACACTTGGCCTATTTTCGAATTTTTCCTTTTTACACGTCCAACAAACTACATCGATGCCAAATTTGAAATTTTTAAGTTCCCTGGAAGTGGTTTAGTCAGTTAGTCAGTCATAAGAATAGTGATTTTCGGACGTCAATATCTCAGAAATGGTAAAAGATATATTTTTACTAAAATCAGGATTCTATGTAATCGAGGGGTTCTTATTATACATACAAAATCGCAAGAGCAAGGTCAAGTAGATTGTAAGTTACAGTTAGGTTCAAAGAGGCCTGAAGTGGTTCGTGTAATATAAGATAACCCACGGCCGGTGTCGCCTATTTCTTTTTGAACTTGGCGGACACACTGCATTGTGTCTAACTTACAGTTTGGTGTAAGAGCTAGTAGCCGTTTTGCATCGAATTGAATAGGAGGGCAGATGTGCGAGAGACAAAAATAGGGTTCTTTCGTTAAATGTTTCCGTAAATTGTAGACAGCGGTCGTTTTGGAAATCTTTGGGGATGTCTTTGTCCGGCAGTGGACGTGTTTCGGCTGATATGATGATGATCATGATTGTGACTATACTAGAGATGCTTCGGTATTTTGCCTATTATTTACTTACTATTCCTTAGAGCATTACTCTCGTTCGCTAATGTTTATTATTAGATTTTCCGGCAATACCCGGGTGAGAGCGTACTAAATCTTGGTTCTGGTATTTATGATTTGTACGTGCTAACAACCCCTCTAACTGCTCTCGAGAAGGTTTATTCTACTGCACCCCAAAATTTTGAGTGGAATTCCCTGCCGGCATCTGTATTCCCCGATTCCTCAAAAAAAGAGTGAATAGGCACTATTTGAGCTTGCGTGTTACTATCCTAGACTGCGTCGGTACTTACCAGCAGGTGAGGTGCAACCGAAGCATTCAAATTTTCAATAAAAAAAAAAAAAAAAAAAAAGAGACCTACATATGATGCGTAACAAATCACTGTTACACATTTCCGTCCCATGTCACGAAATCACTCCCACAAATTGCAGGAAAGCGAGAGCAAAGCTCATTCGTCAGATCGAATAGCGCGCGCTTTCGCGACTTCCTGTTACACATTTCCGTCCCATTTCACGAAATCACTCCCACAAATTGCAGGAAAGCGAGAGCAAAGATGTTACACATCAAAAGTGTTGTTTTTATTTACGTTGAAAGACACTTTGGACTTTGTACCGTTCTTATATGCGTATGGATCAGAATCGCACTAGGAGTGTCTAGCTTGATGTGCTGTACCTGGATTCTCTGTAATTTTGTATACACCCAAGTAGGTAACGATTAAATCTAATAGAAAGAAACTCTTGCTGCACAAGCAGAGACGCATTTTTGGTTGATAAAGTGGACAGGATTTGTTCAATTCGGTCACTATTTTTCGATTTTTGATGTGTAACATCTTTGCTCTCGCTTTCCTGCAATTTGTGGGAGTGATTTCGTGAAATGGGACGGAAAAGTGTCCCATGGGACGGAAATGTGTCCCAGGAAGTCGCGTTTTTTCAGGCTTTAAAAGCGCGGAAAAGGCAAAGGTATCTATGACCATACAGCCTAGTCTGCCGTATCTTTGCCGTCCTTTTTTCAGGCTTTAAAAGCGCGGAAAAGGCAAAGGTATCTATGACCATACAGCCTAGTCTGCCGTATCTTTGCCGTCCTTTTATAAAGTATTTTGTCACATGTTACACATCATATGCGAGTACTGTAGGTCTCGCTCGATTTTTTTTAAATCATAATATGTACCCAAAAAGATGAATCCTTGGAGCAAAGTGGAAAAGCTGTTAAGAGCTCGCTTTTGTTTAAGAGCTGTGGCGCGGTTGTAAAAATGTGTTTTAAAAGGAAGCTGTAAAGTATTGGCTGCGGTTGCGAACTCGTTCGGGATAAGTTTCGTTGGTTGCCCGTTAAGCATCGATAACGACGAAACTGAGAACACTTTTTCTAAAACTTTCGTTGTTACACTGAAAGTTAAGCAGTTTTGCTGTATAGCAGTCGTTTGAATTTGTAAATCATTTTAAACATAGTATTAAAACCAAAAGAAAATCAGAAAAGCACTATTAACGCCCCTGGTGTTACATCTGTAACAGCTGTTTATAGGAGGTTGTAGCTAGAAATACACGGTTTTGGTCGAATACTAAAATGTTTATCTCAACTGTGTGTGTACAATAAATAAATAAAATAAATTTATGTAACACTAGCTGTTTCCCGCGGCTTCACCCGCGTGGATAACGTTTCTATGACTTTTCGAGGGTGAAACGTGAAAAAAAGAAGCCTATGTGTTAATCCAGGTCCTAATCTGTCCACCTATCAAAATTCAGCCAGATCCGTTCAGTAGTTTTTGCGTGAAGACGTAACAAACATACACACTCACAAACTTTCGCTTTTATAATATTAGTGTGATAACCTTAGTAAGGTGTCATAATCAGATATATTTAGTTATTGTTTTAATTACTTCATTATTATCATCATATCAGCTGAAAGACATCCACTGCTGCACAAAGGCCTTCCTCAAAGTTTTCCATGACGACCGGTCCTGCACTATACTCATCTAGCGGCTTCCCTTGACCTTTACCAGTTTGTCTGTCCAATGAGTGGCAGTTCTGACTCTGCTACGTCTTCCGGTGATGCTGGGTCGCCACTTGAGTACTTTTTCCCAACGGCCATCTGTACTTTGAGATATGTACCCCACCCACTGTCATTTGAGTTTAGCGATTACCTTAGTATATTTCTGAAGGCTCGTAGAACAGATTGCCGTTGGGGCAGTAAAGTTCTCGAGTGGCGACCACGCACCGGAAAGCGTAGTGTAGGCAGGCCTCCCACTCGGTGGACCGATGACTTGGTGAAGGTCAGCGCAGAACCGGTCGTCATGAATATCCTTGGGGGAGGCCTATGTCCAGCAGTGGACTTCCTTCGGCTGATATGATGATGATGATTTCTGAAGGCATGGCACAAAAGTGTGGTTTCTTCTTTGGTGCTGAAGAACTACAGACCCATCTCACTTCTGAGTCATGTCTACAAGCTGTTTTCGAGAGTCATTACGAATGATCTCTCACGCAGGTTTGGCGACTTTCAGCCTCCCGAACAAGCAATTCCGAAAAGGCTTTAGTACTATAGACCACAGACATACGCTGCGGCAGATTATACAGAAGACCGAAGAGTACAATTAGCCACTATGTTTAGCATTTGGAGACTTTAAGAAAGCCTTTGATTCAATCGAAACCTGGACTGTGCTACAGTCTCTCCAGCTTTGCTAAATTGACCATCGATACATCGAGGTGTTGAAGTGTCTGTATGAAAACGCCACCGTGTCGGTTCGCCTCCATGACCAGAACTGCCGATGGATGTGGGCAGCGCAGGACCGGTCGTTGTGGATATCCTTGGAGGAGGCCCTTGTTCAGCAGTGAACGTGTTTCGGCCCATATGATGATGATATTTCTGATTTGAATATTAAATTTGTACATGTGTGAAGGTCGCGGGAAGCCGCTGGATGCAGGCAGCGTAGGACCGGTTGTCGTGGAAATCCTTGGGGGAGGCCTTTGTCCAGCAATGGACGTCTTTCGGCTCATATCATGATGTTGATGATATTTATGATTTAATTGTTTACCAACAATTAAGTATATCCGGCCAGTCAGGATGAAGGTCAAGATAGGCTCAAGGTGTAGTTTGGACATTGGTTACTTTAGATTAGATTGGTCAGCGAGGAGCGAAGCGACGAAATGATGTTATCTTTGACGTGACAGAAAAATGCGCGAGCAGCAGCCTAAAAGCGCTAGATTTTATTTCATCGCTCGTGACTCTGAGTTACTTCCCACTCGAAAAAACATTTGAAATAAGATATTTATTAAGAGCGTCGGTGGCGTAACGGCTAGGGCCGCCGCCTCCTGTCGCCTGGGAGGTCGTGGTTAGAATCCTGCCATGTATTAATGTGATTTCGAATTTAGAGTAGGATAGGGTAAGGTATGGTAGGGTAGTGTAGTGTAGTGTAAGGTAGAACGAAGTTCACCGGAAGAGCTAGTATATGTATAAATTCGTACTTTGGCAGGGCTAATATTTTCCGTATTTAACAATTTGGTGTTTTTTTTAAATAAATGATTTAGTCATCTTACTACTAACAAAAAACGTGAAGGACATATTATTTGCATAAAATCGGCCAAGTGCGAATCGAACTCACGCAAAGTTAAGATCCGTAGTCTTTTCAAAAATAACTTTATTTTAAAAAACAAAAGTATATTTTCAGTTGGCAAAAGTACATTTTGTATGGAAAATCTATGAAATTTTTACATATCCAACAGCACATCTTAAGTTGGTCATGTTTGATTACATATCTTACTATTCACATTTTTGTTCAGTTGTCATTAGATATCAGTTTAGCTGGTAGAGGGGGGGACACTTGACTCTAACAAAAAATAGCACTTTAAAGCTTAATATTTCGCAAACGAATAATTAAATCGAAAAATAGTACAAACAAACCCTCAGTATTTTCAAGACCTTTTCAAAGATACCCCACTCGATAACCCTATCGCGACGTGCCGACGTCACCGAAAAAAAAAGTCACCCCCTATTTACACGTAGGGGGAGAATACCTAAAAATATTTTTTTTCAAAATTTTATTGTATTACTTTGTCGGCGTGATTAATATGTTCACCCTTGCCAGATTACAGCTTTCTAGTACTAATAGATGAAGTAACTAGTGTTTCATCTGTGCGGACAGACAGACCATGCCAGAACTATATGGTGCCTCGATGACAACGGAACTCTAATAATCAAACCATAAGAAACAGTTTCAAAGAAAAACAAACTGAAAAACTTTATTAAGAAGACTTCCAAGAAAGGAAAAAAACAAAATAAGTATACGTTTGAAACTAATTACACCTAACTAACTGAACGCCAGAAACAATATTCAAGAAAAAACTTGGTGAAACAAACTCGAGAACTAAAAAAAGGAGTGAAATAACTTTCTAGGAGATGAGACATAGTTAATAGAACTGAGTTTATACTTTAATCTTAACGTTTTCAATGAATTCGAGGAGAAATGTAAACTTAATTAAGTGCCCTAAAGAAAATGTTAATAAAAAGTAAGTTTTTTTAAAAGGCATGCAATAAAAAAACGTTTTCATAGGTAATTTAATAACAGTAATAACCAAATTTATTTTATTATTGTCATTTCAAATTAGTGCTAGAGCCATTTTTATAGTTGTGCCTGTGACGTTATTAGAATTATTATTGTGAATTTTAAAAGTCATTAAAAATAACCAGAACTACAGACGGACAGACGAACATACGGACATACGCTGTGTAGGCTTAGTAATAGACATAAACATATTTATTATAAATTTATATATATGTACTATGTTACATATAGTACATATATATAAATTCCAATTTTTAATCAATAGGGTACTGTTACCTGCGTACCAGACAGACGGTCGGACATCGTAGACTTAGTATTAGACATAGATATCTTTATGGGTAAAATACATTAACGAATTCAAATTTCCAATCAATAGGGTCCAGTTACCTGGTACTTCTTGGAGGAGCTGGGCTGGCCAATCACGCAAAATGGGAGCAGCGGTCGGTCGCCTGGCTGCGGAAATCAGCCCGCCCCTAACTTCAACTTGAATAGTTCCGTTTTTATCTTTTGAGGTACAGAACCTTAAAAACACACACTGATAAAAATCCCTAAAATAACATTTTATAAACATACCTATATTGTAATGTATTCGTTGGACTTACTTTGCAAAGTTAATAGACAATTTCTGCTTGAAATTTCAAAATGGGCTGTCATACGGACATTATATCTTCTTGAAAAATAAATTAAATTGAACTAAGGAATTATCAATGAAGTAGGGACGATGATACTAGACTTGCTTTTTCGACTATTGATAATAGAACTTTACTAATTGAGTTTAAATATTAAGTGATAGGGCAGGGCTTCGATGTAAAATTGATTGGTTTATAAGAACTCCTTGTCTAGCCTAGATTGCTATTGCTAAGATAAAGCTGTTCTGTGTAATCAATATTCTGTACTTGCTGTCCCGGCGTTCTTCGTTCCACCTTACACTACTCTACCCTACCTTACCCTTCACTACATTTACACTACACTACCCTACCCTACCCTTCACTACACTACACTACACTTACACTACACTACCCTACCCTACACTACACTACACTACCCTACCCTACCCTAAAACCTTCTCCTGATAATAACGAACTCAACATAAAAAGAATTAACGAAATCTGTCCAGTCGTTCTTGAGTTATAAATGGTGTAACTAACATGACTTTCTTTAATATATTATATAACAATTATTATATATATATATATAAACGGAAACTATGACTGACTGTCTGACTTCAATCGGGCTGAAATTTGGCATACAGATATGACGTACAATTATGACGTAGGCATCTGTTAAGAAAGGATTTTGGGAAATTCCCACGGGAACAGCAAAAGAGGGGATCTGCGCGGGCAAAGCAGTGGGCAACAGCTAGTTTTAAATTAAATAGATTTTCTAGGTTTTCTAGGACTTTTTAACACGTTTTCAGCAAATATTCAAGACCGACAGACTCCGCAATCCTACATTTTTGTTCATAAATAGGCACTTATCCCAGTTAACAAAATTTAGGATAAAGATCATATCAAAATCATTATCAAGCGATATCAAGCCCAAAGAGAGATGAAACGAGCTATGTTTGGATTTTCCTTACGCGATCGAATCAGAAATGAGGAGATCCGTAGTAGAACCATGGTAGCCGACATAGCTCACAGAATCGCGAAACTTAAATGACAGTCTGAAGGGCACATAGCTCGTAGAACATATAGCCGTTGGTGCAGTTAAGTTCTCGAGTGGCGACCGCGCACGGGAAAACTTCGCGTAGGCAGGCTTGTGAAGGTCGCGGGAAGCCGCTTGATGCGGGCAGCTCAGGACCGGTCGTCGTGGAAGTCATTGGGGGAGGCCTTTGTCCAGAAGTGGACGTCTTTCAGCTGATATGATTATGATTAAGATTATCTAACCTTATGTGAGAAGACTACAATAAACAACCTAGATTTAAAATAACTTTTGATTTTGGCTTGATTAGTTCAATGTTCTTCGACCCTCTTTTAAATAATGTAGATTAGCACAAAGCAGTAAATAAAATCGAAACCAAAAACTGTCTACTGAACTCCTGTTTATGTATTTGTTGTTTGGTTTTTCAAAAGTCACGTTTTCCTTACACAACAGAGCAGAATCTTTTCCTTTTATGTACGCACCTACATAATAATTATGAATCTTTTGAAAATCACGCCCGCATGGCCCGAAGCTTTTATTCGATGTCAAATCTGTGTTGTTATTCATTCACATTAGTATATACTGATAAGTACATTTTATTTATTTTTTTCAGATCAAGTTGTTCAATAAATGGGGTAAGTAAAAAAATACAAAAACTTTTAAAATTGTTGCTTTAAGGTAAAATTAAATAATGAAACATAAAATTACGACTGACCAAGCTGAAGACTGAGGATGGCAGGATCATAAGACTGAGTTGCTGGAAGAAGTTGAGAAGTCCAACGGACAATTGTACAAAACCATTGACAATTGTACAAGACATTGTCAGCGATCTGGCTAAGGACCCAAGGACCAGATTAATCCGACACTATACCGAAGATATCCCGGACGTCAGCCTGTACGAGATGAGAATGGCTCTCAAACAGCTTAAAAACAATAAAGCACTGAGTGATGATGGAATTATGGCTGAATTTCTGAAAGCAGGTGGAACACCGGTACGTACAGCTCTTTAGAGGTTATTTAATTCCGTTGTACTTGAGGGACAAACGCCTAAGGCTTGGCACGGAAGTGTGGTCGTGCTTTTCTTCAAAAAGGGCGACAATACCCTGCTGAAGAACTACAGATCCATCTCACTTCTGAGCCATGTCTACAAGCTGTTTTCGAGAGTCATTAGTCATTACGAATCGTCTCGCACGTAGGTTTGACGTCGAACAAGCCGGTTTCCGAAAAGTCTTTAGTACCATAGACCACATGCATACGCTGCGGCAGATTATACAGAAGACCGAAGAGTACAATCAGCCACTATGCTTGGCGTTCGTGGACTATGAAAAAGCCTTTGATTCGGTCTAAACTTGGGTTGTGTTACAGTCTCTCCAGGGGTGCCAAATTGACTATCGATGTATAGAAAGAAAGAAATAAAGTTTATTCGGCAAAAAATAAATAGAAAAATAATTACAATATTAGGTACTTAATTGAAATAAACTTAAAGATTAAAACTAAAAACTAAAATTAAATTTTATGCGCAATAGGTCCAAGACTCAGCATGGTGCTGTGGTTTTATTATCTAAAACCACAGCGCTGATATTCTGTCCGGACCCAAAGGAGGGGAGAAAAAGGAAAAGGGGTGGGCCTACGTACAAAGCGGACTCACTTATCACATTGTAGGATTTAATTGGTGTGAAGGTGATCAATCGGTAAATACAATATTATTATGGTTATAATTACAGTAAAAGGTTATAATCATTATAGGTTGTAATAAAAATAATTATAATAAGTTAGGTTGGTTTACGATAATTAAATAAAAAAAATGAATAAATATATACTAGAAGGACGACGGACAACAGCTGGAGTAGTTTCATACGTCACACGAGATGGGCGGTACGCCCGGCTTTTTGTTCCTCAAGACAAAACGTACTAATTTTATGCTTGAAGCTGTAAACCGAGACGCACTCTCTTAGAGATGGAGGTAGGTTGTTCCAGATTTCACTCGCAGCGTATTTAAAACTACCCCGGAAAGTAGTTGTTTTGTGTCGTGGAATGACCAGTAAATACGACGATGCTCGGGTACAGTATTTATTTGTATTGCTGGACCAAGTAAGTTTATCATAGAGATATTTTGGTTTGTTACTTTTAATAATACCAAACAGTAGCACAGCTAAATATTTGTAACGTCGGGATTTCATGTTAAGAACATTTGCACTATTGAGATACGGAGTGATATGGCTTCTACGTGGGATATCAAGACAGAATCTAGTACATGCATTTTGTATACGCTGTGTTAAACGGATTGTCCTGTGTACTAAGCGAGGGCCATACACAACATCACCATAGTTTAGTTTAGAAAGAATTAAACTGTCCACAAGTAGCTGTCTGACTGACACGCTAAGGAATTCTCGTATCTGATAGAGTATTTTCAGACGATAAAAGCAATTTTTAACAACACCAGCTATATACTTCTCAAATCTCAGACCAGCGTCTAGAGTCAAACCAAGATTACGAGCAGTGTAAACATATTCTATCTTTTCACCGGCTACTATTATGTTAGGTTGTTGAAACAAAACCTTTTTTACGAGGTGTTTGGAACCAAGCACCATGAATTTTGATTTCACAGGATTAAGGACTAAACAGTTGCGATTTGACCAATCTACCAACCTCTTGAGGTCGCTATTAATGCTCACAAGAGCCCGATCCAAATTTTCAGGTGTAAAAGAAAGATAAAGCTGTACGTCATCTGCGTACATGTGGTATCTACAATTGTGAAAACAAGTTGTCATATCACTGCTGTAAAGTATGTACAGCAGAGGGCCAAGAATAGATCCCTGTGGCACACCACGTACAACTGGACAAAAAACTGAAGAGTCAGATGAGCCAGTGTCATCGCTCATTTCTACCTTTTGAAAGCGCTGTGATAGGTAACTTTCAAACCATTTAACAGTGTTCACGTCGAAACCATAATATGACATTTTAGATAGCAGCAGATTTAAATTGATGCAGTTGAAAGCGCGGGAGAAGTCCAGTAGGACCATAATAGTGATTTGATCTGCGTCTTGTGCTTCAAGGATATTGCTAGAGCCCAGATTAACCCTGATTACAATAAACAATTAAATCATCCTTTTTTTACAAAAAACTTATATATTAATTGTGTGTTTTTATACGTATTAAACCTTAAACCTACAACAATACCTATTGTCCGCGCTGTTTTTTTATATTGTAAACGCCAATCGCCAAAGAGTAAGCTAAGCAATATACGTTGGACACTTATTAAGGCGATACCGGGCGAACCGAAATGACTCCAAAAATATGAGACACGTCGTCTGCAGATCGAACACGATGTCTGGAAGCCCCGTCTTCCTGTCGTGCATATATCGAGGTACTGAAGTATTTGTATGAACCTATCCGGCTGCAGCGAGGGGTTATATCTCCGAAACGGTTTACCACCGCTCTGGAAGATGTTTTTAAGCTTTTGGAATGGGGTGGACTCGGCATCAATATCAACGGGGAGTACATCACCAACCTTCGATTCGCTGACAATATCGTGGTCATGGCTGAGACTATGGACGACTTAGGCACAATACTTGATGGCCTCAGTAGAGCCTCTCAACAAGTAGTCTTAGAATTAACATAGACAAGACGAAAATTATGTCAAACGTCCGTGTCATGCCTACTCCTCTGAATGTTGGAGGGTCTACACTCGAAGTTGTTGAATATGTGTACCTGGGGCAAACAGTCCAGTTAGGTAGGTCACAAAAATCAGTTTTACTTCAATACAGTTAGACATATCACCTTATTTTTCCTCTCTATTATTCCTCAATAAAATCCTGACAATAGTCGGTTTCACTCTTCTGCAAAAATGCTTATATCTAAGTTAAAAAAATAAAACATTGAAAAAGTGTAAAAAAGTGTGATTATTTTCTTAACTCTTTACACGCAAAGAAAAAAAGAGAAAACTGTTCGGAACAATACCTCGCCTTATTACAATTCATTTTGAATTTCAAATTTAAAACATACTGTATTTCATTTAAATAATACGTTGCGGCCTGTTTCACTCGTACCTTTCAGTCTTATTTGTTGGAATAATTTTAATTGAGATAACAATATTATGAGAAGGATTGGACGTTATCGTTTGTTCTCACTGTCCCCCATTAACATGTCAGCCTTTAGTAGGCAGCGAGAGAGCAGAAAGTGTACATTAACGCCTTCATGTCCGTGACTGCATATATGCATCAGCTTCGCTACTGCCAGACTCCATACTATGGATAAGAATAATCTACCGGGAAAGAATGAAATGTGTCATGACTGAAACAACTCGAATTTATCGAAATCCATGGTACCCATGCGTGTGACGCGCCACTCGCTAGTGCGTCCGCCATTTTGGAATCATTGACCAACATCACTGAAGCGAGCGAGTGACGCTGCCATGCCCAAAGACATCTTCGACGAATTTTAAGTAAGATAGCGATTTTTCAAATTTTGGTTTTAACTTTTTTAAAGTAATTTACTGACACTTGTGTCAGCTTTTTACTTATTTCATTTTTGTTTTTTTTTATTTGGTCTTTGTTTTGCTGGACAAAGACCTTTCCCAATGCCTTCCACAACGACCGTCCTGCGCTACCCTTATCCAGTGGCTTCCCGCGCCTCTCGCAAGGTCATCGGTCCACCAAGTGGAAGGCCTTGCTACGCTAAATCTTCCGGTGCGCTGTCGCTACTCGAGAACTTTACTATTCCAACGGCTATCTGTTCTACGAGCTAGGTGCTTTAAAGTTTACCTTATTATAAAATGTTAAACACATTAAAATCAAGTGTTTAATTATGATGATGATGATCTATCCGACCGATTTCGGTCATGGCGACCACTTCGACTCCTAGTCGGTTTAAAATATCAGAGTAAATAAACGGCATTAAATATGACCAATATAATATAACAAATTGACAAGCAGATACCGGCCATTCTAACGCTGTAGTCCGTTTGTATTTTCTCTTTAAAAGTTAAAAATAAATACATAATTAATATACTTAAAAACAATGATATCCTTACGAATATTATAAATGTAAAAATGTATTTGTTTGTTTGTTACCTTTTCACTCTTCAATACGTCAACTAATCTTGATTATATTTAGTATGCAGGTAGTATGTGTCCCTGGGAAGCACATGGGCTACTTTTTATCCCGTAAAAATAGCACAGTCCGATGCAGTTCCTGAGGGAACTGAAAAAATACTATTTTTTTGGGTAAATTATTTTAATTTTTGCACAGAGATGATTAAGGGCGTAGGAAATTACTAATTTACTATTTAGGATATTATACTTACATAGTTCCCGAGGGATCCGAGGAAAACTTATTTCCACGCTTGCGCACATCGGCGTCGCAACGGAGTAACGGATTGAAGCGATTTTTGTACAGAATTGGTTGAGGGGGTGGGAAGTGACATAGACTGCTAATCAGAATAGCCCGATATAGTTCCTAAGGGATCTGGAGGAAACTCATGTCCACTCTCGCGAGCCGCTTGCTCTCATCCTTAAAGCTAAGCTAGTATCTATCATATTTTCACAATTATATCAGAAGCGAGCTTAACCGAACGGTAAACGAGTCTAGCTCACGAACTGATTGGCCTAATGGGTTCAAATCCTCACAAGAGACGAGAGTTTGTTTTTACCTGACTGCGCCAGAAGAAGGGTTATGTTTTTCGATTTAATGTATGTTTATTTCTTTGGCACGCTCTGTAACCTAAATGGCTTGACGAATTTTGGAGTGCGAGATGTCGTTAGATGCGTCTTGATCCCGTGAGTGAAATAGGATACTAATTATCCGACTAGCCAAAAAAGAGTTGTTATGTTTTTATGCAGTCGAGTTTTCATCCAATTTGTAACTTATTTTTCATGTAATAGGTTTAATTTCAAGTTACTTATATTCTGAAAATCGGGTTTCACACAGAAAAAAAAATAGTTCAAATGCTTACGAGACAGCGAGCATAGCTCGGTCGCCCAGGTACTATTTTATAAACCAAGAAAACTTATCAATCAAAGGCTTACCTTTCAATATTAACTAATATCCTACCCACAATTATGAACCACTAGCTTTTGCCCACGGCTTCGTCCGCGTGGACATAGTTTTTATTGATTGTCTTCGAGGGTGAGTGGTGCGCGAGCCGTTTTCTCCAGACCTCTCAGGAACTATATCGGGCTATTCTGATTAGCATTCTATGTCACTTCCCACCCCCTCAACCAATTCTATACAAACAATCATTCCTATCCGTTGCAGAGTTTGGTTGCGACACCGACATGCGCGAGCGTAGAGATGAATCTTCCCCATAAGAACTATATCAGGATATGGTAATTAGTAAATTATTTCATTTCCCACCTCATTTTCAGATCCATTGCGATGTTACAGAAATGAACCAAAAAAAGAGTATTTTTTCAGTTCCCTTAGGAACTTAAAAATAGCCTTTGTCCTTCCCAGTGACACACGCTACCTGTATGCCAAATTTCATCAATATTGGTAGAGGTGTTGAAGCTTGAAAAGGTAACAAACAAACACATTTTCACATTTATTATACTATAGTAAGGATGGGGCTCGCCACTATAGCGATGCATGCTACCTTTACAAATCTGGCCTTCGCCTCATTGTATTGCCTGACTTACCCAAGAAATGGGAAGAGACCCGTTCTCCAGCATTGGCAATAATGTAGCTGAAATGTACGAAAAATTTAAAATTTACAGTATATCTGTAAAAGCTTTATCGTATTGTGCTTGACAATGTAAACATACCTACTGATATCTGATACTATTTGAAATGAATGCCTGTCTGGCGTTACATTGCTTTTGTTGATTTAAAAGCCGATTATGAGTTATTTATAATTATTTCGTGGAAATCCTTTGATGTTAAATGTATGATTTCCATTTCTGAGAGAAGATAATAATTATTAACAGTTTCAGTTAAAAGAGGTACCCTGGGGTAAACAATAAAATTATTAACAACACAGAATTCGGAAACTCTTTTAAAAAGGTACCCAAGCGATTGATTATTAATTGCAATTTTTAATGAGAAAGTAACTAGTTACCCGCAACTTGGTTAGAATTGTTTAGAGAAAACAATTAGGGCGGTAATATTACATTCGTTATTTTTGAGGTCAATTACTCCTAAACGATAGAAAACACAAGGTTGAAAAAATACCCTTATTTTTGATGATGTTCAACGAAGTCAAAAGCTATTAGAAATACGATTGATCAGTTTTGGCTCGATAGAAAATTTTACACCGTTACTTTCAATTCTAGATAAGACTAATATTTTGAAGTATATTTTTTTTTTTAAATAGACAACAATTTTTTATTATGATTATGATAGTACAAAGTGAATAATAAAATATTTTCATTGTAGTTTTTGATTGAAACGAAAAACCGTTGAAAAAGTGAAAAAGTGTGGTTATTTTCTTTATTACTCTTTACACGTAAAGAAAAAGACAGAGACCACAGTCAATACTTCACCTTAATGGACATTTTTTATGAGTAATTAACAAGTTACCCGCAACTTCGTTAGAATTGTTCAGAGAGAAAAAAAATATAATTGAAGAATTGAAATATTTCTTACCCATAATTATTGGTTAGTTAGAAACTAATGCGAGAAGATAATAAAACTAACGGTATACTGACCTAGTTACATTTCTGGAATTGCTTTGCGTGAAGGTTTCAATATTGAGTTCGTCGAGTGAGATGTAGATACTACGTACAACAGTTATCTTATTGACGAAGTAGGAAAGTGGATTAAGTGGGAAGATGACATAAAAGGAAATGGACAAGGTTATGGATGGATGGATCATTACCCATTTCGTAGCTAAATCGTAGTAAGTCACGTTGTTACCAGTGTGGATAAAAAGCAGATACAAATAATAATAATAATAAATCATTATTTATTTCTTCCCACAAACATATTCACAAGATAAATTAAGAAAAAATAAATGTACAAAGATATGTTGGTGGGAGACTGGCGCCTAAATTAAGATGTAAATATTGTAGTATAGGTCACCAGAAGTATGAATCTAAGTGCATATAAGCCAGAAAAAAGAGGTTACCAAAAATTGGCGACCACAATTTGCTTGGTTTTTTTTTTAAATTCACAATGACCTTGACATCATCTCACCTGATGGTAAGTGACGATGGTGCCGAAGATGTAAGCGGACTTACCAAGATATCCCAACGCAGTAGGAAACTGGCTATCTTATCTTCAAGCCGGAACGTATCAATGCTATTACCGTTGATGCTTGGAGGCAAGACTTTGATAAGATAATGGTAGCTAACCAGGCGGGCTTAAAAAATGGCCTTCCACCAACCAAACCAAGTCATACAAAGTTAGACTCCACCGGAAATCGAACCCATGACCTCCTGATGTGAAGCTAATGGACTTAACCATTACGTCACGGAAGCGGTTAAAAATTAATTATTCTAATACCGATTTTAAGTTAAGAAACCGATCCAGGGTGGCAAGTGTTTATCGTTATTTAAGTGTTTATCAACGATATCCAGGTTGTTTAAAACCTTATAAACTGGGCCAAGTACGTTTCAAATCTTAAGTTTAAAAAAGTTAAAATTATATGATACTAGCTTCTGCTCGTGGCTTCGCCCGCGTGGACATTGCTTTTATGATTGTTTTTGAAGGTGAGTGGTGCGAGAGCCGCAAGCTACAGATCCCTCAGGAACTGTACCGGGATATTCTGATTAGCAGTCTGTCACTTCTCATCCCCTCAACCAATTCTATACAAAAAATCACTTCAATCCGTTGTTCCGGTGCCATGCCGCGTGCGCGAGCGTGGGAACGAGTTTTCCCCAGATCCCACGGGAAGGAGGTCAGGATATGCTTAGTAGTAAATTATGACATTTCCCACCCCCTCAACCATCTCTGTGCAAAAAATCACAACAATTCATTGTTCCGTTGGGACTAAAGAAAATATCCAAAAAAAGAGTATTCTTTCAGTTCCCTCAGGAACTGCATCGGACTGTGCTATTTTCACAGAATAAAAAATACCCTATGTCCTTCCCAGAGTCACAGGTTACCTGCATATTTCATCAAGATTCGTCCAGGTGTTGAAGCGTGAAAAGTTAACAAACAAACACATTTTCACATTCACAATTTTAGTAAGGATAGTATATACTATATATAGTATATTATACTATAATATAGTATATGGTAAGGATTAAAAGTGTCGGTGGCTCAACCGGTAACGACTCGGTCCATCTAACCAGAGGTACCGGGTTCAAATCTGGACGGCCAATGTACCAATGAGTTTTTCAAAAACTTACGTACATACTTACCGATTGCTTTAACGGTGAAGGAAAACATCGTGAGGAAACCTGCACACGCCTGCGAAGAAACTCGAAGCTTGTGTGTGAAGTCGACCAACCCGCACTGGGCCCGCGTGGTCGACTAAGGCCTAATCGCCCTGATTCAGGGTAGGCTCGAGCCCCTCGGTGGGGACGTATATGAGCTGTAATGATGAAAACATTTCTTCGATTGTATAGTTTCTTATTTTTTTGTGGTATGTATTCAGTTTCATTCGATTTTTTCAACGCCATGGCTCATATACCTTATCTCGAACATGCCGGAACACATCATACTGTTAACGTTGATGTTTGGTGGCAAGATTTAGATAAGATTTCACATTTATTAGTAAGGAATGTCAAAAAGTTTTTCGGCATCATACGCAAAATTTCATTGCAAATTCTCTAAACTGCGCTTGCCAATTCGGAAATAAAGTGCCATGTTCTCAACTTGGGCTCGGTCCAATATATCATGCCAACTTCATGTAACATGCAGCAGAAATCGACGCATGCTGTGAATCTTTCCTGCCACACTTTGATTTGTGAGTTCAGCGTATTTTGGAAGTGAAACTCGATGTACGCCAAAATCTGTGTAAGTTTATCGTTTCCAGACCATTTTTAGAATTCCGTAGTCTAACTAGGAACCCTAAAAGAATCGATGGCTCAACCGGTAACGACTAGATCATTCTAACCAGAGGTCCCGGGTTCAAACCCGGACGGACAATGTACAAATGAGTTTTTAGAAACTTACATACATATCATTCTAATCGCCCTAATTCAGGGTAGGCTCGAGCCCCTCGGTGAAGACGTATATGAGCTGATATGATGACACATATATACTTACCGATTGCTTTAACAGTGAAGGAAAAAATTGTGAGGAAACCTGCACATCTGATTCCAGATGTGAATGAAGGTCGCGTTGCACACGTCCGTAAGTGTGAATATAAACGCCCTAAACGTGACAGCGGGTGATGGTAAGTGCAACACCAGGCAACCGCCGCCCATCCCTTGGATAGCACGGTTAATTGTGCCACATGATTAGAGAGAGACTAGGAACCCTTATAGTTACGCTATCTCCATCTGTTTGTCTGTCTGTCCGTCGATAGGTCTCGGCCGTTTTTCTTAAAGACTATTACAGCTATCAAGCTGAAATTTGGTATGGTTTTATAAATCTGTTTTATATTTTTGCAATGTGTGGGTGATTGTTATGTTTACCTATCCTATGTGTGGGGTACCGTTGAATAAGTCTTTTGAAACTACTGAGGGTTTGGTAAAATCATTTTTCATACCTGTTCTCATTACATAGTTCTTATTCACTTATTCTCTCTTTTTAAATACCTCCATCTCTCTCACGAGCCCATGATTGTCCATTGCGTTGAGGAGCCTTGAGCTTAGCTCCTAGTTTGTTAACTCAATAAGAAGAAGACAGTATCCACTTTGAAATATATTGTTTGAAGTATAGTATTAAACTAAGGTACTAATTGGTGGAGCTTGACAAAACGCTGTCTTTTCTTATAACATTATGTGAAATGATCATCATTATATAAGCCGAGAGACGTCCACTGCTAGACAAAGATCTCCCTCAAGGATTTTCATAACGACCGGTCCAGCGGCTTCCCGCGACCTTAACCAGATCGTCGGTCCATCTAGTGGGAGGACTTCCTACACTACGTCTGCCGGTGTGCGGTCGGTCACCACTACAGAACTTTACTGCCCCAACGGCCTCTGTTGTGTGAAATAAAGGAGGTAGCAATCTACTTAATTTGAACCTCAGACCATGGGTTCATTGCTTGTTCTTTGCGTGCCCTGGCTTACTAGCAAGGAACTCTGCGTGGCCTCGGTGAAGTACACTAGAGACTTGAAAGTAGCCCAAGGATATTAGGCTAATCGTAATAATGCTTCTATATTTTATACAGGGTCACTGGTTAAACGACAAACGCGTTTCAGAAGGTGAATGTGAAAACGAAACTTGACATTTTTTCCCAAGATGGTGTAACAAAATTGGTGTAGGACCCGTTAACTGGGGGTTCTACTCATCATACTGAACAACTTTTGTTCTACAACTTTGCTGAAATCGCAAAAAAAAATACTTTTCATACAAATCGATCAGCTGATCGGCCAATTTTATGCATTTTAGTCTGAGAATTGACTTTGAGTTCCTTGGGAAGAGTTGTTCAGTATGATGAGTAGAACCCCCATTTAACGGGTCCTACACCAATTTTGTTACACCCTGTATAGTTTTTTTATCAAAAAAGAAATTGGACTTGATACAAATCGGACAGCAATGAGCTGACCAAAATAAATGTGGACTTCTCATACAAAGTTGGATAAAGAATCCACCTTTGTATGAGAAGTCCACATTTATTTTGTCAATTTCTTTAGGGCATGTTGTACAGTTTTGTCTTTTCATTAAACTTCTGAAAGGCGTCCATCATTCAACCGTCACCCTGTGTAAAGACCTAAGACATAAAGACAAAAAGTAAGTATAAGTTTCAATGTTCGGGAAATCTAATTTTGTTAAGACCTAGCCAAGTGTTGTCGTCCATTAACTAACAAATTACTAAGATAACAATCAAACTACTACAAAATTGGCTATTCAACACTAAGCAAAGTTATGTCGCAACCATTAGTACAAGACATAAATACTGAAGAACATGACTGGCGACACGCCAAGCTCTTCCGCCTTTGCAGCAAGTGTGAACTTCCGTAGGTTTGAGAACGTTGTATCGAAAATCAGTTTGTATAATACTGCTACGTCGAACTTTAATGTAAAATTTACAAACCAGTTAGGGTCTACCCTCAGACCAAATTATTTTTAAATATTTTTCTCTCATAATATCAAGGCTTCTATAAAAGATATTATGGGCAATCGAGAGGGACAGAACTATTCTTCAAAAAAGGACGTACTTACATATTCTCTCTTCTGAAATAGCTCTGTCTCTTTTGCGGGCCCGCGATCGTCCATCGTGTAGAAGAGCATTGAGCTTAGCACCTAGGTTTCTAACTCAAAAATGAGGAAGTTAAATACCCCTTAAGAGTCAAGAACAAAGAAGTATATATCCACTTTGAATTATTTGTTTTGAAATGTAGTATCAAACTTAGTTAGTTAATCGGTGATGCTCAACAAAATGCCGCTGTCTTTTCTTACACCACTATGTGAAATCACCATCATATCATCAGCTGATAGACATCCGCTGCTGGACAAAGGCCTCCCCCAAGGATTTCAACGACAACCAGTCCTGCTCTGCCCGCACCAGTGGCTTTCCGCAACCTTCACCAGGTCGTTGGTTATTTTTGTCCATTGTATAGTTATCTTTGTTTTTATTTATTTTTGTAGAATAATAGTTGCTGTTTTGTAGTTGTTGCATCAGATCGCGATGATAGGTATGTCGGAGCGCAAGGACGTGGCGCCATCTATGCATGCGTCGAAGCACCGTGTGTTTTATCTTGAAACGTCAAGCGGTTAGCTAGGGTAGTAATAATAGTCATCTTTGGCCAAGGCGTGGTCTGTGCGAGACCGGAACCCGGAAGTTGGTAGTGTTGGTACTTGTTTGTTAGCCAATCAGAATCGTTGTGATTATCGAACCATTAAATGACAATTCAACCTACCTACAGAGGCTACGACAGAGTCGCCAATTATTTTACAAGCACTTTTGATCGAGCAGCTGAACTGTCAACTTGGGAAGCCAGCCCCGTGCCGAACTCATCGCAGTCAATAAAATAATCGGTTTTCATCCGAATCATCGTGAAGCCTCGTGTTGCAAACGTGTGTGAATATTGATTGTACACTCCAAAACTTCTCAAAGACGAGTTTATTTCTTAGATCCGGCCAAAACCCTTCTGATGATCCGAAAGGTATGTATTAAAAATAAAATTAGACGCACATCCAGAAAGTACAGCCCAGTTATAATCTTCACAGTGAAATCTAAAGCATAAAGTACATCACACTTCAAATATATTGTAAAAAAAATCTTAAAATTAAATTTCACATCTAATTATTAACTATTTCCCATTTAAACCGAGAAATTACCTAACTACGCTAGAAACGTGTAATACTAATGATGTTGTGCCTCATGTAATAAAAAAAATATCAAGACAATAATCGGTAGGTAAATATAGTGCACTGTATCATACGTGTTTTTCAGTTCCAGGATTCCCAGCTGTTTATGATTACTGCCTAACGGTTGAACAAACGGGCGGGCATTCACCTTTTTGGGCGGTTTAAACTACGATGAATGTTTGTAAAAAAGTCTTATAAATACCAGATACAAAGTAACTCTTTGGAATATTACACATATCTTATTAAATCCATATAATTATATTCATAAATATGACCCCTATTTCTTCGTGTCACGCTATAACTTGAGAACGGCTGACTGATTTCGCTATTTTTTTTTGTTGAGTTCGTTATTGTCAGGAGAAGGTTCTTATGTAGGGTAGGGTAGGGTAGTGTAGTGTAGTGTAGTGTCGTGTAGTGTAGTGTAGGGCAGGGTAGGGTAGTGTAGGGTAGGGTGTTGTAGGATAGGTAGTGTAGGGTAGGGTAGTGTAGAGTAGGGTAGGGTAGTGTAGTGTAGTATAAGGTGGTACGAAGTTCGTTGGGACAGCCAGTTGAATGAATAAATAAGACAGTCGTTAGACTCCGTAATGGTCAAGTCAACAATTTCGATAAATTTAAATTCGGTGTAAGGTTTCAAATCTTTTCCGTATGATGCTACAGATAGGAAGTGACAGAGAAATGTGAATATTCAAATTCCTAATAAAATATTCCGAGACATTTCTGTTCGGCAGAATTTTTTGGTTGTCGTGACATTGGCCAGAAAAGATATATTTTATCTTTTATGCTCGTAAATTCTAGGATAAGTTATAGCTGGAGTTTTCGTCTGAATGTGATATTATACAGATGTATCTTTCTTCTAGTTACGAAGTAACTAGTATCTCATCTGTGCTTCTAGCACGAAGTAAACAGTATCTCATCTGTGATCTAGCCTTTAGACTTATCTAAGTCTCAAGGCTAGACGTATCTTTGACTGACCTGTTGGTCCAGTGGCAGCGCTCTTGCTTGCTAGGCCGAGAGTCGTGGGTTCGATCCCCACTCAGGGCAAACATTCGAGTGATAAACTGGTTTGTTTGCTCTGTGTCTGGGTGTTCAATATCTATAAATGTATTCATTTAAACGTATATAAAAGTATGTATATCAGTCTCTAGTCTCTCTTCTGGTCGCGTTGCACACGTCCGTAGGTGTAAATCTAAATGCCCTACAAATGACCGCGGGAGATGTTAAGTGTGACACCAGGCAACCGCCGTCTGTTCTTTAGATAGCACGTTTATTAGTGCCACACAATAAAAGAGAGAGGAACAGACAGAGATAGAGAGTACAGGAATACCTATTTCGTGGCCAGATGACCGTGGTATTTTATTTTGGTTTTGTAATTTTTGACAGTGAGCTTGCTAGATGTAGTCGTCTAGTTTCAATACGCACAATAAATGCTCGCTTAAATGTTCGTGCGGATGGTGGCGCATCGGGAGCCAGGTCGTTCCTTTCCCTCTTATATGGTTGATGGGAGCGATAGCTGACTCTCTCGTTATACTCGTGAACGGGAGCTGTTCATGTGAACTGGCCTACTCTTGTCAAAGGCATCAATAAAGTTCAATGATTTTTATGTATAACTTTTCATGTCATATTGTTTTCATGTTCTAATGACATAATCTGGTTTATATCAAGGATTGAATTTTGACGTTAATAATTAATGATTTTTTATTTCTTGATTTTTCACAAATTCATTTTTATTATTATTTTAGAACTATCAGAAAGAGTGTAATTTGCACCTTTTTTGAGTGAATTTTGAATAAATCTTGAAATAATAATCAGGCTGATTCAGCATGTAATGATGATGCCCATCATTACACCAGCAAAAAGACGTCCAATATTGGACATAGGCGTCCCACGAGTGGAAGGGTTTTGCCGTAATCGCCACTATGTGGTTGCAAAGTAAGAGGAGAGGAGACTGTTTCCTATCCTACGAGGGTCATCTCTTACATCTCATAAGGGAAGAGATGGGATGTACCATTTTAGGAGCTTTTATTTTATTTTTATGTTTTATAGAAGATTTTATTATTTGTTTCTCTATATACCTTTATCGCAACATAAAAGTTTAATTGTGGGACTCATTTTTTTCAAAAAACATTAAAAAGGAAAGGGCTTTGAAATTTTTTGTATGAAGACTGGCATAGTACCAGATTATCCAATTTCAAAACAGCGTCGCAAAACTAAGTCTGTGTATTTGCATAGAAGACATTTAGACAAACAAAATCATTTTGCATTTTTTATATACACAATTGGTAAGCCCTTAAACGTAAATTTACGCCAATAATAATTGGACTTACAGATATAAAATAAAATATGGCCAGTTATTCTGCAATTTCATGTACAGTTAGTTATCTCCGTAACATTTTAGGAGCTTATGTTGAATTATTTTTTTTGTCTATATGGGGTGACTTTTAATAAGTTCTTGATAGCAAAGGGTATGAATGTACTTGTGATTACAAACAACTTTTCCAAAGAAAGTATGTGTCAAATATGAAAAAAAAAATTGGTCCCTTATACATTTTTGCCGATTTGATAACTTATTATGTATTGAGGACCAAAAATTTCTTTTTCTGATTTGACAATATAGTTTCTTTGGGAAAGTTGTTGGTGGTAACGAGTACATTCATATCGTTTGCTATCAAGAACTAATTAAAAGTCACCCTGTATATGCTGTCCAAATATAAAGGTTTAATTATGCGACGAAACTTTATCAAAAAAATAAAATGGACTATGCCAATAATTTTCAAACCCCTTTGCTTGTTTGCTGAATTCCTGCTATCTTTTTATCTTCATCTTGATCTCGACAATGTCTAGTCCACATGAAACCTAGAACAATGGACTGTAGTTAGATTTAAATATGCAAATAAGATTCTGGGTCTCCCATTTGATAAGAAATCGTGAATATCGTGGCTCGCTTTGTGTACAAACCATGGTAGATATAAAACTGGTGATTTTCATGTAACATTGGTTCACAAATGCCATGCACGATCCAGTACAATATCACAAATACTATTAAAGTTCAAGTGCCACTGTGGGTTGCTATTCTCTAACAGATAATAATGAAAATTACAATGGTTGGGGATGGTTCGTTAGACGGCAAAATATTATATTTTCGATAGCTGCTTGCGTGCGTCGCGTTTTCAGACTCTTACAATTTGGGAATCTAAATCAATTAGGTAATAGTGAATAATGAATAAGAGTTGGGGTGGTACTATTCGAGGGCCGCACCAAAGGTCTACTTACAGATTTATGATAAATTAGGTGAGCTGAAAACTAAAACATGCATACACTCCTCATTACTGATTACAGCAGCTGCTGGGCACTCGTCGCCGTCAGGATGGCCGTATCAGAGCGCTAGAAGGTGGCTCCACCTATACATGCATCGATGCGCCGTGTGTTTTGTCTTGAAATGTCAAGCGGTTAACTAGGGTAGTAATAATAGGTCATCTTTGGCCAGGATGTGCTCGTTGCGAGGCTGGAACTCAGTTTTATGTGGTATTGTTGGTACTCTTGTTTGTTTAGCCAATCAGAATCGTTGTGATTATGGAATCAATTAATGACAATGCAGCCAACCTACGGAGACTACGATAAAGGCGCCAATTATTTTACGAGCACTTTTGATCGCGCAGCTGAACTACTGTAAACAACTTACTATCAACTTGGGGAGCCAGCCCCGTGCCAAACTCATCGCAGTTTATGAAATAATCTGTTTTTATCCGAATTATCTTGATTCCTCGCGTTGTAAACGTGTGTAAATATTAAACGTACACTCCGGAACTTCTCAAAGACTAGTTAATTTCTGAGATCCAGCCAAAACCCTTCTGATGATCCGAAACACATTTCCAACAAATAATTAAGTAAGTAAAACAATTAATAAGTATTTACTTGACAACTGAATTGTTCTTTACGTCCAGGTTCTTTTGCTTTGGCTTGAATTTTCGTATGATATTATTAGTGCCGCTCCTTATGCGCCCACATTGCTTGAATGGCAAAGCCAGTGTACAGTCTGCAGTCAAGTTTACTCGCACAGACTGAGTGTTCGGATCGCGAAATCTAGTGCTTAGTTCATATAATATACCGATGCCTCAAATATAATGACCACCATAGTCACTTGTATGATATCGTTGTTTATCATCATCGTCGTCATCATCATAACCAAAAAAAACTTTTGGACAAAGGCCTTCCCAAGTTTCAAATCGGCCGGTCCTAATCTGCTAGCCTGCAGTGGCTTTTCGCGACATTCACCAGGTCGTCGGTCCACCGAGGGGGAGGTATGCTTACGCTACTTCTTTCGGTGCGCTACCCTCCGATTGTTGTTTATATTATGAAATAAGTAAAAGCTAAGAGACGACCTTTCAAATTACAAATCAAAAAAAAACAAATTAAGTCCAATACCTCGGTCATATCATCAACTCAATTCAATTCAATATATTTATTCAAAAGAGCGTCGGTGGCTCAACCGGTAACGACTCGGTCCATCTAACCAGAGGTACCGTGTTCAAATCTGGACGGCCAATGTACCAATGAGTTTTTCAAAAAACTTACGTATACATATACTTACCGATTGCTTTAACGGTGAAGGAAAAACATCGTGAGGAAACCTGCACACGCCTGCGAAGAAACTCGAAGGTTGTGTGTGAAGTCGACCAACCCGCACTGGGCCCGCGTGGTCGACTAAGGCCTAATCGCCCTGATTCAGGGTAGGCTCGAGCCCCTCGGTGGGGACGTACATGAGCTGTTATAATAATAATAATAATTCAAAATAGGTGCAAATTACACTCTTTCTGATAGTCATAAAAATAATAACAATGTCATTTGCGAAGAATCAAAAATAAACAATAATTAGTTAATAACGTCAAAATTAAATCCTTGATATAAACCAGATTATGTCATTAGAACATGAAAACAATATGACACGTAAAAGTTATACATAAAAAAAAATCATTGAATGCATTTAACAAGAGTAGGCCAGTCCACACGGACAGCACCCGGTCACGAGTATAACGCGAGAGTCAGCCATCGCTCCCATCAACCATTATTAGAGGGAAAGGAACGACCCGGCTCGATGAAGCAGGCTTAGAGAGACAACGCCGTGCTATCAGCGTAAAGAGAACATGCTCGCGCGTCGCTTTCAGCGGTTCAGCCGTCCCGTTCAACACCCACTGTTCAATACCCACTGCACGAACCTATACACGGCTGAACTATGGTGCAAATGCACAAAGGCTTCGCACAATAAAATTCGCGTGCAATAAAACAATGCGTGGCGGACGCTCCAGCGCCTGCCGCGGTAGTACAGTGCGTCGGAGATGTTCATGGCCAACCGCGTGCACAGCTGGGCGGCGCTGATGAGCCACACGGCGGCGGGCGCGGTGGAGCGCCTGCGCCGCTTCACCAACTCCGTGGTGCAGGCCGCCCGCAGCTGCCTGGCAAGCCCCATCCATGCTGCCTGGGCACGTCAACTAACTGGACCTACTTAGCGTGATGTGATTGTATGTGTGTGAGATGTTGTTAATTTGTGTGATTTAATTTTATTGTGTTTAAAATTTTTAATCAATTTTTTTTTATTCACAATTGGTAAACGCTTGATAACATCAACATCTCAATTTTATTATTTTTGATATGGAAATATTTTCTGGAATATATTGGCACAGATTACTAAATAGTTACTTATATGGGTAATAATAATAAAAAAAGATGAGCCGGCGCGGGACGCCTGGCAGATATGAAACACACACTACTATATATAGTATGTATATAATATATTATGTACCGTCACCACGGCATGCGTCGCCAGAAATCGATTTTACGTGCGGCTATAGATGTTTCACATCAAAAAATTACACTTCTGTGACTCTCAGGTAAACGAGTAAATTCCAAATATTATGTTCAAGGATTCTTTACACGTCACAAAGTAAGCCTGCTTACTTATTTAGTATTCGCTAGAAGCTCAAGTGGGATATTTGCCTCACTTTACCCTACTTACCCAAAACCTATGTAGCGGCTATATCTTTATGTAGGGACCTATGTATATAATTTGAAAGGAAACGGTAATGTTTGTCATTGAAGTTAGTGTTAGGGCTGTTCTAAACTTCCAAGAAATTCACTTTGCTGTTTCTTTTGAGGCTTAAGCGACAATTGAGTAAGTAATTAAGTTAATTAAAAAATACATTTTGTACAAGTTGTTTACTTAAATGTTACTTAGTTTTTTACAACAGGTGCTAATATTTTAAATAATCAAAATTATAAAATTAAAACATCAATTACAGTGAATAATTTATAATAGGACAGCTTGCTGATTTAAACATTGGCACAACAAAATGTCGTTTTTGACAGATGATGTTAAGTAGGTAACTTAGCTTTTTTAGGGTTCGTACCCAAAGGGTAAAAATGGGACCCTTACTAATACTCTGCTGCCCAGACGTCTGTCTGTCCGTCTGTCACCAGGCTGTATTTCATGAACCGTGATAGCTATACAGTTAAAATTTTCACAGATGATGTATTTCTGTTGCCGCTATAACAATTACTATAAATTTGAAAAAGTTAAAAATAAGGGAGTCTCCATACAAAAAAAGGGTTTTTTTAAATGTAAGGAAACTAGTGCCATGTAGTATGAGGGTACGGAACCCTTTGTACTAGCGCCATCTAGTATGAAGGTACGAAACCCTCTGTGTGCGGTTCTGTCTCGCACTTGGCCGGTTTTTTTAGACTTTTTAGCGAGATAATGTAGCGTCCAGTTTGTAATTATTTTTTTTTTAAAGCAACATACCTTGGTTTTTGATGTTTAATATTGATAGTGAATTATTTAGAAAAGTTCCATATAAGTGTTTGTTGTGTAGAATAATAAAACAAAAGTGTGTATGTTGTGGTTTGAGTTCCCACAAGAAGTCCGCGAAAGCTTCAGCAAAAGTACTATCACTTTGTTGGAGTGTGTAGGTCAGGTTAGTTTGTTGTAGTGTAAGTGACAAAGTTGACAATGATTGTAAAAAATAATTAAAACTGTAAAAGAAGTGAAAAACATTTATGAATTCGGCTGAAGGACTCGTTTCCGTGGCCAAGAAAAAAAATACTTTGTCTGAGACAGAGAAGTTAATATAATGAAAATTACTGAAGAAGTAAATTCCACAATGTAATTTACTGAGAAATATGTACTGAATACAATTATGTATGGTCAACGAACCTTAGCCTGCCTTAAAAGGGCGAAAAAAAGTAGGTACGTAGGTAGTTAGTCATCGTCACTTACCATAAGGTGAGATGATGCCAATAGCTTACCAACTGCAAATGAAAAAAAAAGGTAACTCAAATGACTAATCCATCAATTACCCAAAGGAGTTTTTTGGTGGGATTTGTGGTAAACGCATTCGTAGTTTTATTTTGTTGTTTTTGCATTGTTTTCTGCTGAGACTTTGTTCAAGAAGTTGTATATTTTAGATAAAATCGTCTAGTGCACGTGAGTAATGTGGAAAACAAGAAAATAAAACGAAAGAGGACGTAAGAAACCAACTTGCACTGGTGCAGTTTTATAGACGCTTTCAGCAACTGGGTGTTGAACCTCAGAATGAGGCTGCTGCTAATGCTGTCAAGAACTTCAGAGAACATTTGTAATGACCGGAGCATAGCCCGGAGCATACTAGCATTATAAATCAAAAAACAAAAGGACTCTAAAATACGAAAAACTAGTCTGTATGGCCATAGATAAAGTTTGGCCTTTTCCGCTATTTTCAAAGCCGGAAAGAAGAAACCAAAAAAAAAATCAACTAGTACCCAATGACTTATATATTGTAACTCTTTGCCTGCGTCAGTGTTTCCCGATTCCTATAACTCGGGGATCTTCAAGGCAAGAGTGAATAGGCATTATTTGAGTCTGCGTGTACCATCCTCGACTGCATCATCACTTACCATCAGGTGAGTTGCAGTAAAACGCACTCAAATTTTTAATAAAAAATAATAAAAAAAAACTGGCGTGATACTACCCAAATCCACTACGTCTTAATTCACCATCTTCTACAGTATTTGGTTTGTATAAAAAAATCGGTTTGGTAAAAAAACTGAGTCATTTGAAATTATATATTAAAACTAGTGGATGCCCGCAGCTTCGCTCGCGCAGATCCCGATTTTTGCGGTTCCCGTTGGAATTTCCCAAAATTCTTTCTTAGCGGATGCTTAAGTCATAACATCTACCTGCATACCAAATTTCAGCCCCATCCGTCCAGTGGTTTGGGCTGTGCGTTGATAGATCACTATGTCAGTCAGTCAGTCAGTCACCTTTGAGTTATATATATTTAGATAAATTTGTGAGATGTGATCAAACGCACTTTAATTGAATTTAAAATTAAAAGTTAAACATTCAGAGATATGCTAATATTATGCTTATTATTTATTTAGTCAGTTAATTAAGTTGATTATTTCTCTGCCCGTATTGTAAAATTAAGTATTTCGTGCTTTTCTGTAACTAAAGGTTGTCTGGAAGAGATTGCTTTAAGCAATTAGACCGCTTACTGTACATTATATACAATACAGCGAAATAAGTGTTTGCTGCAGTTCTGCTTTGCTATAATTTTCTCCATTCGTATACAATCCTTTTGTAAGTGTGAACTAGCCTTTAGGAGCACAAGTCACACACAACAGCTACGCAAAACTAGGCTATTGCTGGCTGGAAACGGAAATAGAGGCCGCACGTCGCCGGCTGTGGAAATGACGTCATAATTCTCTGCGTCGGCGCATCGTTCGTTGATGGTTTGATTATAGTGGCATTAAGTGAGGCATTGTTTGCGAAGTGTAAGTAATTTGTTAGTTGTAATTTATTCTTCACGGGCAAGTCTTCTGCCCCTCTTTTTGCGTATTTCTTTTTAGGTTTTGTCCTCCTAGGTGAACCATAAGCGGATGTACGAGACTTTACCCCTCGTAGACCTAGGTGGACATTGGTGGAAGCAAGGAAGTAAGATGTTTGTGGTCCCACCTGCAGCTCAAAATATTTTACCTTTTTTTTATTTACCATTGGTAAGCCCTTGGCATCATCTCACCTGATGGTAAGTGACGATGATGCCGAAGATGGAAGCGGGCTTACCAAGATTCCCCAACGCAATGGAGAACTGGCTATCTTATCTTCAACCTGTCTTAATACTCCTGTATGAGCGGAACCCTTAGGCAACGAGCGACTCCTGATACCACGTTTGAGCTTCCTATTCAGTCGAGATTAATTCGAAAGCAGTGTTATTTATTTGTATCGCGAGAAAGAGTTTAGAAGATAACAAATAAAAAACTGGCCAAGTGCGAGTCGGACCGCGAGTCCGAGGTTTACATACCACCATACCTCTCCACACAACCATAACAATGATCATCATCATCATATCAGCCGAAGGACTTCCACTGCTGGACATAGGTCTCCCCCAAGGATCTCCACGACGACCGGTTCTGCGCTGCCCGCATCCAGCGGCTTCCCGCGACCTTCACCAGGTCATCGGTCCACCGAGTGGAAGGCCTGCCTACACTACGCTTACCGGTGCGTGGTCGCCACTCGAGAACTTACTGCCTTAACGGCCATCTGTTCTACGAGCAATGTGCGCCGCCCACTGCCACTTAAGTTTAGCAATTCTGAGAGCTTTGTCGGTTACTTTGGTGCTCCTACGGATCTCATCGTTTCTGATTCGATCACGCAGAGAAACTCCGAGCAATGATACCTATTCATTATACTAACAAAATATATCATCGCGAGCGACAGATTTTTTTTATTCATTAGTTCGGACTTCTTAGCGAGAGTACAACTCACACTTGACCGGTTTTTATTGTATTTTACTGTCTATTTACTGTAGAATTTAACCGCCTCCGTGGCGTAAGGGTTAGTCCATTCGCTTCACACCAGAAGGCCACAGGTTGGATTCCCGGCGGGGTCAACTTTGTAAGACTCGACTTGGGCATTTTCATAGCCCGCCTGGCTAGCTACCACCATGTTATCTAAGTCTTGTCGCCAATCATTAATGTTAACAGCATTGATGTGTTCCGGCTTGAAGATAAAATAGCCAGATCCCCATTGCCTTGGGGAATCTTGATAAGCCCGCATCCATCTTGGGCATCATTGTCACTTACCATCATAACTTTAAAAAACTTAAAAAAAAGAATTATAATTATTAATTATAATCATACCAAGTTTTACGCTTGTATACGTATGTGTTACACTTGTTACTATAGAGCAAAATCAAAAATACCTCTGAAACACTTATAAAAACTGGATGCAGGTAGCACAGAACCGGTCGTCGTGGAAATCTTTGGGGGAGGCCTATATCCAGCAGTAGACGTCCTTCGGCTGATATGATGATGATGATGATGACTTATAAAAAAATATTTTTTTTAAGTTTTTCCCTACCCTACCCTACACTACCCTACCTTACCCTACACTAGTCTACCCTACACTACCCTACCCTACCCTATACTACCTTACCCTACACTACCCTACCCTACCCTACACTACCCTATCCTACCCTACCCTACCCTACACTACCCTACCCTACAACCTTCACAGATTTTCCATACAAAACGTCGTAATACCTACTAAGCGTTAATTTTTTTTAATTAATTTTTTAAGAGTCTACGGAACCCTTCGTACTTTACGCGTGATAGTGCACTTGATCGTACCTGCCTTGGCAACTTTTTTACTTATTGATTAACAGTATTAATATATTTTGAAAAACTTGTTATAAGTACCTAGCCAATTAATATCCACATTATATTATTCAAAACAATTGTGCAGTTTGAAAGTAAAACATATTTCAATATAAACATTTAAAATACATAGTCATAATAATAAATTTAATTGTACAGAAGCACTGCACATACAATCTCGCAAAAGCGAACATAATGATGATGATGATAATGACTTATAAAAAAAAAATTTTTTTAAGTTTTTCCCTACCCTACTCTACACTACCCTACCTTACCCTTCACTACTCTACCCTACACTACCTTACCCTACCCTATACTATCCTACCCTACACTACCCTACCCTACCCTACACTACCCTACTTTACTTACCTTATTTATTATGCATGCATCGTACATCTACCAGATACGCTAAACTACCAGTTTTATGATACAGCGTCCCCACACACCCTTTAGATATAAGGCCGCTATTCCTGCCAACACCATAAGGCGAAGGCAAAGAAAAACTACGGCAGGTTTTGTCGCCAAGACACTTGTCCTGGTACTCTGCAAGGCGAGTGCCTCGTGGAAAAAAAACACTACTAACTCTCCAGGTGGGTAACGGAGCTGTAGGCACGCTCACATCCCGCGGATTTCGCTACTGGCGGTTCGATCCCCGCTTGGGACGCCAGAGAAGCTGGCTCCCACATCTTCAGTTCGCAAAAGCGATCAGTCAACAACACGTAAAATCTGCTAAAACTAGCAATAGATTTATTATTATTAGTTTTTTTAATTCTTTAATAAGTTGGCAAGCAAAAGGAACCCTAAAAAAACCAAACAAAAATGATGGTTTTTAGGGTTCCATACCGAAAGGATAAAAACGGGACCCTATTATTAAGACTTCGCTGTCCGTCTGTCACCAGGCTATATTTCATGAACCGTGATAGCCAGACAATTGAAATTTTCACAGATGATGTATTTCAGTTGCCGCTATAACAACATATATTAAAAATTAGAAAAAGTGACAAAATAAGGAGGGTCTCCATACCAAAAACGTGATTTTTTAAAACGTGATGATGGTACGGAGCCCTTTGTACTAAAGCCATCTAGTATGACGGTACGGAACCCTATGTATGCCACTGGGCCGGTTTTTTTTATGGCAGCTAGCCAGAAGCCGGCCAGTATGCTTCGAAAAATTATCAGAAAAATCTTAATTTAAAAATTTGATCGCATTCGGACCTTATTAGCTGAGAAAAGTAAGATCGACGAACGGACGGACGTTTTTGGCAACATTATCATTAAACATTGCAAGCCTACTTCCATCGTCGGCATCATCGTTACTTACCATCAGGTGAGATGATGCAAAGGAATTATCAATTTTTGAAAAACAAATATATACAAAAGAATAGAAAAACAATATATATTTTTTTGTTTAAAAACTTTCTTTCATTAGAGAATCATTTTTTTCATGATGGCAGTTATTTTTATTATGTTCCCTCGCTGATATTAATATTAACCTATTTTATCCACCAAATAAGGCGACAATAGGCCCAGCCTACCAACATAACCTAATTCACAAACATGAGTATGATAATGTAGCTAAAATCAACATTACAAATCACACTGAATCACATGAAGGGTTGTGTCACAGTCCACAAATACTAAACAGAAGCTTAACTGCCATGCATGATATAAATTGTGATTTTAGGACAATCAAATCCAGGCGTATATAAGTACAGGACCGCGTTAAACGTTACCCCACAGATGAGATACTAGTTACTTTGTAAGTTACACCGTGAAATAAAAGGGGTTTCGAAGTATAAAAATTAAATAATATGCAAAGCGATTTCTGTAGTGACCTGTAATCTGCTTTAATTATACTGATTATCAGCATCATAACAGCTGAAAGACGTCCACTGCTGAAAAACGGCCTCTCCCCCTTCCCGGGACTTTCACCAGGTCTTCGGCCCATCGAGAAGTTTACTGTCCCAACGGCCATCGATTCTATTCTACGAGTTATGTGTCCCGCCCAATGCCACTTAAGAGTCTCCAGGAGGCTCGAGTTTCCACACAAACGGAGTTCCGCTTTAATACAAAAACTACATGCCGGATTGAATCCAAACTTTTTAAGTATATTGAGTAGACACATATCGATGTTTGTAATTAGTTTTCACCGTAGTAAATTTTAACGTAGCTAACTGAAAGCTTAAATTAGTTTTGTACTGAAAGTTTGAAGCTGCTCTTATTTTTTTCCGTTTTATATTAGTACATCGAAAACTAATTACAAACATCGATATGTGTCTCCTCAATATATTTGCAAAGTTTGGATTCAATCTGGCATGTAGTTTTTGTATTAAAGCGGAACTACGTTTGTATGGAAACTCGAGCCTCCTGGCGGCACTTAAGTTTAGCAATTCTGAGAGCTATATCTGTTACTTTGGTTGTCCTACGGATCTCCTTGTTTCTGATTCGATCACGCAGCGTACATTCTGATTGTACAGTTTCTTTTTCGGTTACAGTTTGCGATTTCGTGTTGTGGACTAACGTTGTGGTCTTAAAACTAAATTTCGCTTGAAGTTGACTTACTGTTTATTATTTGTACCTACAATGTAGGGATCTCAGTTACTCGGTACTACGTTATTTAACACTGTACCTATATGAACACACACACACACACACATAGGCAGTAAGTAGTTAATAATTTGACTGACTGAAATAACTCATGTGAAATAACACAGTCATTCTGTAATTTTTTTCTGTGATAATCGTAGGTATATACGTGATAAATAACTGAATTAATCATGGGAGAGAGTCGTCATTGACAAGTATAAATCTGGGATTACCTGTGTTATAAAAACCAAGGACTACAACAAAAACACATATATTTATATTACAAGGTAAACTTAAGGGAATGTGCCTATTCTTCTGTATTTTTTTAACAATTGTTAAGCTTTTTGCCTCATTTGACTTGATTGTGACTATGATGCCAAAGATTTCGCAACGCCATTGTGAATTTCACAACGCCATGGATTTCGCAACGCCATGGGGAACTGACTATCTTATCTTCAAGCCAAAATACATTTAATACTGTTAACATTGATGTTTGGCGGCAAGACGTAGATAAGATGGTCGTAGCTAGTTAGGTGGGCTTACAAAATGCTCTTCCACCAACCAAAACGAGTCTTACCAAGTTAGACTCCATCGGGAACATAACCCGCGACCCACTGATATAAAGCTAAGGGACTAACCGTTACGCCATGGAGGCGGTGAAGCTAATCGACTAAATATTATGTCACAGAGACGGATTTGGACGGCTACGTTCGTTTTAAATGTTATTAGCTCCTAGCCTTTTCTGAGGTCTGTACATAAGTAGGAGCATGTGCCATTAAGAATATTGAGTTATTGCATTCAATCGTTAACTTTGGGAGATAAAAAAGTTAATAGAAGGTTATGTGATAGCTTCCGAATAATCGTCTTCGAATTATTTACGAAAATGCCCTTTATGGTGTGTGTGTGCGAGTCTGTGTGTGTATGTGTGTGTGTGTGTTTGTGTGTGTGTGTTTGTGTGGGTGTGTATGTGTGTTTATATTTAACTACAATTTTTATTTTTGGTTTTTTGATTAAATTAAAATAAATGTAAATTTACCCATACAATTAAATCAAAAACAAAGTTTTCCCAAAAACGGCGCTATGGATGAACACCTAAAATGTCATGCTTAGTATATGGTATATCTGGAAAAACTCTGAAACATACTAGTCATGCAAAATAAGCTTTATTTTTTTTCTCAAAAATAGCGTTAAGGATATATTCGAAATTACCTGAAGAATGAAGTTTTCTTTAAAACTTAACCACTACCGAATCGAATGTATTGTTATGTAAAAGTAGGTGGCATATCGCTCATTTGGTACTACAATGACGTAATTAAGGTTTTTATCAAAAATGAGTTAAGTATGTCAAACGATATATTTAGGTTGGTTACTTTCGGGGTAAAATCGACGGTAATGTATTTTCATAAACTGCGGCTAGATGGCGTTGACGTCATTGTTACTTTTATAACAAAACGCAAGCATTCTACAGCTACAACGGCGATTTAGTCAGTTGTGCGGGGGAGTTCCTTGAAGTGAGGTGTCAGTTTGGTGCAACAACGACGGCAAGGTAAATATGACATCACTTTTATCCCCTCCTGGCGGAACAACGACGACAATGCTTAATTTTGTCGTTGTTTCCGTAAAGTGAGGACTTATTTTGTGTGCAACATTGACGAGACTATAAATGTGACATTTGTTTTATCTGCACTTGGCGGAACAGCGACGACAATGCTTAGTTTCGTCGTTGTTTCCATAAAGTTATTTTGTGTGCAGCAATGACCAAAAGATAAATGTGACATTTTTTTTATCTCCACTCGGCGGAACAGCTACAAAAAAGCGTAGTTACGTTGATATTTCCCCAGATATTATATTTATTTTGCGGGAAAGCGACGATAATGTAAATTATGAATTATGAATTAAACAACTTCTTAATTTTTTCTCCATTTTTTTGGGCAATTTATTTTTGAGGTCGGTACCAGCACACAGCTACTTTCGTATCAAATGTTTTAGATTCGATGGCATTGCTGACACCGACCTCAGAAAAAAATTTTAGGCCCCTAATTTAATTCGTATCTACCTTTGATAATTTCTTTATTGTTGGTTAATGTCGTGTATCTAAGTAAATAATATTATTTCATACTTTTGAGTGAATTTCATTTTGAAGTCGGTTTTTAAGTTTTTTAAACTTTTATTTTTATTTTATTTATTTTTAGTAATAATTCTATCTATCTAAAAACGTTATACCCAATCATCCACTCGCCCATAGGAACCATTAAATCATAAAGCATGTGTTTCATTAAAAGATACAGATTCCTGTAGCTTCCATCATCATCTTAACAGAATGAAAGTTAAGGAGTTAAATCTTCCATCATCAGCTCATCTGAATAATCTGAAAGAAGACAACTATCGGTCTATACTTACCGTATCTACGCAAAATATTTGAAGAATTATCCTCCATCTCCTAACCGTTAAGGAGTTGTACCTTCCTTCATCAGCTCATCAACATGAGATGATGACTAATAGACACCAAAACTTGAACAGTTTTAGGAAATACATGCAACACGTAATATGTGCCTATAAAATTTGAGGGTTGTTCTCGATTTCCCTGAGATCCAATCCTCAGATCCTGACTTGGTGACAATGGGACCCCCTCGAGAGTATACTCTTTCGAATAAAAAAAAGTATTTTGAAAATCGGTTCACAATCGGCGGAGATATCGCGTAACAAACATACAAAAAAAAACATACAGTCGAATTGAGAACCTCCTCCTTTTTGAAGTCGGTTGATAATGTATGTAAGTCAAACTCTTGAAATTTGCTTCTAATCGAGAAGTTGAGATTGTTTAAGTTTAAGTGAAATTAATCTTAGTAATACGACTGCAAGTTGATTAAGTGAAAGTGACGGCAAATTTTATATAAGTTTTATACGAGGTACCAAAAAATATTAACAGTGACGGATGATTAAAAATAATGGTTAGCTTTTGTCAACGTGTGTTAAGAATTTTAGTTGTAATTGAATCTGTTTTTTAGTTGGCAGAATTGAATTACTTATATTTTGGATGCGGGCAGCGCAGGACCGGTCGTCGTGGAAATCCTTGGGGGAGGCCTTTGTCCAGCAGTGGATGATTTGTGGCTGATATGATGATTATATTTATAATGAGTAAATATTTAGTATTAGGATTGAAAATTAGTCCCTATTGAGAAGTTGTTATTTATACGACTGATAGTTGAATAAATTCAAGCGACTGCGTTTTTCAAAATGTGATTTTCTGGTTAACAAAGTATTGTAGAAGTTACCAAATGAATAATTAAAAATGATTAAAAAAAACTGTTTCCTTCTGTAACCTTATATTGAGTTTTGTATGAAAGCATTACATATAATTAAAAGAATCCTGGTGGAACAATGACAAAATTGGGGGTGTCGCTCTAGTTTTTTTTAAATAAAAGAGATATTTATAAAGATAAACAGTTGACATAGACTACTCATAAAACTATAATACTTATTCCATGTTTTAAGTCTAAAATCATACAATAGTGATATATTTAAAGGTCATTAACTGGATGATGAAAGTTGTCATTTTTTTTAAATCGCTCTCCTGTAAAGTTACAAAAAGTGCATTTTCGTCATTGTAGTACCAAATGAGCGATATGACCACGGCTCTCTTCTTAAAATTACTAATAATATGTATTAAATACAACAATAGTAGATTGTTAATCAAGGGAAGAAAGTGACCCATTTCACTGGAGATATTTCTGGCGCTCAAACGAAGTGAGAGCGCCAATAGTTCGAGGGTGGAATGGGTCATTTCACCCGAGTTAAACACTCTACTTTTCATTTCGACTGTGAGGAAATGAATTATTTATATGATATAAAGTATTAATTAGATATCAATAATTTAAGCTTACCTATACCCAGCCTCCAACCTTTTCGCAATGGCCGCTAGCCACGACCGACTAGATTGTACCTAATCGAGATGGTCACGACGTGCATCTAGGTGGCCATGGCGAAAATTGAAAAAAAAGTGTCTTTTTATCATTGCAATATGGCGCGCAGCAGAATGATTTAATATCAACCTATAGATCTAAAAAACACGTCGTTTAATGTTTAGTTGAGTTTAGATATATGAAAACCTCTTATTTTAATGTAATTTAATAATATGATGTAACTCAATTATCTTCGAATCCGTGGCTGGCAATAAAAAAAAATTACTTTCCACCCTAGGGATGACAATACTTTCCACCCTAGGGATGACAATACTTTCCTCCCTAGGGATGGAAAAGCAATGTTCCGCCCGGCTATCTACTCATGAAAATTAAACTTTCCGAACAGGAGATATGAAAAATATATAACGTGTAAGTTGCTTGTAGATAGATATTGTGAAGTTTCTACATAGTAATTTCAGATGAGAATATTTTCTTGTTTCATACTTTTGAGAGCCTGATTGTTCTGTAGTCTGGTCTTAGTTTTCGAACTTACTGTATTGACATGTGTTTTCAATTAACAGTTGTATTTAATCTAAAAAAAAACCGGCCATGTGAGACTCGGGGTCACCCAAAGAGGGTTCCGCACCAAAACTTTAACTACTAACAGAACAAGAAAACTTTCAGTATATACTTTGTAAAAAAAGTTTTGCAAACTATATCGTGTGATAGATGAAAGGTCTTGTTGTGAGAATCTCAAACATTATTTTTTTATAATTTTAAGATAAATAAATATATTTTTCTTATAGCTCTAAGATAAATAGTTTTGAATTTATTAAAGATTTCATTCCATTTCCCCTTATCTCTTCAACTAATGGGATACAAATCTTGAAAAAAAAGGTACATGAGGTTAAATGCAGAGATTGCAGAAAAACTACAGGAAAACCTATGAGAAAGTCTAAAATCCTTCCGCTCCGACAGGAAAAAATAAATTTTGAAAGTCCACTCTGGGCAAAAAAAAGTTTTGCAAAGTTCAGTCTAAACGGAGCAATTATAAGATCATTCGTGTGGAAGTGATCCTATAATGGTTCCGTTTTTAACTTTTGTGGTACGGAACCCTAAAAATATTTAAAAATCACAGCCATTTTTACTGTGTCACAGCAAGGTATGACCTTTTTAATTAAAAGTATGGAAAATAAGGAACTCTCATCTTACTAATATTATAAATGTGAAAGTTTGTATATATGGATGTATGCATAGATGTTTGTTACTCTTTCACACAAAAACTCCTGAAAGTGGCTGAAATGTGGTAGATATTGGATTAACATATAGGCTACTTTTTTCCACGCTTGCGATCCGCTTGCAGCTCGCGCACTGCGCACCCTCGAAGCCAGTCATAGAAACTATGTTCACGCGACCGAAGCCGCTGGCAAAAGCTAGTATAATACTAAAACAATGAATATAACACGTTGTAATCACAAGAACAAGCATGTGGAAGACAGAATGGATTCATTTATACCCGTTTCTGTACCCACGGATATGATCAATCCAGGCTTAAGGGCGGTGCTACACCTAGTCAGAAATATATTGCGATATAGGTACAGGCTATATGAATCAAACCTATCAACCTCTATAAATATTTCGTAATGAAGGAATACTGTGATGACAAATTATAAAATTCAGTAAATTATATTTTAATTACGGAAGACGTGACGTAGGAAGACCTTCCACAGGGTGGGCCGACGACCAGGTTAAGTTCGCGGTAAACCTCTGGTCGTCGTGGTAATCCTTAGGGCAGGCCTTTGTCCAGCAGTAGACGTATTTCGGTCGATATGATATATTTTAATTACCAATTTATTTACTAGAATGACAATAACTAGTTTTTATATTCTTATTTAATATTTCTTTATTATTTGATTTTTTTTTTGCTATCCTTGTATTGTGTTACAAGCCTGAAAGGAAAAAATAACGTCCCCGCCCCCGCAATTTTTTGTCCTCCATGGTTACAAGATAATTATTTAATAACTTTTGCTAATGCCTTGATAAGGTTATTTGTAATTGATATACCATTTAATTTATACATGCATTTTGCACTTACTATCCTACTAATAATATAAATGTGAAAGCTTGCTTGTATGTATGGATGTTTGTTACTCTTTCACGCTTCACCACTGGACAGATCGGGATGCAAGTTGCCACAGATATAGTTGGGTCCTGGAATTTTGTCTAATTTTTAGTTTTTTTGATAAAGCGGCAACAGAAATATATCATCTGTTAAAATTTCAACTGTCTAGCTGTCACGGTTCATGAAATACAGCCTGGTGACAGACATACAAATAGACAGACGGACAGACAGTGAAGTCTTAGTAATGGGGTCCCGTTTTTACCATTTAGGTATGGAACCCTAGAAAATCGCCCAAATGCGTGTTGGACCGTGCATAATATAGGGTTCCGGAGTCATTAACCTGTTTACTTTTCCCTAATGGTTAAGTTTTTTTTTTTTAATATTATTAAAAATTTGAGTGCGTTTGACTGCAACTCACCTGATGGTAAGTGATGATGCAGTCGAGGATGGTACACGCAAACTCAAATAATGCCTATTCACTCTTGCCTTTAAGATCCCCAAATTATAGGAATCGGGAAACACTGACGCAGGCAAGGAGTTCCACTCCTGCGCTGTACGCATAATAAATGAAGAAGCGTAACGATTCGTGCGAAAAGGTGGAACATCAACAACAAAGGGGTGCAACCCCTCCCTGCGTCTCGTTGACCGACGGTGGAATGGAGCAGGGGGAATGAGGTCGTGAAGTTCTTGCGCGCACTCTCCGAAATGAATTCGATAGAATACCGATAGACAGGCGACTTTGCGGCGATGCTCAATTCTTTGGAGCTTATCATTGACTAGCTCGTCGTCACCAATGAGTCTCCATGCGCGTTGGTCGATAGCGTCCAAGGTATCCAGCTGATAGCGGGCTGATCCATCCCATAAGTGTGAACAGTACTCCATACATGAGCGGACCTGTGCTTGATACAAGGTAAGCAGCTGTCCAGGTGTGAAGTACCGTCTCACCTTAGAGAGAATGCCCAGCTTCATTGCAGCAACTTTTGCCTTGGACTCAATGTAACGACCGAAGTTAAGATTGGGTGTTAAATCCACGCCGAGGAGTTCCAGGTGGTCAGATATCTGAATCGGTTCATTCCGGAGAGTTGGAGTCAAGGTGAATGGACTCCTTTTGGCGGAAAAAAGACACGCCTGTGTTTTAGAGGCATTAAACCTTACGAGGTTGGAATCACCCCATTCAGACACTGCCTGAAGTGATAGGTTAATGCGCTCTATCATGGCCTCTCTCAGAAACAGCGTATCAGCACTGTTAGCTCGTGCACTGGACAGGTATCTTTCTACAACCGTGCTATCGTCTGCATAACCAATTATACCTGGTTTCAGCAGATCGTTTATGTGAAGCAGAAATAGTGTTGCGGAAAGAACAGATCCCTGAAGTACCCCGGCATCAATCGCCAATAGGTCTGAGGAACAGCCATCAACGACCACTCGAATAGACCGTTCCCTCAGGAAATCAGCTACCCAGTTACACAATCCCAAATAAAGACCATAAGAAGAAAGCTTGCCAATAAGGCTAGTGTGCCAGACCCTATCAAAAGCCTTCGAGATGTCGAGTGACACAGCGAGAGCTTCGCCATGCTTCTCGATGGCCTCGCCCCATATATGCGTAGCATACACTAGAAGATCTCCAGCAGATCGACCTGGGCGAAATCCGTATTGTCGATCGCTAAGGAGGTCATTGTCTTCTAGGTATGCCAGAATGCGGGTGTTCAATACACGCTCCATAATCTTACAGATTACGGAGGTGATTGCTATAGGGCGGTAGTTTGCGGGATCGGCACGACTGCCTTTTTTGGGCACCGGCTGCACGTTGGCCAGCTTCCAGGACTTTGGGACTATACCCGTTTCAAGAGAGAGGCGGTACAGACGTGTCAGAACAGGAGACAACTCAGGAGCGCAGTTCTTTAGCACTATAGCTGGTATACCGTCAGGTCCACTGGCTTTGTTCACGTCAAGATTGCGAAGTGTTTTGAGTACCTCCTTTTGCTTGATACGAATAGGGGGCATTGTAGTATCGCAAGGAGATAACTGGGGTGGTATTCTATTCGCTGTATCGAGACGTGAATTTTCGGCAAACATAGAGGCAAACAGATTAGCTTTCTCAGTTGCCGTGTGAGCCAATGATCCATCAGGTTTCAGCAGTGGAGGCAAAGACGAGCGGCAAAAGTTCGCCTCGACCGATTTAGCCAAGGACCAAAACGCCTTACTCCCAGAAGGGTAGGAGGCAAGTTTTGATCCGATACGGCTTATAGGGTCGAGGCGTGCCCTACGCAGCGTCTTTTTGTAGGACTTGGCGGCTTTATTGAAGGCTTTCTTTTTAACTCGCGTGTCCGGAGCTTTACGATTTCGAGCATAAGCTGAATGCTTTAGTGCTTCGGCCACTAAGCAATCAGCATTGAACCACGGGCGAGCTTTGCCCTCGAGAGAAATGTCAGAAAACGGGATATAATGTTCCATCGCCTGACATATGACTCTCGAGATTTCCGTCGCACAGCTCGACGGATCACTAGAAGAAAAGCACATTCGCCGCCAAGGATAAGATGCTAAGAAGTGGCGCATCTCATCCCAATCTGCTGACTTGTACTGCCATACCCGTCTAGAACCCCTAGGGCTGAGATCAGGTGGTGAACAAGACAGTACAGACTTTACCAGACAATGATCGGACGTACCCAAAGGTGACGATACTGTCACGTTATATTGGTCTTGTTCTGTTGTCAGCAGAAGGTCCAAACAATTTTAGGCGCTAGTACAAAGGGTTCCGTGCCATCATACTAGATACTATTTAGTTTCTTCAATTTAAAAAAAAAGTACGTTTTTTGTATGGAGATCCCCGATAATTGACTTTTTATTTATTTTATATAGTTATAGCGGCAATAGAAGTACATCATCTGTGAAAATTTTAACTGTCTAGCTATCACAGTTCATGAAATACATCCTGGTGACAGACGGACATACAGACGGACAGCGTAGTCTTAGAAATAGGGTCCCGTTTTACCCTTTGGAAACGGAATCCTAAAAAATTACCAAGTGAGACTCGGAGTCACACAAACAGAATTCCGCACCAAAACTATCATAGCTTATCACTCACTCGCTCGTGGTTGGACAGGTGCCTAAAGGCAGCACGGCGTATCAGATAACAATAACTATAACTCACGTTGCGGGCGATGTCCTCAAGGCGAGGAAAGCTAAGGCTTTGCCATGATATATGGCCGGTCAGAAGATTGCGGTCAAGGAAATAAATCTGGCGATATTAATATACCTACCCTCGAAGGTCATGGGAAGATTATGATGAAGATCAGTTATTGGGTTGTCTATTGGGATGTTTGTGTTTGATTTGATAGGGGTTTCTACTCGAATGCCCAAGAAGGAAAGTAGTTTTTCGGGTGTAGGCATGTGTTATATAGGATGGTAATCAAACCCCCGATAATTATACTAAATCTCCGAGCAGTAAAGTTAAAAATGAGGCACTTGAATACTACTATACTACTTTTTTTTTTAAGTTACCAAAATCCTTAGTGCAAATAATCTTCAGATACTTTGGTGCCGTTATAAAAGGTGCCTTTAAAATCGGTGCCGTCAGTAGAATATTTGGTATATACATTTTGAATTATTACTCAAAATGGAGTCCTTTTGGCAAGCATTTTTTTTAAATTTTTGCCAGATAGAGATATAGAGATATATAGACTTAAATTGAAAAAAATATGGATACAAAATATTGTTAAAAGGAGTAAAAATAATGTTTTGGTCATGAAAACATTTTTTTACCATACAAGTTAAAATAAATTTTGACTGCCTCGTCATCAGTAACGCTATAATAATCCAATAATATAACTTCAGATTTGGAACGAAAACGCAATAATTGAAAAGTGATACCACGAGTAAGCTTCGGAAAAAAAAGAAAGAAAGAAAGAAAGATAATGAATAGGGGATCGGACTGCATCAAAATAAATTCTGATATATGATTTCATTAATTGCTCTCCTCTTGAAGTTTCAAAAAAACCTTACTTGGTTTGTTTTTCCATTTTTAATTGATCAAATTCACAAAATAAGTTCGTCAATGACGTTAAAAATCTATGACGTCACTTGTGGGTATTTCAAACATTCTTAGAAGAAAATTTCGTTTTTGACAGATCACAAAAAGTAACTCAAATGACTAGCAGTCCGATTATTTTGACAAGCAAGTGAGTATGTACAATATAGCAGCATGTTTGTTTGTGTAACGCTCGCTGAAGTCATACTCTATCACACGATGTAGAGCCATATTAAATCTTGGTTCGGATCGTTGAGTTGACAAAGCAAGAAATTTACCCTATGTGTTGTAGTCATCGGACATGTTGCTTACATTTTTCATTTGGAAAATTATTGATTCCGGGAATTTTGATCTTGTTCGAGAATGGTGGTTTTATCTTGGTTTTATTTATTTATTTATGCACAGTTGGTAAACCCTTGACAACATCTCACCTGGTGGTAAGTGACGATGTTGCCGAAGATGGAAGCGGGCTTACCAAGATTCCCCAAAGCAATGGGGAACTGGCTATCTTATCTTCATGCCGGAACACACCAATGATATTTATGCCGTTGGTGTGCCTTATACAAATAAATAAATAAACATTGATATTTGGCGGCAAGACTTAGATAAGATGGTGGTAGCTAGCCAGGCGGGCTTAGAAAATGTCCTACCACCAACCAAACCGAGTCTTATAATTGACCCCGCCGGGAATCGAACCCGCGACCTCCTGAGTAAAACCAGTGAACTTTGCCTCTGAGCTACGGAGGCGGTTAAAATGGTAATCCTTGGTAATTCAAATTCAAGAGCCGGCCTTGCGAACCGGGATATTATCATGGTCTGGATGGTTCCTTTCTCGAGAGCAATGTATTGGGTTCTAATGAGTCTGATGGCTTGGAAGACTGAATCTTTCCTAAAAGAAGATTGAGATGTTTCCGTAATCTGGAATGTATTGGGATTCCAATCCCTGACGCAATCAAATACAACTGATTACGGGGGCCTGGGTAAAGAGTTGGTTGCCAGGGCCAAGACGACGAAGGGTGGAGCCGACCTTCTCCCCACATTTCTTTTAATCCCTAGGGAGTGAAGGGATGTGGAGTGCGTATTGCTACGTCTTCTTTCCTTATTTCGAGATCGAAGACGTAGCCCATAATTAAGGTATAGCGGGTTCAAAATCGTTTCGAGAAATATGAATGTTCGATCTGTAGGAGACACAACAAACAGTTAAACAGCGTTAACGATTTTCACCTCTTAAATATTAACCGATTAAATTTTTGATAAATTGTCAGTCATAAAAAAGATTGGCTTGTACATTTTGTTTTTTTTTAAATTACTGATTATAAATAAACAAAAAAATATTATCCGATATTAGTTTTATATGAAAACACGTGAACGACAATAAAACAAAACTTATTAACTTTATCGAAAAACAAAAACGTATAAGACTAGCTTCTGTTCTGACTGACAACCTATCAAAAATATGTCCAAATTGGTTTGTAGGAAAAGTCGCAGCTTCACAATCTTCTTAATAGCTTGATTCCACTGAGTCTACCCCCCGGACGACCGTAGAGGCGTCACAATACTTATATGTATCGGTGATATCGTGGTTCGAATCCTGCCAATCAATCTTTTAACTTATTTATATTATACTTGAGTGATTGCTTTTATTATACTGTAATATAAAAAAAATTACTCTGTTTGATCTCTATGACAATCAGTGATTAAAATGCAGATTTTTTGACATAATTGTCTTACTAACCGTTTGAGCTGTACTTATGAAATGGGGCTCTAATTAATCTAAGGGGTTTTAAAAAGAAAACAATTTTCGTGTGTTTATGATAAACAGATTTTGAGTTATTAACGGCTAAAAGTGGGTCAAAATGATTCGTGTCTTCTTCTTGGTTTAAAATTGACTAGACACGCTGCCGCGTGTCTAGATTCGTTACATACACCACTCCCTTTTTGTTTCGGTGTGATACGTTACATTTATTTTCGTTAAACATATTCATATTAACCACAATTAACTAGGAAAACCACAATTATAATTTATTTTTAATAATAATTAGTACCCACTGTAACGAAAACTTTTTCCTCACAAAATAAAAACTGTTTGGTTCGGTTTTTGGCTAGCCGGAAAAATGTGAGGAAAATTTTGAAAGCAGAAGGTGTGATATTTTGATGGATAATAAAAAAGAGATGGTCGTTGATTCTCATCTGTGTTAATGTTGTTTTTCTTCGTAATTTATATAATATAAATCGTTTTGTGAATAATACAATATAAATCGTGCCCTCGTTGTTTGTCAGAGGTAATAAGCTTAATTTCGGTACTCCTACATGCTTTGTTTGGCTCTGTCGTGATCTTGTACCTTTTCTCCTAGAGCATTATCAACCTACGAGTAAACTGCACCTAATTACTACCGCCACAGGCCACCACCACCTAGCCGCCGAATATTGTTTTGCCCTGGGACACAGCAGCCACACTGCCTAATACATGTTGAATTCGTCGTACAACGCCAGGCGCAGTACTAGCCGCCTAAAGGGAAGTCCTTAATTTTACTTTTCTGTATTGCTGTGCGGAGTTCTCCTCTAAAATTTCTTACCTATGTTCTCTAGAAATTTTAGTTTTTTTTTAAATTAGCAACTGTTCTGTGTACCTCCGAGGTTATCCTTATAACCTTAGGGTAATTCCGTCTATTTTAGATCCTACGTTCTATTTATATATTTTAGTTGATAATTTATTTGAATACAGGGGAAGCGACGATTGTTTTAAAAATTACATCTATTTTAGATCCTAAGTACTATTTATATATTTTAGTTGATAATTTATTTAGATACTAGGGAAGCGGCGATCATTGCCTGACCGCCATTGAACTAAATTCTTAACATTAAAATTTTAAATTTTACCTAAGAAACTTTAGTTAAATTTACTTAAAAACTAGTGTTAATTGATTATTCTTAGTTGTAACTATCACCACCATCTCCGTTTATAGCCTGTTTTACCATCTTTTGTTATTAAATATATATTCCGAATTACCCCACAACATATTTTCTTTTACAGTATTAAAGAATTGAGTTAATCGTGTCACGTGGGGTATTGTATAAAAAGGGCTTCATTGGCACAAGCTTAAACAGATTTTAATTATTTATTTGATGTACAGTTTTGATTTGTGACGTAGATTAAAAAAAAAAAATTCTTTTAATATGTATAGGTAGGTAACTAATAATTTTGGCGTATGTAGTACCTAACAGTTTGAACTGTTATGATTTATAATATGTACCTTCAAATTTGTACGGAACCCTCGGTAAGCGAGTCCTACTCGCACTTGTCTGGTTTTTCTTATTTCATTATCTACTTTATACAGTCCTCTGAAGTCTTTTATCCTCTGTCTTCTATCAATCATTATCTTTAATTGGGATGATGACTAAGAAAATAAATTATAAACTATTGATTGCAAAATTAAACTCGAAGTTGTGTGTGAAGTCGACCAACCCGCACTGGGCCCGCGTTGTCGGCTAAGGCCCGTTTGCCCTAATTCAGGGTAGACTCGAGCCTCTCGGTGGGGACGTATATGAGCTGATAAGAAGAAGATTGCAAAATTAAATTTCAGTAATGAAATTTAAAAAGAGACCTTACTCGCTTTGTTTTCCATCAGGTTTTTAAGTTTTAATTACCTAATTAAAACCACAAAATGAGTATATACATTAACGTTGCTGACAAACTATGACGTCACATTTATGTACTTTAAACATTTTAAGAACCAAATTTCTCAGTATTACGATATGACTTACAGTAGCGCAACGCCTTTGATGTCGCACGATGTGCCACCGGCGTAGGTACTAGCCCATTATAGCCCCGCTGTCCGCTGCCCCGCAAGTAACCTTCCGTTGCTCTGCGTCCTAAATTCGTTGCGCTACTGTTAGCCGCTATATTGTAATACTGTGCAAATGTCGTTTTTAATCGGTGATAAAAAGTAACTCAAATGATTCCTACTAAAAGTCTTAACATCATTTAGGAAATTAACATCCATCACCGGTTTCTGCACGATATCTTCTGAAATGGTCGTAACATTAAGGGCCTCAAAAGCTCCAGCAATAAGGGGACTTGAGGCGACGGAGCTCGGAGGCCACATTTGATTCTCGTTTACATTACTGCACTAATGGTTTGATTACAAAGCCTGGATTTGTATGCGAAGGATACACAAGAACGACTTCAAGATATAGTAAAATACAGGGATATAATAATAAATAATAATAATATATAATGTATGCTTATACATTTTTCAATACAGTTGCTCGAAAAGTGACCCATTATAATAGGCTAGTCAAATGTGCGCAAAATTGATTTTACCGCACACGTGCTTTTACTTTACTACTTTGTTTTATTTTATAGCTCGCAGAAACAAGACATTTCTAGCAAATAAAAAATATAATAACCAAAGATACAGAATCTTATTTAAGACTTTTGATAGGAGAATTTTTAAAGAGATTGGTTGTTCCTCCGTGAGATTAGTACATAACGCTAGTTGATTAAATTCTCTTTGGGTTATTTCTTTGTGAAGAAAAGAGAATATGAATAAAGCACATAGGTTACACCAAGGAATAATTCATCTTTTTCAATGAGGTTTTAATGCTTATAATAATACTATCCCAATCCTTATTGTAGTCTACCTATATAAGATAATAATAACAAAATGCGTGTGCTAGATAAAATATTTTCGTAAAACAAAATTGAGATGTTTTATTTGTAAAAACGAATAAAATTATGAATAGTTAATATATGTGTAATAAATAAATATTCTGGGACAAATCATACATGGTCATCTGGCCCCAAAGTAGGATTCCCTGTGTTATGGGAACCAGAGACTGATAAAAATACTTATATACGTTTAAATACATACATATATAAATATTGAACACCCAGACACAAAGCAAACAAATCTGCTCATCACACAAATGTTTGCCCTGGGTGGGGATCGAACCCACCAACCCTCGGATCAGTAGTCAAGGGCACTAACTACTGAGCCACCGAGTCAGTCAAAAAAAAAAAAAAATCAGTTATAAAAATATACTTATGTGTACTTAAGCGTCGGTGGCTCAGTGGTAACCAGAGGTACCGGGTTCAAATCTGGACGGCCAATGTACCAATGAGTTTTTCAAAAACTTACGTACATACTTACCGATTGCTTTAACGGTGAAGGAAAACATCGTGAGGAAACCTGCACACGCCTGCGATGAAACTCGAAGGTTGTGTGTGAAGTTGACCAACCCGCACTGGGCCCGCGTGGTCGACTAAGGCCTGATCGCCCTAATTCAGGGTAGGCTCGAGCCCCTCGGTGGGGACGTATATGAGCTGTTATGATGACTTATGTGTATGCATACGAAAAAACAAAATGAGATTACTCCCCGGACATTTAAAACGAGCCACAAGTTGCGTAAAATAAACTTTGGTTTCCGAAACCTTTATAAGTATGTACCCACATTTTGTTTTTCTGTCACGGTCGTTTTTTTATTTTACCGGTTTTCTCACAACTGTATTAAAAAACGTTGTGTGTAAAAGAAAATAACAAACTCGTGACGATGGTAAACCCTCGCCTGATATTAACCTTTTTACCACCCATTTAAGATAAATAACTATTATTTTTTCTCATATAGTAAAACTCGTATTACAAACTTAAAATCGAGTAAATAGACTATACCGGAATTTTAAAATATTAATCATATTGCAACAGTTTTTCTCTAACAAAATAATGGTAAAAACATTTTTTTTTTCCAATACGATACAGGGCAAATCTAATAAGTTAAGTCATCAAAGAGATTTCATCAATTATTTTCTTCAAATGGAACGCATAAGCCATTATTATAGCATTACAAAAAGTTTTCATTTTCAATTATCACCCATCTGAGACAGCGCCCCCTTTAGCGCATGTGTTGTGATGTTGTTGTAAGATTTCGTGGGTTTTTTTTCTTAACTTTGATTTTTTATTTAGTAGGTTCAGTCCCAATGTATGAAATTAGATAAAATAGTGTATGAACCTGCACAAGACTAGGTATTAAAATACACCTCATTATGCAACAGTTTCATAAACTACTGCTTTAGAAAAATAACGACTTGGAAAAATCTGTGAACAGAGAGAAAAAGTAATTTATGAAACTGTTGTCAGTTTCAAATAATCTTTTGCATCTATAATATTACAACACCTTAAAATTTATTTTAATCCCTATGTTATTTATGATATAGCCATAATCATTATCAAATCAGCCGAAGGAAGTCCACTGCTAGATGAAGGCCTCCCCAAGGGTTTCCACAAATCCTGTTTGATAGAGGTAGTTATTTTTCGAAACGAGGCTTCTCAATTATTGAGGTAGATACGTAGTAAGGTGGAACAGATGGCCGTTGGGGCAGTAACGTTCTCGAGTGGCGACCGCGCACCGGAAGACGTAGCATAGTCAGGCCTCCCGCTCGGTGGACTGACGACCTGGTGAAGGTCGCGGGAAGCCGCTGGATGCGGGCAGCGCAGGACCGGTCGTCATGGAAATCCTTGGGAGAGGCCTTTGTCCAGCAGTGGTCGTCTTTTGGTCGTCTGTCTCTTAATGATGAAGATGACGTAGTTAGGTAAAAGTAGAAATATCTTTTTAAAATTTTCTTATTAGGAACCTGCTATGATTTTTGCAAATTATTTACTAGCAACACATATTTTTTTTATATTCTTCTGTCTTTGACCACAAATAATTCCTTAGTGCATTCCTGGTGCACATACCTTCGTAATTCCTCCTGGGGTCAGAGTGATTTATTGCACACACTACTAAAACCATAATCATACAGTTTATGGATAGCTACGGTAAATAAAACTCAAACTAATTGCTCACCGAAATCAGTAAAACCATCAGAAGGTTTTTCCCTAATAAACTGTAATGGAACTAATGTAGGAACCAAGAAACGGTCTTAGCTCAGCATCACTTGCGTAGTTGGGTCAATTGCGCAAGTTTACCTGAAGCACAGTCATTACTTGGATGGCTTTTAGTGTTCGTAGCACTTATCTCGACCGTCTCCATGCTTCGCAACAACGTTGACTCCCTTGGTTTCGGCTGCTATTACCGACTGGCAGACGGCCATATCAGGGGCTTTGCTGGGTATGGAACTAATGTAGGAACCAAGAAACGGTCTTAGCTCAGCATCACTTGCGTAGTTGGGTCAATTGCGCAAGTTTACCTGAAGCACAGCCATTACTTGGATGGGTGTTAGTGTTCGTAGCACTTATCTCGACCGTCTCCATGCTTCGCAACAACGTTGACTCCCTTGGTTTCGGCTGCTATCACCGACTGGCAGTCGTTAAGCCATATCAGGGGCTTTACTGGGTGTTACAAAATTGGGGTAGGTCCCGATAACGGGGTTTCTACTCATCATACTGAACAACTATCCCCGAGGAACACATAGTCAATTCTCAAAAAACAAAATGGAAACTCCATACAAAAATGCATAAAATTGGTTGCTGATCGATTTACATAAGTTTTTTTTTGCGATTACGATAAAGTCGTAGAACAAAAGCTGTTCATTTTGATGAACAGAAGCCCCAGTTAATGGAAACAACATAAATTTTGTTACATTCTGTATAGTTTTAAGATGCAGAAAGCGTTCGTCCGCTACCTGTAAACGAGGAAGAATGAATACTATCAATTTCTCTACACAACCAAGTTCCTGTTGGGTATGCAAGGCATGAACTCACTCGAATGCAGAAGACAGAGATATCTTATGCACTAAAACACTGAGTGGAGATGTAGACTGTCTTGATCTACACGAGCAGCTGTGTCGACTGTACGTGTACGTCCCTGACAACTATGTAAGGCGACGAGTCACTCGTAATCCAAAATGCGCTGGGCCACTGAGTCGCACGAAAGTGCCAATCTGCCTGATGATTACTGCTTTGAACGCATTTCTTAATGATACTGATGCACCTGCACTGGCATCTGTACGTGCGAGGACCTGTACAATGCAACAGACAATGTAGTCCGGGTATCACAGTAGGTATTGAGAGTTGCACGCAAGCGCGTGCGCAGTTCCCAATCTGCCGGATGGTTACTGCTTTGAATGCATTTCTTAATGAAACTGATGCACCTGCACTGGCATCTGTACGTGCGAGGACCTGTACAATGCAACAGACAATGCAGTCCGGGTATCAGAGTAGGTATTGAAAGTTGAACGCAAGCGCGTGCGCAGTTCCCAATCTGCCGGATGGTTACTGCATTGAACGCATTTCTTATTGAAACTGATGCACCTGCATTGGCATCTGTACGTGCGAGGTGAACAGGACCCAACTTCCCCATCTAAGACCAAGGCCTATGTCTTAGTGGAAATTAAGTGATCGTCTAATTTATTCTGAAGTGGATCCGGCATTAAGTTCCCTACTGATGGAAAGTTATACCTATGGAATAGAAAGTTTCCACGAGATGCATTGCATCTATCGTCTACCATCATATCAGCTCATACACGTCCCCACTGAGGGGCTCAATTCAGAAATTACCAAAATGCGAGTTACATTATTTTTGTCAATTCTAAGTGAAGGGAATTCGTAGACTCCCTCAAGGATGCCTCAATGTTGCATGCAGAGGGTAAAATAAATAAAATGACTTGATTGAGTCTAAAAATTAATTATGAATTTATTTGACTCAAATTGTGGAGAAACCTTTTTATTTTATATAGGCGTAAAACTCCACGTTACAACATTTAATTTGTATTAAAAGTACGGCCATACATTAATTTTATCTCTATATGTTAATTATTGGCCCAAGAAGAATTTGCATTTATTCTAGTATTTAACGGTACAAATTTGATATTATATTGAATTATACAGCTCGCCCAGTAAAATGTCACGTACTAAACTTACGGGCGTATATGAATTAGCATTTAATTTATCTACATAAAATAAAGAATTAATCAGAATTAAGTAGACTAATGACAGTAATGAAAAGATAATTTAGATATTTTAGACTATACATTTACGTCAAGCAACCAAACTACAACCACTGTACATTTCTGTAACTCACAGAGAACCCTAAATTTTAAAGAACCTTTCGAGTGCTTCCCTATTTGGGTTTAATAAAACTTTGGACATTTAAAAGGTGATTCAAGTTAGGTCTTGAGACCTAAAGAAATACGTACCCAGACACACGGCGCACCTCACAAAACTATATACTTTTCACACCAAAAATTCGTACAGAATCACAAACATTATTTCAGCCTCGAGACACGACCAACTCGTCTCGCCATTCCATCTTCTCTCCCCCTGCCCACGCGCATTTTCAAGAAACAGCCCTGGCTTTCTATCTCCTTCACACACAACACAAATCCAATTCTTTTACTCTTTCGCTCTTTCCTACCCTATCTTGCGAACGTTAGATCGTATTTCATTGGTCCCAAGTGCTAACATTTTACATACTTGAGTTAAGGAATTCGGCGTCAGACCGAACCTTCAAAAAAAATAGTTTAGCAACTCAATATTATTATTAGGATTCCATGTGGTGTTACGCAGTAGTTCTATTTCAAAAGTTATTATTATTAGGGTTCCGTATGGTGTCACGCAGGAACCATCACACACCCCCCCTTGGGAATGAGACAGCGAAACCACAGGCAAGCGGGCGCATTTCCACACTGCAAACAGATACAAAATGTTAAATACAATACAGTCATATCGGAATCCTTCACATTGTCGGACCTTCCAATTGGGTTTATTCGAGGTCTATTCTGGTTTGTAGAATTGAAGGTGTCTGAATTCGAAGTTTCAAATTTCTATTTCGCTTCTTGCGTTAAATGGGATAACCCTGATTTAAAAAAAAAACGTGTTACAAGACGTTTGAAATAATTTAATTTCATATGCTGCTACCTCACCATTTTTGTTAATTCGCGACACAAGCCGTCGGCCTGTGCATCTGCTATGAATACGTGTCATGGCTTCAGCCTCCTGTTAGACTGCTAGTTTTGTCTAGTCTAGTCCAGCCTAAGGCCTCGGATGTGCTGAGCATATACTTGTGACCTTTTATTTATTTTTATTTTTTTTATTTGTTTAAAACTGAAATATGCTCTCACATGGAGCAGTAGGTGTCAATGACTCTGGGGTTAGAGTTCATTTCATTTCATTTATTCATTGCTGTGTCACAACTAATGGTGTACAAACATAATAATATGTGTAATAGTAGGTAAGTGTTTTTTTTTTCAATTTTTTCGTTTGTTTATAGGAATCAAAAAGATCTCAGTTTACAAAAAGAGGTACTAAGCTTTTCTAGAAATAGAGCGGATTTCGGGGCTCCGATGCTGCGAGATCTCGTCCCTAGACCAAAAAAGCTGAAATTTGTAATATAATTGATCATTTTAGATCATAGGTGTGGTATGTCCTCCTTATATTCTTGTTCGAATTCCCGGACACCGATTAATGAGAGGCTTGTTACCCATCGAACAAGCCAAAACCTTAACTCAGTGTATGTACGGTGCCAGAAAGTTGCCACTTCGCCTTTCCAAGCCCATATGAAATACCTAGGTTAGGTATTTCTTCTAGATCTAGTTTATTATAGTTTGTTTGTTTGTTTGTTTGTAAACTCTTTATTGCTTTTAAAATAAATACATTTGAATGGATTATATCCATTTGTTTCAAGCTGTCTTTAATATTTGTTGCGTTTTGTTATATAATGTGTATATGTTGTGGTTTTGTTTTGTTATATAGGTGAGCGTCCTCACGCAAAATTTTGTATTTCTATCGGGTATATTTAAATTTGTGTTTATTTGAACCCGATATTAATGTTTGTGTAGATGCATCTATAGACAGCTAGATAGGCCTATTATTTGGTATTTGGGTTGGTGGCTAGGTTTCACCTGGCTAGGTTTCCTATTTAAACTCACTTTAGCCTAACAACATTTCTCAAAGCAAAATTAATAATAATAATACATCAATCGATAAGAACTACACACGAAGTCCCGAATTATACTATATCATACCAAATGGTATTGCAAACTAGATTCCATACCACACAAAAGGTAGATAGGTATAAGAATTTTAGATCTGAGACCTTTCATTTTCCATTTATCTAATTTTTCAGATGCCTAGTCAATCTGTTCAAGCTATAGCAGAGACACTGACTAGAACCTTAAGGTCATAAATTAAGGAGGTTATTGTATTATTCGCAAGAGCTGTTTCTCTAAGCGAATAAAGTAGATTTTGCAAAACTGCTTTATCATAACCTTGATGTCTATTTATTGCATTAGTAATTGTTAATATCACCAAGTGTTATCATATAATACTTTGTTCAAAGGAATAATTATTTTAAATTAACGTAATTAATTTAAGTAATGATCAAAAGGTGTACCTAATCCATGATATAGAAAGGTATTTGATTGGGTTTTATAAATACTAAACATTTCCTTACATATGAATCTTTGTATCCCTTTTTCCATTAATGAGTTTTCGTAAACTTTATGCAAGGCGTTATTCGACAAAGTACAGTATTTTTGTTTTCTTTCCTGTTCTATGGTCGAACAACAAAAAAAAACCCAATTAAAGTCTATCAATCGATAGTCGCAAACAGTGAGATAACATCATGTATATATTTATATTTTTTTTTTCTTTAATTAACAGTCCCTTCGATTCTACAGTCTGTGTAAGGCTTTATCGTTCATTTTTTTTTTATTATTATTATTACATCAGCTCATATACGTCCCCACCGAGGGGCTCGAGCCTACCCTGAATCAGGGTGATTAGGCTTTAGTCGACCACGCGGGCCCAGTGCGGGTTGGTCGACTTCACACACAACCTTCGAGTCTCTTCGCATGCGTGTGCAGGCTTCCTCACGATGTTTTCCCTCACCGTTAAAACAATCGGCAAGTATATGTACGTATGTTTTTGAAAAAAAAAAGCTCATTGGTACATCGGCCGTCCAGATTCGAACCTGGTACCTCCGGTTAGATGGACTGAGTTGTTACCGGTTGAGCCACCGACGTTCCTTTTTTTTTATATAATTAAATTATTTTCTTTTATAATATCAAAGAAACATATTAAGTATTCCGTTTAAGTTTAAGTTTTTTTTCTTGAATAGTTATATTGATTGCATATGTACTATCAACAATTATTTAGGGATTCTTTGTGTCTCCACTCCGGAAACCTATTCTGAAGCAGACTACAGTTACTTTAAATAGCATTTGTGTAGCCTTTCAATAATTAATGTTCTAAAGCCGCTAGATACTGGCAGCTGAACACGTGGCTATATGTTGTACCTCACTATATTTTCTTTCGAAGTTGTGGAGTGACGACCGCTACTAAAATAGCGTCATACGCTAGGTCTGTCGTCCTACGTACAGACACCAGCGAAGCCACTTCGGATGCAACCTTTGCGCCAAATTGCACGTGGAAATCTCATGCGCAGATATATATTTTTTTTCTATATGGTAAATACATATTAACATTAATGTGTAAATAATACACCTTCGATGTCGTTGTCTGTCTCAACTCCCTCAGGCCAAAAGATAATGTTTCCTTCATATTGTACCTATATTGAAAGCCAGCAGCAGCTTGTGGAAATCGCCTCCTTTTCCAACAGGATGCCAAAATACCACTTGGATGCATTTCGTGAAAACCCTGATTTAGTGCTTTACATTTAGGGTGAAAGCCGTTCGGACGCAGGCAGCACAATGCTGTTGTGGAACTGACATTCAGACCATGATGACGGTAAACTGTGTCATTTTACCGCAAGTTTCCAGTTTAGCGTAAACAATAGGTACGCTTATGTCTGAAATAAAATAAAGGAAACTAGGCGATACTTCTCTGCCATGAGGAACTCCTTCTCTTTCCTGTCACACTCTCTCCATGATGTCCTGATAAAGTCTTTCGTCAGCGTTCCGCGTCTAACGTTCGTCAGCTCGAATCCGCCTCGGCTAACCAGCTTTAGTCACGACAAAATGAGCCGGATCACCCTGGAATTATTTATGTTCAAGTGCGTTTAAACCCATACAGAATAATTTATCCTTTTATTTTCAAAATATAAAATTTTTCTCCGTCTAATGTTAGTCAGCTTTTCTCATGTATATTCTTCATCACAACTTTGTACCAAATAAGTATTCCTTTAATATAAGTCATCATTCCTTGATTAATTTTCTGTGCGAGAATCGAACCCGCTATCCTGGCTTGAACGCAACCCTCTAGAATTGCGCTATGTTGACCATCCTCCATATTGAACTGCTTTGGCTTAATTGCATCCATCGATCACGACAAGTGCTCGCTATAAATATGTATGTATCTCTATACGCAAAACTACTGAACGAATCTGGCTGAAATTTGGTAGGTAGACAGACTAGGATCTAGACTAATACAAGGCCTTTCTTCTTTTTTTTTCTTTTTTTTTCTCACACTCGCGAGCCGCTTGCGGCTCGCACACTGTGCACCTTCTATCTGTCATAGATACGCTGTTCAAGCGGGTGAAGCCACGGGAAACAGCTAGATGACATAACATACATGTTACATTGATTAATTCGTTAAGATTCCACCCATCTTAAATCGATTTGCGAACATATTATTCAGTTATCAAGTAGTTAGGTATTTGCGAATAAATTATTTATATGTTGTTCCTGAAGCATACTTGATTTATTATGCTCTTAATTTCATTGATCCTTTTATTAAAACATCACCACATTATACTGTTGATCTAAGAAAACAAGACACGGTGATGTCTTAAACACATATAATGAAATTCAATTTAATTAATGCTTAAAGAATTAATGGAATGCACGAATGCAAGTGAATATAGAAATTTCATTCCTCTTTTACCAGACGCGTAAAACTCAATTTCTCAATTTGGCTCAAAGATAGGGACCACTTAACTTGTTCGTCCGCACCCCAAGAGCAGGTAGAAAGTTTTTTGTTCATTGTCTCCGGCCGGGGTGAGCGTCGCCGCGTCACTCAACGCAAAAACCCTCGCATTCTTCGTCTCGAAATACCCAAGGCACAAAAATCCCAAAGCACGCATCTGTAATGTATAAAAAAAACACAAGCAGAATCTTTTGCACAGTAACAAAAAAAAATTGACCTGTTCCGATCGCCAGCCATCCTAAGTGGCGAACTTTGTCAAACCAAATGCTTGATTTATACATAACTTATGTTCGTGGGGCGATATTTCAACCCACGCTACAAAATCCTATGATTACCGGGTTCTTTCAATATTGTTTCGTCACGGGCCATGCATACGCATGCAAAATTTCAGCTCAATCGGAAACCGTGAGCTGGGTCAACGTAACACAATGTTTTAATCATTTACTACGTGGTGACCTCTTATTAAAATGTCTTATTTTTTTTTTCGACTGCATTGAGGTTAAGAAAATTGGTTATAAGTTTTATATTGAACTCATTGAGTTATTACTTTTTTTTTTTTGATTGGGAACGTACAAAATGAAACTAAAATTATTAATAATTAATCATTAAATGTTATTGTTGCTCGCGTACTACCTGTCTCCGTGCCTTTTCTCTGAGCACTGGGTTGTCTGGAAGAATTCGCTCTCAGCGATAAGACCGCCTTAATTGTACGTCTCTTAGTTTTAATTTAAATCTTGTATGTTATGTATTTATTTTTTTTGTACAATAAAGAGTTATTTGAATATATATTTGAATAAATATATTTTAATATTAATTCATATCTATAGAAGAATGAACAATGGACCCAATTAGTTACGTTGTGTATCTTTTTATTCAGATTTCCAAAGGTGTGTTATCGATAACACATCGCTTTGATCCACGGTCATCGGCACCAGATGAACAGGACCCAACTTCCCCATCTAAGACCAAGGCCTATGTCTTAGTGGAAATTAAGTGATCGTCTAATTTATTCTGAAGTGGATCCGGCATTAAGTTCCCTACTGATGGAAAGTTATACCTATGGAATAGAAAGTTTCCACGAGATGCATTGCATCTATCGTCTACCATCATATCAGCTCATACACGTCCCCACTGAGGGGCTCAATTCAGAAATTACCAAAATGCGAGTTACATTATTTTCGTCAATTCTAAGTGAAGGGAATTCGTAGACTCCCTCAAGGATGCCTCAATGTTGCATGCAGAGGGTAAAATAAATAAAATGACTTGATTGAGTCTAAAAATTAATTATGAATTTATTTGACTCAAATTGTGGAGAAACCTTTTTATTTTATATAGGCGTAAAACTCCACGTTACAACATTTAATTTGTATTAAAAGTACGGCCATACATTAATTTTATCTCTATATGTTAATTATTGGCCCAAGAAGAATTTGCATTTATTCTAGTATTTAACGGTACAAATTTGATATTATATTGAATTATACAGCTCGCCCAGTAAAATGTCACGTACTAAACTTACGGGCGTATATGAATTAGCATTTAATTTATCTACATAAAATAAAGAATTAATCAGAATTAAGTAGACTAATGACAGTAATGAAAAGATAATTTAGATATTTTAGACTATACATTTACGTCAAGCAACCAAACTACAACCACTGTACATTTCTGTAACTCACAGAGAACCCTAAATTTTAAAGAACCTTTCGAGTGCTTCCCTATTTGGGTTTAATAAAACTTTGGACATTTAAAAGGTGATTCAAGTTAGGTCTTGAGACCTAAAGAAATACGTACCCAGACACACGGCGCACCTCACAAAACTATATACTTTTCACACCAAAAATTCGTACAGAATCACAAACATTATTTCAGCCTCGAGACACGACCAACTCGTCTCGCCATTCCATCTTCTCTCCCCCTGCCCACGCGCATTTTCAAGAAACAGCCCTGGCTTTCTATCTCCTTCACACACAACACAAATCCAATTCTTTTACTCTTTCGCTCTTTCCTACCCTATCTTGCGAACGTTAGATCGTATTTCATTGGTCCCAAGTGCTAACATTTTACATACTTGAGTTAAGGAATTCGGCGTCAGACCGAACCTTCAAAAAAAATAGTTTAGCAACTCAATATTATTATTAGGATTCCATGTGGTGTTACGCAGTAGTTCTATTTCAAAAGTTATTATTATTAGGGTTCCGTATGGTGTCACGCAGGAACCATCACAGAGGACCTGTACAATGCAACAGACAATGCAGTCCGGGTATCAGAGTAGGTATTGGGAGTTGCACGCAAGCGCGTGCGTAATTTCCAATCTGCCTGATGATTACTGCTTTGAACGCATTTCTTAATGATACTGATGCACCTGCACTGGCATCTGTACGTGCGAGGACCTGTACAATGCAACAGACAATGCAGTCCGGGTATCAGAGTAGGTATTGGGAGTTGCACGCAAGCGCGTGCGTAGTTTCCAATCTGCCTGATGATTACTGCTTTGAACGCATTTCTTAATGATACTGATGCACCTGCACTGGCACCTGTACGTGCGAGGACCTGTACAATGCAACAGACAATGCAGTCCGGGTATCAGAGTAGGTATTGAGAGTTGCACGCAAGCGCGTGCGCAGTTCCCAATCTGCCGGATGGTTACTGCCTTGAACGCATTTCTTATTGAAACTGATGCACCTGCATTGGCATCTGTACGTGCGAGGACCTGTACAATGCAACAGACAATGCAGTCCGGGTATCAGAGTAGGTATTGGGAGTTGCACGCAAGCGCGTGCGTAGTTTCCAATCTGCCTGATGATTACTGCTTTGAACGCATTTCTTAATGATACTGATGCACCTGCACTGGCACCTGTACGTGCGAGGACCTGTACAATGCAACAGACAATGCAGTCCGGGTATCAGAGTAGGTATTGAGAGTTGCACGCAAGCGCGTGCGCAGTTCCCAATCTGCCGGATGGTTACTGCCTTGAACGCATTTCTTAATGAAACTGATGCACCTGCATTGGCATCTGTACGTGCGAGGACCTGTACAATGCAACAGACAATGCAGTCCGTGTATCAGAGTAGGTATTGAAAGTTGAACGCAAGCGCGTGCGCAGTTCCCAATCTGCCGGATGGTTACTGCATTGAACGCATTTCTTATTGAAACTGATGCACCTGCATTGGCATCTGTACGTGCGAGGACCTGTACAATGCAACAGACAATGCAGTCCGGGTATCAGAGTAGGTATTGGGAGTTGCACGCAAGCGCGTGCGTAATTTCCAATCTGCCTGATGATTACTGCTTTAAAAGCGTTTCTTAATGGCACTGATGCACCTGCACTAGCATCTGTACGTGCGAGGACTTTTACAATGCAACAGACAATGCAGTCCGGGTATCACACTAGGTATTGGGAGTTGCACACAAGAGCGTGCGTAGTTTTCAATCTGCCTGATGATTACTGCTTTGAACGCATTTCTTAATGATTCTGATGCACCTGCACTGGCATCTGTACGTGCGAGGACCTGTACAATGCAACAGACAATGCAGTCCGGGTATTAGAGTAGGTATTGGGAGTTGCACGCAAGCGCGTGCGTAGTTTCCAATCTGCCTGATGATTACTGCTTTGAACGCATTTCTTAATGATACTGATGCACCTGCACTGGCATCTGTACGTGCGAGGACCTGTACAATGCAACAGACAATGCAGTCCGGGTATCAGAGTAGGTATTGGTCTGGGAAAAAAAGGTAAACCAAAGGATCGACTCGCTAAGAAGAAGACTAAATTAACATTATTTTATTTTTTTCGTAGCACTTATTATTAGTACCATTAAATAATACACATTTCACATCACATTTTAGTGTCATCATCATTATCATGATATTAGCCGAAGGACGTTCACTGCTAGACATAGGCCTCCCCCAAGGATTTCCGCGACGACCGGTTCTGCACTACCCGCATCCAGCGGCTTGCCGACCTTCACCAGGTCATCGGTCCACCGCGTGGGAGGCCTGCCTACGCTACATTTTCCGGTGCGCGGTCGTCATTCGAGTACTTCACTGCCCCAACGGCTACGAGCTACGTGCCCCGCCCACTGCCACTTAAGTTTAGCGATTCTGTGAGCTATGTCGGTTACTTTGGTTCTCCTCGTATCTCCTCGTTTCTGATTCGATCACGCAGAGAAACTGCGAGCATAGCACTCTCCATTGCCCTTTGGGTGACAACACTGCGATCGCCAACCCTTCTGCCAACCGTGGCGATTACGGCAACACCCCCCAACGATCTGCAAAACTAAAAACGGGTTTTAAAATATGTAAATATATTATTTCCGGTAACTGTTATTGGTACCTATATGGATGAACTTTATAGGTCACAATTATATTTTTTTTAATCATTCCGCCATTGCCCAGTACGACTTTCTTGCGCGGCTTACGGAATCAGGAAAGGTATAGTTCGTTCGCTCAATTAGCTGCAACTTTGATAAATGTCGCTCGCCCTTGCCGGCTCGCGTCAAAGAGTCCGCCCTGAGTTCAATCGTGGCGCCACTGACGTTACAGCCGCACGGTGTTTTGTAAATCTTGTTCAGTTTTTAATTATTAATGTAAGCGAAGATTCTGAAGATGCTTCGTTCAACAGTGAAGGCGATAAAAATTACTGATAAATTCTAAATAAAAAATAACTGTTTAATAACAATTCCAAAACTCCGTCCAGGTATACTGCAGTCTGCAGCTACTTCCCCAACGTACTTTAGAGTGAATTGGTAGAAATCGTCTCGTGTCAGATCTTCCGTAACAAAATTCGGTGCGTACGAGTATAACTAAAGTTCGCTGCAGCGCTGAAACATTAGTTATGTCGTCTAATCAAACTATCAAAACATGCAGTGCTAAATCGCCTACAAAGTATACTTTTCTTGCGATCAAAACGTCGTAAGCGCCAGGAATTTGATGGCGCTTCGCGTTTCGTCCCCCGACCTCACGAGTTTTTTTTATATATTTTGACATTTAGGTCACCTAACACAGAAAAAGATCAATTGGCACGGTTGAATCCCGAGTTGACAAATCCGCTGTATGATGCAACTCTTGACAAATTAACAGGAAAGTCCGTGCTTTTACAAGCCGGACGGGAAACAGGACACTGTAATACCACAGATATTTTTGAGGAAAAATTCCTTGAAAATACTATGTATGTGTCTGATTTGTAAAACCGCTGAATACATACGAGAGTTTGTTGTAATAAAATATTTTTTAGAAACTTGATCCGTATGAACAAAATGGAACGCCTTGTTATTTATTACGTACTTAGCCGTGATAGTTTTCCTTTGAAATTTGATTATATGTCCAATATTTTCTACCATATATCTACAATATTTTCAGAAGTCCTGAACTAGCTTTTTAGTTGGGGGGGGGGGGGGGGGTGGGGGTACTTGACTCTAACAATAAAAGCACTTAAAAGCTTAATATTCGCAAAAAAATCCCTGAATCTAAAAATGGTTTTAGAATACCTTCAGTAGTTTTAAAAGACATAAGACATAGAAATTTTATATACGAAGTTATCTTATCTAATAAATACAAGTTAACTGTGACCCCACACTAACATAATATAACAGGTGGCGGCCAAGCAACTTAACAGAAACTAAGTGATTATTACCAGAAATGGAAAATAACAAAAATCTTAAACAAAAATAATATAAACAAAGAACATATAACAGAACATTGTGTGTGTGTGACCAATTCAACGATACCCCACACGATAGGGTACATCACCGAAAAAATCAGCCCCTCTTTTTATGTAGGGGAATAGGTAGGTACCTTTAAAATTTTTTTTTTTCAGGATTTTACTGTACCACTTTGTCCGCGTGATTAATATGTAGTATACACATACCAAATTACAGCTATCTAGTACTAATAGTCTCCGAGCTAAGTCGCGTACAGACGGACAGACAGACAGAAAATAGACATGGCGAAACTATAAGGGTTTCTTATTGACTACGGAACCCGGAATCACAGAAGAAAAGGCACCTTTCCCTTAAGTTTACTTTTTCCGAACAAAACATAAATTTGAAAGGGAGCTATTTAAATGGTAATAAATTTATAAAATTTGCCCAACAAATTGTAATTAATATAATAACTTATCTTTTGACATATTTAATTCAAATTTTAACCGCCTCCGTGGCGTAATGGTTAGTCCATTTGCTTCACACCAGGAGGTCGCGGGTTCGATTTCCGGTGGGGTCATCTTGTAAGACTCGGTTTGGTTAATGGTAGGGCATTTTCTTAGCCCGCCTGGCTAGCTACCACCATCTTATTTAAGTCTTGCCGCCAAACATTAGTGTTTACAACATTGATGTGTTCCGGCTTAAAGATGAGATATCCAGTTCTCTATTACGTTGGGGAATCTAGGTAAGCCCGCTTACATCTTCGGCATCATCGTCACTTACCATCAGATGAGATGATGTCAAGGGCTTACCAATTGTTAATATAAAAAATAGGTAGTAAGAATTGACATTTAAAAGTGTGCTTAATGTAAATAAGTGATTTGATTTGAGCTAAATTTACAGAGATCTAAATAGGTAAATATGAACCAAGGTCTATATTGGTTTCTGAAATTATAGCTACGGCACTACAAATTGAAATATTTATCTTAGACTTCTCCAAATAATAGATAATTTCAAATGGTTTTCAGTTGCTTAGCAAAAATTCTGTTCTAAGCTAGTAATGGTGTAACTTAGCAAGTTTTCACTAGGTATCTAATCATATTCTATATTGGCATTTATTTTTAAAAAGTATAACAATCATCTTACCTAGGTTAGATTATTTATGGTATATTGGATTATCCTGAATCAACCATAGATATTATTTCGGTTAGTAACTCTTTTGTTCTCCATATTCCATGCTTCTAATAATATTGTGCATACAGTCTCTTTTGTGGCCTTCACCCATAGAGTTGTAATGTTACAAAAGTAAGCTTTACTTGCTGGGCGGCTTGACTCATCGATACCCTAACTTGATACTAATTTATTTGTCGTTTTCCTACATCCACTTGTATTTCTACTGTTAATTTTCTATTTTCCTCATTTCTTGTTGTTTGATTTGTTCCTATATTAATATTATGTATGTATGTTTGGTGTCAAGGAATCAATAAATGTCTTGTGTTTATTTGTTTGGGAACTCTTTTTTTTTTGCCTCTTCGTTCATTATGCGAACGGCCAAGGAATGGAATCTCCTGCCGGCGTCTGTATTCCCCGATTCGTATTTTTATTTTAAATTCGTATAAGTCTTCAAAACGAGAGTGAATAGGTACTATTTGAGATTTCGAGTTACATCCTCGGCTGCATCGGCACTTACCATCAGGTGAGGTTCAGCCAAACACACTCAAATTTTTAATAAATTTAAAAAAATAGCACAGACACAGTCTAAGGAATCCATAGTTTCCGTGGGGAAACTTGGTGAGATTTAAGGTATTTAAAAGATAGATGACAGCAAATAAATCTGGACCCCATCATATAATCGACGGCCCAAAAAGGAGGGTACTGGTTTTCGGGTATATGTAAACATGTCTTGTTTTATCCACAAATGACAAGCCCTTGGCATCATCTCACTTGATGGCAAGTGACGATGACGCCAAAGATGGAAGCAGGCTTGCTGATATTCCCCCAACGCAGGGGTTGTTTAACAGGATAATTATTTTATCCCAAGCCGGAACACATCAAGTTTTAGGTCACATGGTGGTAGCTAGCTAGACGGGCTTAGAAAATGTAGTAAGTATATTGTGTGTATAAGAGCGTCGGTGGCGTAACGGCTATGGCCGCCGCCTCCTGCCCGGGAGGTCGTGGTTCGAATCCTGCCACGTACCAATGTGATTTCGAATTTAGATTTCATATGTACGTTTATCCGACGCTCATACAGTGAAGGAAAAAATCGTAAGGAAACCTGCACAAGCCTGTGGAGAAACTCGCAGGTTGTGTGTGAAGTCGACCAACTCGCACTGGGCCCGCGTGGTCGACTAAGGCCCGATCGCCCTTATTTAGGGTAGGCTCGAGCCCCTCGGTGGGAACGTATATGAGCTGATTCGATGATTATATGTGGGTATGTAAATAAATAGAAAGTTTTGGCTGGTCTTGCAGCCTAAATGGTTTAATCGATTTTGAAGTCCGAGGTGTCATTAGTTTCGTCTTTGTATCCCCGAGTGTCATGAATTAGTAAATTACAAAAGTTGTTTTTATTATTATTAATTGTCGCTAATCACACTTTGTGATAGCGGTCCTATGAAACATCTTTAGAAAAGTTGATGAATACCTTTCTAAAACTGTTGCTTTTGTAAGACGTCAGTAATAAGGTTGGAAGAATATTCAATTATGTAGATTCTGTGAATAGCAGACAGTTTAATTAAAATCCTTTTCATTTAGAAACCTATGCAAATACCCCTCATTTAAATGAAACAATTGTGGTTGAAACGAAAATAAATATAATTTAACAGAATTTAACTCATCTTCATTATTCGCAAGAAATGTTCTTTCTCATTTCTAGCACATTATTAAATCACACGATACTTTCGAATTACAAATTTTCTGCATTAGTCGTTTACTGACTTAATACCAGCAAACATGCTGGCTGGACTAAAGTGGCACTGCATGTCACCGACCAAAACATTTAGACCTCTTGTTGTGCACATACCCCTTTAAATCAAGCCTGTAAAAAAGTTTTCAAGACGCATCACAGGTCAAGTTACATTGGTGTAACCAGACCGAGTTGGCCATACTTCTGTGTAGTGGGGCTCTCATTCTCCGGGCTAACTCTTTAATTGGGTCAAGTTATAGGAGCTGAAATAAAGTAAAGTTGTAACACATCTTCATATTTGTCAACGACCTATCATATTATAGTTACTTTCGAAGTTTTATTCAGTTTAAAAGGGTGTAACATATAGATGCATGATACTGTAAGGTGGGATTGTACTCATCAAACTGAACAAGTCAACAAGTGAGCAGTCAATTTTTTTTTTCTAAAATTGCATAAGTTTTTTGGAGAAAGTTGTTCAGTTTCATGGGTAGACATTTAGTGTAAAAATTGGCTAAAAACGATTTCAATTTCAAATGTGCATACTTAAATAATAGAATTGGGATGACGGCTGCTTGTCCTTTGAGTTAATTTTATTCATCTGCCAATTTTGTGCTAAAAATATTAGAAATACGTGACCTCATAGTTTTGCAGCGTTAATTATGTACTCAGTTTGTAATTTTTGTGAGTTAAAAATTAAGGATTGATGAAAAACAAAAACCGAAAGGTTTTTTTAAAGTTTTAGTAGGAGAGAAATTTGGTGATCAAGCGTTCATAATTTAGTTTTGATGCTGTCATCATCCCAATTTATAGTTTTACAGCGTCATTTATGGATTCATTATATTATTTTGATAAATTAAAAATCAGTATAATTTTAAAACTTGAAGGATAATGAAACGAGTAAGGTATTTAAAAAAATCAGTGCTAGAGAAATTTTGTGACCAATAAATTATAATTTATTTTAAGACCATTATTGAATTTAAATACACACATTTTTTTTTATTCACAATTGGTAAACCCTTGACAACATCTCACCTGGTGGTAAGTGACGATGTTGCCGAAGATGAAAGCGGGCTTACCAAGATTCCCCAACGCAATGGGGAACTGGCTATCTTATCTTCATGCCGGAACACACCAATGATATCAACATTGATATTTGGCGGCAAGACTTAGATAAGATGGTGGTAGCTAGCCAGGCGGGCTTAGAAAATGCCCTACCACCAACCGAACCGAGTCGTACAATTGACCCCGCTGGGAATCGAACTCGCGACCTCCTGTGTAAAGCCAGTGAACTTTGCCTCTGAGCTACGGAGGCGGTTAAACATGAAAATTAACTTTGGCTTTGAATAAAAAAAACCGGCCAAGTGCTAGTGCGACCCGCACACATAGGGTGCCGTACTATCATACTAGATGGCGCTAGTTTCTTATCGTTTAAAAAAAAACATGTTTTTTGTATGTACACTCTGATTTTTTCTAATTTTTAGTATTCGTTGTTATAGCGGCAACAGAAATACATCATTTGTAAAATTTTCAACTGTCTAGCTATCACGGTTCATGAAATACAGCCTGGTGACAGACGGACAGACGGACGGACGGCAAAGTCTTAGTAATAGGGTCCCGTTTTTACCCTTTGGGTATGGAACCCTAAAAAGTATATAATACAATAGCTGATCAGTTTAATGAGTAGAAGCTGCCATGAAATTTATGGTTAATTTTATACAGCTTCTACTCGCATAGCAGACTAGGCCGATTGAGAAGCAGTTGTGTGTCTTCTATTCTGCTTGCCAGTATAACCGTAGGCTGCGGGGTTGTTTTATGAGTAGAAGCACTCATAAAATATATTATTCATTTTACATAGCAGCACCCTGACTTGGCCGGTCGATAAGCAGCCGCGTGTCTCCCATTCTGCTTGCTACGATGACTGTAATAGAATCGGGAGTTGTTTAGTGAGTAGAAGCTCCAATAATATATATTATTTATTTTACATAGCAGCACCCTGACTTGGCCGGTCGATAAGCAGCCGCGTGTCTCCCATTCTGCTTGCTACGATGACTGTAATAGAATCGGGAGTTGTTTAGTGAGTAGAAGCTCCAATAATATATATTATTTATTTTACATAGCAGCACCCTGACTTGGCCGGTCGATAAGCAGCCGCGTGTCTCCCATTCTGCTTGCTACGATGACTGTAATAGAATCGGGAGTTGTTTAGTGAGTAGAAGCTCCAATAATATATATTATTTATTTTACATAGCAGCACCCTGACTTGGCCGGTCGATAAGCAGCCGCGTGTCTCCCATTCTGCTTGCTACGATGACTGTAATAGAATCGGGAGTTGTTTAGTTAGTAGAAGCTCCCATAAAATTTATTATTCATTTTACATAGCAGAACCCTTACTTGGCCGGTCGATAAGCAGCCGCGTGTCTCCCATTCTGCTTGCTACGATGACCGTAATAGGCTCGGGAGTTGTTTAATGAGAAGAAGCTCCCATAAAATGTATGATTCATTTTACATAGCACCCTGGCTAGGTCGGTCGATAAGCAGTCGCGTAGCTTGTTCTGCTTGCTACGATGATCGTAGCAGACTCAGGAGTTGTATAATTAATAGAAGCTTCCATAAAATATATTATTCATTTTACATAGCACCCTGACTACGTCGGTCGATAAGCAGCCGCATGTCTCCCATTCTGCTTGCTACGATGACCGTAATAGGCTCGGGAGTTGTTTAATGAGAAGGAGCTCCCATAAAATATATGATTCATTTTACATAGCACCCTGGCTAGGTCGGTCGATAAGCAGTCGCGTAGCTTGTTATGCTTGCTACGATGATCGTAGTAGACTCGGGAGTTGTTTAGTTAGTAGAAGCTCCCATAAAATATATTATTCATTTTACATAGCAGAACCCTGACTTGGCCGGTCGATAAGCAGTCGCGGGTCTCCCATTCTGCTTGCTACGATGACCGTAATAGGCTCGGTAGTTGTTTAATGAGAAGAAGCTCCCATAAAATATATGATTCATTTTACATAGCACCCTGGCTAGGTCGGTCGAGTCGTGTGTCTACTATTCTGCTTGCCAGGATGACCTAGGTTTAGGGTTATTTAATACTGGTATCCGTCTAAACGCGACTGGAGGCTACATCTAATCGTATTCTACTGAATTTATAACTTTTATGTAAAACATCAATTAAAAAAAATGAAATTGTGTATATTACTAACACTAGTCTAAGTCCTAGAATAAGTTACTAACACTATTGTGATCCTTTGTTGGTCGATAAATAAATTTTATTATTATTATTAGCAACAAGTGGCCACATTTAGCAGTTTTTTAAAAATTTTAACAATGAATATTAGCATCAAGTGGCCACATTTAGCAGTTTTGCAGAAACTTTATCTGTGAATATTAGCAACAAGTGGCCACATTTAGCAGATTTGCAAAAACTGTAACTGTGATTATTAGAAACAATTGGCCACATTTAGCAGTTTTGTAAAAAAAAGAACTTGTTGCTGATATTCACAAATAACAATTAACCAATAGGTTTTGCTCGCGTATATGCACAAAATACTCAGTGATTTCGATTAAAGTCCGTTATAATGAATATATTATTTCTTTCTTTGGGTGGCGCTAGTGTACTTATCGAAACTCCTAGAGTTTGCCTATGTTATAGATACGAGTACCTTGTTAAGCCAAGAAACCCTGTCAGTTCATCATTATTTCTAGTCTATGACAAGATAGGTACGTACTGATAAAAGGTTTTAAGTTTCAGCATTATTAATTACACGACTACACGTGTATCGATCATCTTCCGTCATATAGAGGATGACTTTAGATGGTTATTAATAAAATTGTTTTATTTTAATTTTATTTATTAGGGAAATAAATAACAAAGCTAAATTTAACGAACGAACAAGTAAAAAAACAAACGATTTCAATTGCAGCAACTAACGATTAAATTTTTTTTCAAGTTTTTTTTTCCTTTCTTAACCGATTTTGATGGAGTTTATATAGTATCAATTTTGAAATTAAGTACCCTAATCAAAAAAATAAAATAAAATTGGACTACACTGTAATAAAAAGATTTGAACTTTGTAATAAGAAGGTAACTTTAGAACCTCCTTCGTTTTTGAAGTCGGTTGAAAAACAGCTGTAATTAATACAAAATAAAACAGAAATTAAATAAAACAATAAAACTTCAAGTGCTAGTTACTCGACTGCGCCAGAAGGAGTGTTATGTTATGAGTGTCATCATCATTACAGCTCATATACGTCCCCACCGAGGGGCTCGAGCCTACTCTGAATCAGGGCGATTAGGCCTTAGTCGACCACGCGGGCACAGTGCGGGTTGGTCGACTTCACACACAACCTTCGAGTTTCTTCGCAGGCGTGTGCAGGTTTCCTCACGATGTTTTTCCTTCACCGTTAAAGCAATCGGTAAGTATGTACGTAAGTTTTTTAAAAACTCATTAGTACATTGGCTGTCCAGATTTGAACCTGGTACCTCTGGTTAGATGGACCGAGTCGTTACCGGTTGAGCCACCGACGCTTTTGTAGTGAGTGTAGTTCATGTGAAGTCCGAAGAGAGGATACAGACACAATGATCCTTAAATCTGGAAACCTGCTCTATTTCCGGGAGAGCGACCAACTGTCCCAGAGTGATGTCGTATTTCTCATCCACAAGTCCCTCATTAACAATGTGATCTAGATCGTGTTTCGTGTGGGCATTTAAGACTAAGCGTAGGCAGGCCTCTCACTTAGTGGACAGACGACCTGGTGAAGGTCGCAGGAAGCCGCTGGATGCGGGCAGCGCAGGACTGGTCGTTGTGGAAATCCTTGGGGGAGGTCTTTGCAGTGAATGTTTTTCGACTGATAAGGTGAAAGTAAGTAACTTGAATTTTGCGATGTTAAAAAAATAAAAATAACGAAAATAATTAATACCTAGTTTCTGATTAAGCTTGTAAGAGCTGATACTGATAAACCTTCATGTGCTTGATTGACAATTAAATATCGTACAAAGAGGTAAAATGTAAGAATTAATTAGAATTAAGCTTCTTTCCAAAATCAGTAATTGCGATTACTTTAACGTCTTGCAAACCGGAAGAAGGATCGAAGTCAAGGAACCGACCGTAGTAATCCACTTAAATATTTAGGCAGAAGATACTACTGAGTAATCTTGACACATTAATCGGGATTACACGAGTACAGATGTGAACATGAAGTGTTGACATATAAGTAGGTGTAAGCTTAGAAGAATAAAAGAACTTCTACAAAATTAGATCATCATCATCATCATATCAGCCGACGGACGTCCACTGCTAGACATAAGGCTCCCCAAGGATTTCCATGACAACCGGTTCTGCGCTGCCCGCATCCAACGGCTTCCCGCGACATTCATCAGGTCATCGGTCCACCGAGTGGGAGGCCTACCTACGCTACTTTTTCCGGTGCGCGGTCACCACTCGAGAACTTTACTACCCCAACGGCCATCTGTTCTACGAGCTATGTGCCCCGCTATATTAGATAGTAAGAAAATATTGAAAACAAATATCGCCGTTATACTGCGAAAAACAGTTAATTCACAAAAACATCACTTTGAGAAAAATGCAATTGAAAGTTCAACGTTGCATATTTATATAAAATATATGACTTATTCACATGAAATCTTAACATGTCATTCTTCATTTAATCTTTTTATAATATCGATTGAAGTACTTTTATTTTCTTACAAGCTTTTTACAAAAAAATAACTTTACGTCTTAAGGGTGCACTATTTAATTGGTTTTCCCTGAAAATGCACTTATTTATATTTTTAATCTTGTCGACAAACTAGGCATTTCTAAAGGTCAGTTGTATAATACATTTTTAATTTAACTAATAACTCAAGCAAAAAAATACGCAGTAACAAAGGAAAGAGTTACATAAAGAAAATACACTTATTTACTTAGTTTTCATTGTACATGAAATTATTTTGGAACTAGTTAAACTACTGAGTTGTTAGGAACTTACAATTTCATTGATTTTAAAAGGTTTGATACTACTTCTAGGTATTAATGAAAATCATTACTTTGTAAGTATTATATTTATATAGGTACTTGCAAACAAAAATTAAACATCAACGTCCTTTGAGTTTGAGAAATTAATAATTAAAAAAACAACATCTTCATCTGAAATGGTGTCATCAGGCACTATCAGCTGTCTTTAAACCCTGGAACCAAGCGTGGAACTCTTCCGGAATCACACCTTTTTCGCAAAGTTGTATTAAATCCTTCTTTTTGGCCATACTTTTTTCCAACGGTTCTTGGTATTTCCCTACAAGTTCGTCGGGAAAAAAGTTCTTACTGGTGGTCTCACAAATCTCTGTTAAAATACCATCTTCTGCTTTTTTTTCCTGTTCCTGGTGCTGTATCCATGTTCTTTTTGTTCTTTTCCAAGGATTCCTGCGTCATCTTTTTTCCTTGATATTGTTGTCACATCAATCACAGAAAAAGTCTCTGACATGTCGTACTTATAGATTTTTTTTCCTTTCCTTTTATGTATCTCAACCTTTTTATTTTCAACCACTTCACTTGCTTCACTTCTGTATCTTTGACGGTGTTTAACAAAATTTTGTTTGACAAATCCTGCAAATCCTTGAACTCATAATATTAAAATTATTTTACTTCGTATGGGTTTTTCATAACCTTTTTGTTGTCTTTTTTGTAGATTTTTTTAAATCTTGCTTGTTTGAATACTTTAATCCAATCTGATATAGAATCCATCTATCTAATAGTGTTGTTTTGAGCATACTCAATGCTGCTATGCATCGAATCTGCCTCCATGTAGGAGTGTCCGCTTTCCAAAAATTTCTGATCAGTCATCTTTATATTTTCATTTTTTTGTACGGCCCATAGCAAAATTGCAGCAACATTTTTATTTCGGTTTTGTCAACCGCAAGTGTCTGAAAATAAACTTACTTCAGTCACAGTTTTTGGGACGCATTTGGACAAATAGTAGTACATGATTGTACCTATTTCGCAACTTCCTTTTTTGCCGTTTATTTCAGACCACGTGAAGCAGTAACCGTTATTGGGTAGAGCGCTTTCATAAATTGCAAGATTGTATTACGTGTGTAGTATAATAGACCTATATCCCCACTAGGTATCTGGAGTATTGCTTGCAAGTCGACAGATGCAGACAAAAACCCATCCTCCTTACCAGCCCCTTCCTTATCCTTTTCCTTTTGAGCGTTACAAGCTTCTTTCCTTGCCAGATGTGCTTTCTTCTTCTAATTTTTTTTTTTGCATATTTTTGAACATACCTGCTACTTAACAAACATTAGTCTTTTTTGAGCTTAAAGAAACCCAAATTGAAGTCTGTTCAAAAATTCGCCTGTAAGTTATTTCAGACACGGGTTTGCTGTTTTTCTTCTCACATTCTTCCATGTAGAGTTGATACATCTTCCCAATGGATAATTTGCAATCCAAGTATTGGCGTTTGGAATCTTTCCTTACATAATGGCTCTCCATTGAAGGAAATGAGCGAATGTGATTGCGAACTTCTTCAACTTTTTCAGGAGAAGTTTTATTGATTGGCTCACATCGTCCACGAGGATCCCTGTCCTGTGTAAATATCCAGTGAGACCTCTTTTTTTTACAGCATTTTGTACTACTATTTGAGAAATACAAAATGTTGCGCAGAAAAATTTTTGACAAACTTTTACCTTTATGCCATATATTTAAAAAAACATTGAGTGGTAAAGCTCCTTGTTGTCGCTCTTTTTCGTTCTAGTGTCAAAATTTTAGTTTTCTTGACTTCCATGTTAGCTAACAGAAATTTTTTTTGAGCAGCGTAGTCCAAAGACCAATACTTTCTACAAATATCTGCTCTAGTGCCTTCGCTGATTTTATTACAGCAATCATATTGACACTTTGAACAGTCAACTTGTTTTGGAACTTAGGGAGGTCTAATTTTATTTTTAATCATGTAAGTTGAACCTTCTGCTCGTCTCTTTTTTGCAATATTAACTTTCCATGAAGCAAGGTTTGGTTTTCTCCAACGCTTTACTGGGTTTGCTCTTTTCATTGCCGTATCAAAGATTTTCATCAAAATTATCGTTACAATGAAGGAAGATTCGGGCAGTTGATTGTCTGTTTGATTTGAATTTATAGTGTTTACAGCAGCCAAAGCAAGTTCTTTTAAAGGTCTAACCTTAAATGGATTTGGGTAAATATCATGAAGAAAATCATCCTGGCTCACATCTGGTAAGATTTCATTATAAAATGAAACAACAGGATGTCCTAACAAATCTTCAACCGTTATTAAGTCCTCCACGTCCATGTTATTCTTGAATGTTGAATACGAAGTTGTAACTGTGGACAAAAGCGTTTCTTGAGTTTCGTCATATTATTATAATTACAGTATACTTGTTTTACTTTACTTCAGCTAGAAATATTTGAAACCAGCAAAAAACGAAAAGCCTCCATGCTTTTATTAAACAATCACAAACTAAATTGTACAGTAGGCACTAGAGCATTGGACACACACACACACACACACAAAGAGAGTGACAAATATATTTTAAAGAACATTTAATCTAGATTAAATAAAAAAGTGTGTGTGTCAGCTCCAACGCACGAATGGAGTTTACTCCTTACTAACGATTATAAATGTGTTGGGGGATAGCGGCCAATTTTTCTTATCTCCTAGTCAACTTTTAGAAATTAAAGGAAGATATTAATATTGTAAGCCAGTTCATTGTAGTTTTTGAAAATTACCTTGAGGTTCACAGTTGCTATTCACCATCGCAAAGGCAACATAAGCCTGGGAGATAAGCTGATCGTAATCATCTTCATCTTCGTCAGCAAAGAATCCTGCAAATCACAAAATCTTTATCTACATTTTGCAGTTACCTAGTTCTTAATACTTGTAAGTAAGTTTCAAATTTTTAGCTCATCATCTATAACAATTAACAATGTTTTTACCATTTTTTTTTAATTCATCAAGAATAACCTCACTTTTTTATTTTCGAAAGAAATAGTTGACTACTGCTTACCTCTGTGTTTGTTGAATTCATTTGTACGTGTTCACATTTTAAAATGTCACTTAATCAGCTAAAACCAATTAAAAATCACTAATTATTTGTAAAACGTGCGCGCGTAATAAACAAGTATCGCCCCACTGCGGTGTTGCATTCGGCGTGGTCCACTCATAGTAAACTTGGATAACTGGTTTTCGCTGTAGCCAAACAGTTGCATTTACGAAAACATCTTCAGACAATACAAGTTACATAATATAATTGTTTTTCATAGGTAAATGAAACCAGACTTGAGGCCGTCAAGTAAATTCATTTAAGTCATGTTAATGGCTAATAACTGTAGATTAAACACACTATACCAGGTTACAGGCAATCAGGTAAATTAATTTAAATTATGTTAATAGCTTGTAACTGTTGATAAAATAAATTGAGGCCCTTTAAGTTCTACTAAATGGTTGTTCCAGAGTATAAAACAATAACATAAAAACCAACCAGATACAAGTAAAAACAGAAATGTAATATTAATACATTATCATTGAAGACAAAACTGTGGCACTCATTATTAAGTCAGAATATTATTTTATTTATGAGAAGAAAACTGGGAAGTGTTGGAATTAATTGATTTTCTTGTTGACTATCTCAGAATGTATGATACTTAGCGTTTAATGGGTTTTCGCAGACGATACATGGCGAAAAATTATGCACTTTTGCATACTTAACTCAAATTTGTAAAAAAAACGAGATAAGTGGTTTTCGCAGTATAACGGCGATATAATATTAAATGTTATAGCCACTCTGTGCATACTTTCGCGCGAAACCTTCACTGCCTCGCGTAGTCGGGAAAGCAAAAATAAACAATGAACATTAGATAATTAATCTTAATTAGTAGCAAAGAATAAAGGATCAGACTTGATCATCATATCAGCCGAAAGACATCTACTGCTGGACAAAGACCTCCCACAAAGATGTCCACGACGACCGGTCCTGCGCCGTCCGCTGCTGTTATCAGACTTGATAAAAAATTACAAATGATTTGGGTTGTATGGGAGGTAGCTACCTTATTCCAATTTTTTCTGAAATATCAAACTAGCCAGTGCAGTAGGCATTATTAATTCCTATAGTTATTATCAAAGTATCAAAATAACAAACCGCTTATATTTGTGTAGAAATACCGTATTCTAAGACAAATACTATAGTAGGCCATATAAAGTTGTAGTAACGTACAGAGTTTCAATAAAATCACTGGAGTTTTTTTTTTTTTAATTACTAAAGTGGCAACCCTAAAAATCAAGATAGGAGAAATCTAAGAAAAACGGCTTGAGATAAAAAAATAATATTGTTCTAATCCAAGTTTTACCCAAATCCAAACCAATCCAATTTTTAGAATCTATTGGTGTAAGACAATTGATATCCATCAAAATCTCAACTTTGATTTTTTTAACCATTACAATACCTTCATAAGCTTCGTCGCTAGAAAGTAAACAAAAATGGAGATTGTCTAATGGTGACATAATGACAGATTTTGTTCAACCAATGAATGACCGTGTACATAGGTAGATGTTTTCGAAATAATTCTGAGTAACACAAGTATACAAAACTAGGCTTATTGAATAAAAAATATCTAAACATATTTAGGTTTTTTCTTGCACTATTCCACCATTAATGTAAATAAAACAAAATTTGTTTATACTGCAACCGGTTCATATGTTCATATGTTCAGTTCAGTGTTCCACCAAGAACCTACTATCGCAAGCATACAATACATAAAAAATATCTAATATTAGTGTAATCACTTTATTTTGTCTACGTGATCATTGACCCTCGTGTCCAGGAGGTCGTGGTTCGAATCCCACCACGTACCAATGTGATATCGAATTTAGATTTCATATGTACGTTTATCCGACGCTCTTACGATGAAAGAAAACATCGTGAGAAAACCTGCACACGCCTGCAAAGAAAGTCTAGCGAAGAAAGCTTATATGATGCTGATGCTTTGCATGTGACAAAACATGAACGAACGGCACGCGGCTTGTAACGATATTGGAAAGCTTAAGACCAAAGTAAATTTCAATATTGATAAAATCAGACTTTAATAGAATTAAATATTTTTTTGGCTTATTTCTTAATACTTAGAATTAAATTCTGTTTACAGTTACGTTTAAAAAAAACTACAGAGTTACAAGAATCTTGCTTTTTGCTTGCTGCAAAGAAGTGACGTGTTTTTTTCGTTTAATTTGGCTTTAGAATGAATGTACTTAGGCCTTTACTACGTTTCAGGTAATCTTTGCTAGTCTACAGTCTTTTGTTTGTCTGTGGCACGAATTTTGTTAAAATCTCGTAATCGTGCGCTCTCCGTTGAAGGTATTAACGTGGATTACGAGGGAAGCGGTGCGTCAAGACGATCCCGTCGACAGATTTCGAGTGGATCCCCGTACAGATCTTTTAGGGATGTGAGGAGGGTAAATGCTAATGAAAACTGGTAGCCGTAACTTCCTCCTTTTTGGCAAGGTTTTTTCGTCAATCTTGTATACTTTGTCTCCGTTTGTACGTAACTTAAACGCAAACTAAAATGGAAAAAATGTAATAGGCTGAACGATTGATAAAGCAATCCTTTTAATTATTGAGATAACAAGCTATGTCACTATATTAAGGCACTGAGAAGACGAGGGACAATGTCGGCACGGGCTTTTATTCTGCGATCGATAGAACGTATAAAAATCTATGCATTACCTAACGCATATATAGCGGCCTTTTTATCCGGCAGCATTTTTCTTTTTTTTAGTCACAAAATAAAAACTGTTTGGTTCGATTTCCCGCTAGACGTATATTTTTAGAATGCGAGACAAACTTTAAAAGCGGGTTCTGCCATATTTTGATAGGAAGAAAAAAAAAAGTGATGGTCGGAGATTTATTTTTATGGTTTCTTAAATTTTTTGCAAAATTATGGTTTTTAATTTTATTGGAATAGTGGAAAACTGTGAGCAGTGATTTGCCAGAAGTGAGAGGTTTTATTCCTGTTCTGTTACGTGATTGGTACGGCTTTGTTGTGATCAAAATAATTATTTTATAGGGCATCTAACACCGGATTACACCGCAGCTAAGGCTACTACCACAGATTACTAAATAGTGCTACTACCACCTAGCCGCCGGCCGTAGACCTATCGTTGAACACTGCAGCCGGGCAGACTACTTTGGTGTTTGGATCTCCGTATACTGCCAAGCATTATCCAGTCCCAGCCGACTTAAGGGAAGTAATTCTTATTTTATTAATCGCACATTCATATCGCTGGTACCTTCACCGACCGGTGTTACAGCAGCACGGAGTTTCGTTTCAATTTTTCTGCCACTCATTTGTCAGTGACTATAAGATTTCTTTAAAATTAAATATGGAACTGTTTAGGGTGCCTCGAGGCTACTTTTTCAACTACAAGTTTTAAGTAGTGTGTAGACTGTCTCGGGGCAATTCCGTCAAACACTAATTTTTAAGATGTGTTTCGTACTTTGGTAAGTGAATTTATTCGGGTTTCAACAAAATCTATATTCAGTTAATTATAAATTTGTTCCTATTTTAACCTAACAATTTACTTAAGATAAGATTTTTATGTTGTATGTTTAGTCTAAGACCTATTAATCAAGACCATCATATTATATAGTTCTTTTTACCATTTCTTCATTTTAAAATATAATTCTGATTTACCCCACAAATAATTTCATTTCATATCCGCTTTAAGAGCCTAAATCTAAATTCTACATATTATGTAGCGATACCATGGCAGGCTACAACAATTTATTCTTTTTTGCTACAATCAGTACATGCGGCAGTCTATTTGTCCTACGAGCACTATTGCATAGATTCCCATACGTTATATCATCATAACAGCTCATAAACGTCCCCAACGAGGGGCTCGAGCCTACTCTGAATTAGGGCGATCGGGCCTTAGTCGACCACGCGGGCCCAGTGCGGGTTGGTCGACTTTACATACAACCTGCGAGTTTCTCCGCAGGCGTGTGCAGGTTTCCTCGCGATGTTTTCCTTCACCGTAAGAGCGTCGGATAAACGTACATATGAAATCTAAATTCGAAATCACATTGGTACATGGCAGGATTCGAACCACGACCTCCCGTACAGGAGGCGGTGGCCCTAGCCGTTACGCCACCGATGCTCCACGTTAACGTTATATAGTCGCGGACAAATTGTTCGTACCAACATTGTCCATCGTCTGCACAGCGCTTAAGACGACCAATCCGGTATTTGACCACTAGTCATTTGAGATCATCATCATATCAGCTGAAAGACGTCCACTACTGGACTATGGCCTCCCCAAGGATTTCTACGACGACCACTTCTGCTCTGCCCGCATCCAGCAAGAACGCGACCTTCACCAGGTCATCGGTCCACCGAGTGTGAAGCCTAACTACGCTACGTTTTCTGATGCGCGGTCGCCAGTCGAGAACTTTACTGCCCCAACGGCCATCTGTCCTACGAGCTATGTGTCCCGCCCATCAAAAACGACATTTTGTTTTGAAATTGTTCGTGTTACAGGCAGTGAATTTGTGCTTGACTTTGCTGCGCTTTCTATTGCCTGGTATACTCATCATTTTGTGTGTTAAAAATATTCGTTTCATTATCTATAAATTTAGCATTGGTGAAATTTTAAAATGAATTAAAAAAAAATCAAGGGGTTTTATTTTATTTATACGATTCGAGCTTCTAGAAAATATTTTATTACAATAAACTCTCGTATGTATTCAGAGGTTTGACAAAGCAGACTCATACATAGTATTTTCACGGAATTTTTCCTTAAAAATATCTGTGGTAATCCAGTGCCCTGTTTCCCGTTCGGCTTGTAAAAACACGGACTTTCCTGTCAATTTGTCAAGATTTGCTTCATACAGCGGATTTATCAACTCGGGTCAATTGGTCTTTTTCTGGTTTAGGTGACCTAAATGTCAAAACGTAAGAGTATAAAAAAACTCGTGAGGTCAGGGGATGAAATGCGTAAGCGCCATCAAATTTCTGGCGCTTATGGCGTTATGGTCGCAAGAAAAGTATACTTTGCAGGCGATATAGCGCTGCATGTTTTGATAGTTTGATTAGACGACATAACTAATGTTTTAGCGGTACAGCGAACTTTAGTTATACTCGTTCGTACGTCCCGCATTTCGTTACTGACGATCTGACGCCTGACAATTTCTACCAATTCACTCTAAAGTACGTTCGGGCAATGAGCTGCAGAACGGAGTTCTGAAAATGTCATTAAATAGGTATTTTATATTTACAATTTATCTTTAATTTAAATTGCATTCAGTGCTGGACTAAGTATATTCTGAAAGGGTGCTTAGATTAATAATTAAAGACTGAACAAGATTAACGAAACCCCGTGCGGCTGTAACGTCAGCGGTGCCACGATTGAACTCAGGGCGGACTCTTTGACGCGAGCCGGCAGCGGCGAGCGGCATTTATCAAAGCTGCAGCTAATTGAGTGAACGAACTTTACCTTTCCCGATCCCGTAAGCCTCGTTCAAGAATATCATTCAAAGAAGTCGTGCTTGGCAATGGCGGATTTAAAAAAAAAAATTCTGTGACCTAAAGTCCATCCATCCATCCATCAATGGTACTGATAAGTGCTACGAAAAAGTTAATAATATGTTAATTTAGTTTTCTTCTTAGCGAGTCGATCCTTTGGTTTATTTTTTTTTCCCAGACCAATACCTACTCTGATACCCGGACTGCTTTTTCTGTTGCATTGTACAGGTCCTCGCATGTACAGATGCTAGTGCAGGTGCATCAGTGTGATTAAGAAATGCTTTCAAAGCAGTAATCATCCGGCAGATTGGGAACTGCGCACGCGCTTGCGTGCAACTCCCAATACCTAGTGTGATACCCAGACTGCATTGTCTGTTGCATTGTAAAAGTCCTCGCACGTACAGATGCTAGTGCAGGTGCATCAGTGTGATTAAGAAATGCTATCAAAGCAGTAATCATCCGGCAGATTGGGAACTGCGCACGCGCTTGCGTGCAACTCCCAATACCTAGTGTGATACCCAGACTGCATTGTCTGTTGCATTGTAAAAGTCCTCGCACGTACAGATGCTAGTGCAGGTGCATCAGTGTGATTAAGAAATGCTTTCAAAGCAGTAATCATCCGGCAGATTGGGAACTGCGCACGCGCTTGCGTGCAACTCCTAATACCTAGTGTAATACCCGGACTGCATTGTCTGTTGCATTGTAAAAGTCCTCGCACGTACAGATGCTAGTACAGGTGCATCAGTGCCATTAAGAAATGCGTTCAAAGCAGTAATCATCCGGCAGATCGGGAACTGCGGACGCGCTTGCGTGCAACTCCCAATACCTAGTGTGATACCCGGACTGCATTGTCTGTTGCATTGTAAAAGTCCTCGCACGTACAGATGCTAGTGCAGGTGCATCAGTGTCATTAAGAAACGCTTTTAAAGCAGTAATCATCCGGTAGATTGGGAACTGCGCACTTTCGATTACGAGGGACTCGCCGCCTTGCGTAGTTGTCAGGGACTTGCAGTCGACACAGCTGCTCGTGTAGATCGAGACAGTCATGTCCACTCAATTTTTTAGTGCACAAGATAACTCTTGGATAGTTGTTATGCATTCGAATGAGTTCATGCCTTGCATACCCAACAGGAACTTGGCTGGGTAGAGAAATTGATAGTATCCCTATTCCCTCATATACTCGTACAGGTAGCGGACTATCGCTTTCTGCACCTTCTGCCTATAAATATGTAACAGAATTGGTGTAGGTCCGTTAACTGAAGCTCATCATTTTGTACAAATTTTGTTCTATTAGTTTGCTGAAATCGCAAAAAAATAAATAACTCTTCATACAAATCGATCAGTTACCAATTTTCGTACGGTTTTTTTTTTAAATTGACTATGAGTTCCTCGTTGAAAGTTGTTTAGTATGATGAGTAAAACCCCTGTCAACGGTACAGCAACCAAAACCAACTGCTTAACGTTACTGCAAAGCATGAAAATGGTCAAATAAATGTTACTACTAACACTCAAACCCATCGAAGAAATGACTGTGCTTCCAGGTCAGTTAACCTGCGCAATCGACCCAACTACGAAAGTAAAACTGAGCTAAGACCGTTTCTTGGTTCCTACCATTACAGTTTTACTGGGGAAAAACCTTCTGATGGTTTTACTGATTTCGGTGAGCTATTATTTCCAGTTTTATTTACCGTAGCTATTCATAAATTGTATGATCATGGTCAAGACCTTGTCAGTAGTGTGGGAAATAAATAACTCTGAACCCAGAAGGAATTTCGAAGGTATGTGCACCAGGAATGCATTAAGAAATTATTTGTGATCGAAGACAGAAGAATATAAAAATAAAAATGTGTTGCTAGTAAATAATTTAGCAAATATCATAGCGGGTTCGCAATAAGAAAATTTAAAAAAATATATATTTCACCTATTATACTTAACTACGTTATCATCATCATTATCATCATATCAGTTTTGGTCGCAAGAAAAGTATACTTTGCAGGCGATATAGCGCTGCATGTTTTAATAGTTTGATTAGACGACATAACTAATATAGCCGAAATATCTCCACTGCTAGACAAAGGCCTCCCCAAGGATTTCCGCAGCGACCGGTCCTGCGCTGCCCGCATCAAGCGGCTTCCCGCAACCTTTACCAGGTCGTCGGTTTAACGAGTGGGAGGCCTGTCTATGCTACGTCTTCCGGTGCACGGTCGCCACTTGAGAACTTTACTGCCCAACGGTAATCTGTTCTACCTTACTACGTACCTACCTCCTTTACTTAGGAATCTAGTTTTGCAATATATTTACCTATATCTAAAAGACCTTCGGAGACCTTTCTTCAGCATAGGACGTCCTTCGGCTGATATGGTGATGATGACGACTATTTAAAATAAGAGTGAGATTAAAATTAATAAAAAAGTCGTTAAAATATAGATAAATAAGATTATTTTTGAAATAAGAGTCACTGTCTACAATTTCGTCCAGTTCGACCCTTTTCTCACCAATTTGAAATAGTAGTATATGAAACTGTTGCATTGTATTTTAATACCTAGTTACTATTACGTGCTGTTTCAAACATTACTTTATCTAATCTTATACATTGGGATTGAACCTACTAAATAAAAGATCGAAGTTAAAAGAGTAAGAAAAAACCTACGAAATCAGTAAGTACATCAAAACTAATGAATAGCGCCAAAACCCAGCACATCACCGCGCATGCGCTAAAGCGGGCGTTGTCACAGACTGGTAAAATTTGAAATCAAAACTTTTTTTTAATGCTATAAAAATGGCGCGCCCCGCATATGCGTTCCATTAGAAGAAAATAATTCATGAAATCTCCTTGATTATATTGACTTCTTGGATTTGCCCTGTATCGTATTGTTAAAAAAGATTGTTTTACAAGCTGTTTCCCGTGGCTTCACCCGTGTGGACAACGTTTCTATAACTTTTCGAAGCGGCTCACGAGCGTGGAAAAAAGTAGTCTATGTGTTAATCCAGATCCTAATCTATCTACCTCCCAAATTTCAGCCAGATCCGTTCTGTAGTTTTTGCGTGAAAGAGTAACAAACATACATCCATACATTCTTACAAACTTTCGCGTTTATAATATTAGTAGGATAACATTTTTTGTTAGAGAAAAAGTGTTATCACTGATTTTATTTTTAAATTCCGGTAAAGTTTTTATAAAGTATATCAATATGAACTCGGTTTGAAGTTTATATTTCAAATTTTACGATATGAGAGTATATAAAATGTTCTATCTATCACCAATGTCTATCCATAGAATAGATCCCTGTATTTTACTATACCTTGAAATCGTTCTTGTGTATCCTTCGCTTACAAATCCAGGCTTTGTAATCAAACCATTAGTGCAGTAATGTAAACGAGAATCAAATGTGGCCTCCGAGCTCCGTCGCCTCAAGTCCCCTTATTGCTGGAGCTTTTGAGGCCCTTAATGTTACGACCATTTCTGAAGATATCGTGCAGAAACCAGTGATGGATGTTAATTTCCTAAATGATGTTAAGACTTTTAGTGGGAATGATTTGAATTACTTTTTATCACTTATTAAACACGACATTTGGTTTTTAAAAGGTTTGAAGTACTTAGATGTGGCGTCATAGTTTTCAGCATCATTAATGTACTCATTTTGTGGTTTGATTAGGTTATTAAAAATTAAAAACCTGATGGAAAACAAAGCGAGTAAGGTCTCTTATTAAAATGTTCATACTTAAAATTTAAATTACGAGGGTAATTTGTAATCAATTGTTTCTAATTGCTGCAGTCATCAATATAAAAACATTTCCTTTTACAAGAAAACAGTGCAAAATAGATTGAACAGTGGTTGCTGAAATAAAATTAATTTTCATCAGAAAAAATATTAAATGATGGCATTTTGTATTGATAATCTACAACACACATACACACTTTCACACACAAACACACCCCTACCCATACAAATTACAAGATCACCTACTCTTTTAACTTACATACTTATTTTTAATTTAATTTCTTTAAAAACAAGAGTTCTTTACTTAGCATTTAAACTTACCTACCTTCTACTTTTATTTTTTTTATGATTTTAGAAGTAACTAAAAAGACTACCTACCATAAACTCAGGGAATCCTAGTCTGGAAAGGGTCTAACTACTATGAAATTCTACTTTATTTGTACTAACATGCAATATGTTATAAGTAGTAAATAACATACTGTAGCAAAATAAATAAATCTGAAATCTCACCAATAAAACATAATGATAATAAATAAAAGATAGAATATAAAAGACTTAAAAGGACTGTATGTAGTAGATAATGATAATAAATAGAAGACAGAGGATAAAAGACTCGAGAGGACTGTATGTAGTAGATAATGATAATATATAGCAGACCAGGATAAAAGACTTAAGAGGACTTATGTAGTAGATAATGATAATAAATGGAAGACAGAGGATAAAAGACTTAAGAGGACTATATGTAGTAGATAATGATAATAAATAGAAAACAGAGGATAAAAGACTTAAGAGGACTGTACGTAGTAGATAATGATTATAAATAGAAGACTTAAGAGTACCGTATGTAGTAGATAATGATGATAAATAGAAGACAGAGGATAAAATACATAAGAGGACTGTACGTAGTAGATAATAATAATAAATAAAAGACAGAGGATAAAAGACTTAAGAGGACTGTATCTAGTAGATAATTATAATAAATAGAAGACAGTGGATAAAAGACTTAAGAGGACTGTATTTAAATGTCGCTTCTACTCAACATTTTTTTCCAAGAAAACCATACTCAAAACTAAGAAAAAATCTTCTTAGATGACCTATTATAAAATACAATTTTATTCTATTTGAATTTGGCTGGTTTTTTTCAGTTTCATGGGTGGATGCAACAGTCAAAATTATTATGCAAAAAAATTGTATGCAAAAAATTTTTATGCAAAAGCTAAATATCAAGTGAAAACGTCTCCTGGAATTGGTCTTTATAATTATTTTGATGAGTAGTGGTGGTACAGAACTCTATTTTTGCAATTCCGACTCGCACTTGGCCAGTTTTTCTTTTTTCTATGTAGGTATACGCCCAACAACTAATTAACTAAATGCTAAAGAAACTTTAAGTCACCTGGAAGTGGTCTAATTGCTAAAGTCTTGGGGGTCTTGATTTTTTTAGTATACGCTTAATAACTTATCTCGATAGTAAATTGTAAGTAAGTGGTCTATATATTTTGATGAGTAGTGGTGTTACGGAACCTTTGGTGCGCGAGTAAGACTCACAGTTGACTATTTTACGAATATTTCTTTTTAAACATCCAAGAAACTACCTGGATACCAAATTTAAAGTTTCTAAATCACCTGGAAGTGGTTTCGATATTTTGATGATTAGTGGTGATACAGAACCCTTAGTGCGCGATGACGACTCACACTTGGCCGTTTATTGAATTTTTCCTTTGTATACGTCTATTAACCTACCTTGATGCCAAATTTCAAGTTTGTAAGTCACCTGCAAGTGATCTATAATTTTGTGGGTCAGTCAGTCAGTCATGAAAATAGTGATTTTTGGACGTCGATATCTCAGAAATAGTAAAATATATATTTATAAAAATTGGGATTCTAGGTGACCGAGGTGATCTTACTAGACACACAAAATCTCAAGTATGTAGTTCAAATAGATTTTGCGTTACGGGTAGGTCGAAAGTGGCCCGAAATGGTTCGTGTAAATAACCCATGGCCGGTGTCGCCCTTTCTTTTCGAACTTGACTGACACACTGCCGTGTGTCTAGATTCTGTTGAAAGTAATTGTGCCAAGAAATATGTATCGGGCACAGATAGGATCGTGTAATTTTTTTGTTGTTTTGACCTGTTTGATATATAATAAACTGAGGTCAATATAGATTATGAATATTGACCGATAGTAAAGTTACTTCATATACTTTAAGTCTCAACATTCTTAAATATTTGTTACCTCGTAGGGTAAGATGACAAAGCCACCGTCAGCATAAGATGACAATGACATATTAAAGCCAGGAAAGTAGGTACTAGGTCTATTACCAATTATGTAAGTAATGGTGTCAAACTCTATGTGGAAGCATGGCACCAAGAATTAAGGTATTCAAATGTGAATTATGCACCGATAATTAGGAATGTAAACTTAGACTGATGTGTCTTTTCTTACACACACTAGACTAGACATGTTGGTTTTTTGTGTTCCACGGGTGACCAATGGGACCCTATTACTTAACCTACACTGTCTGTCCGTCTGTCAGCGGGCTGTTTCATAAACCGTAATAGGTAGAAAATTGAAATTTTTACAAAATGTGTATTTCTATTGTCACTTTAACATCTAATACAAAAATCTAGAAAAAGTGAAAAAATAAAGGGGTCTCCATACAGTAAACATGTTTTTATAGGTATTTTTGATTTAGCTCTCTCGTAAAAGCAGTAATATATACAAGCGTGAAACTTGGTATGATTACAGTACTAATACTAAAGTAAAACAAAAAAAAGTTTAAGAAAACTTAAAACCGACTTCAAAATGAAATTCACTCAAAAGTGTGAAATAATATAATTATACTTAAATACGCAACATTAACCAACAATAACGAAATAAAAGGCGGGTACGAATTAAATTAGGGGCTTAAAATTTTTTTTGAAGTCGGTACCAGCAATCAGTAACTTACGTTTTAAATGGTTTATATTCGATGGTTTGCTGACACCGACCTCAAAAGAAAATTTAAACCTCTAATTTAATTTGTACCCATCTTTGATTTCGTTATTGTTGGTTTATGTTGTGTATGTATAATAATATTATTTCACACTTTTGAGTGAATTTCATTTTGAAGTCGGTTTTAAGTTTTTTTTAACTTTTTTTTATTTTCTTTATTTTTAGTGGTAATTCTAACTATCTAGCAACGTTAAATCCAATCACCTATACTCACCAATAGGAATTATCAAATCATAATACATGTGTTTCATTAACAGATACAGAGTCCTGTGGCTTCCATCATCATCTCAGCAACATGAAAGTTAAGGAGTTAAATCGTCCATCATCAGCTCATCTGAATAACCTGAAGGAATACAACTATCGGTCTATGCATACCTACGTATATAAGGTCTAACAAAATTAGCTGAAACTATTTTAATTAGTGCTTTTACCCATGAAACTGAACAACTTTCTCCATGAAACCTATAGTCAAATCTCAAAAAAAAAATCCCATACTAAGTTGGCTGATCAGCTGATCAAGTTAGTATGGGAAAGCATATTTTTTTGCGATTTGACTATGGGTTGAACAGTTTCATGGGTAGAGCACCCGTTAAAATAGTTTCAGCTAATTTTGTTACACCTTATATATCTATGTATAACATTAAAAAGAATTTTCCTGCAACTCCTAACCGTTAAGGAGTTGTACCTTCCTACATCAGCTTATCAACATGAGAATATGACTAACAGACGCAAGTATATTAATAGCTCTAGAAAACATATGAATCACGTAATTAGTGCCCTTAAAATTCAAATTTTTCATTATTTTTGAAGGGTTACCCTCGATTACCCTGGGATCCCATCATCATATCCTGACTTGGTGACAATGGGACCTCCTCGGGAGTATACTCTTTCAAATGTAAAAAGAATTTTGAAAATCGGTCCACAAATGACGGAAAAATCGGTGAACATACATCAAAACAAAAAAAATATACAGTTGAACTTAGTACCTCCTCCTTTTTGAAGTCGGTAAAAATAATAAAAACTGGTTAAGTATGAGTCGTACTCGCGTTAAAGAGTCCAAACTGATAAAAAAAGCATTATTCTGGGATTTTAATCGCGCTTTATATAAGGTGATAAAATAAATAATGGTCTTTGTTTGTGTATATACAAAGGAGTATCAAAATCAATTAATATATTAAATTTCATTCCTTGTAATTGTTTTATGTCATCTATTTATTTATTTACTAGCTGTCCCGGCGAACTTCGTTCCACCTTACACTACACTACACTACCCTTAACTACACTACATTACCCTACCCTACCCTACATTACCCTACCCTACACTACCCTACCCTACACTAAAACCAATTATTTTTTGACTGAAATTTTTTTTTATTTAATTCCGAGCATTTTCTTATATATTCACCTTTTAAACCTTCTCTGGACTTTCACAAATAATTCAATACCAAAATTAGCCAAATAGGTCTAGCCGTTCTCGAGTTTTAGCGAGACTAACGAACAGCAATTCATTTTTATATATATATATATATATAGATGATAGATAGATTGTTTATTGTACACAGTAAATAAGAAATACATATGTAATAAAACATGGCATCTGGAAGCTTATTAAATAAAGCACAATTCCTTTATGGCTTTCTTGAAGGAAGTTGGTCATGAGCCAAGTCTATAGATAGAAGAGGCACCCGTGTGAGAATGGGAAACATATGTAGACAAAGGCGGGTCCGGCCTTCGAATCGGGGGAGAAGGGGGTGGTCACGCATATACTTACTTCAGACCCAAACAGGCTAAAAATAAAAAGTGAGATTTGATCTGTTGGTAAGTAGTCGCATCAAAATATGTTCAGCTTCACACTAGGAGATCCCGGGTTCTTCTATCGGCGGGGGCTAACTTTGTAAGGCTCGGTTAGGTGGTAGTAGAACATCTTCTAAGCCCGCCTGGCTAGCTACCACCATCTTATCCAAGTCTTGCAGCCAAACATCAAAATGTTAACAGCATTGATGTGTTCTGGCACTAAGATAATATAGTCAGGACTCCCATTGCGCTGGGGAATAATGGTAACAGCACTCCCATCTTCAGCATTATCGTTACTTAAATTAAGTTAAATACGAGCGTGACGTTGTAGAGTTGGACTGGGCTCTAACAAACTTCCAGAGAGATAAAAATCAAAAACAATTTTGATGAAAATTGGGATGCAGATGGCCTAGGAAGGACAAAGTTTACTTTGTATCTCGTGAAAATTGCATAGTCCGGTGCAGTTTCTGAGAGAACTGAAAAATTACTCTTTTTTTGGTTGGTTTGATTTTTTGCACAGAAATGGGTCAGCGGGTGGGAAATGTCACAATTACTTATTAGCATATCCTGATATAGTTCCCGAGGGATCTGGGAAAAACTCATTTGCACGCTCGCGCACGTCGGCTTCGCAACGGAGCAACGGATTGTAGTAATTTTATGTATAGAATTGGTTGAGGGGGTGGGAAGTGACATAGACTGCTAATCAGAATAGCCCGATATAGTTTCTGAGGAATTTGGAGAAAACTCACGTCCACGCTTGCGAGCCGCTTGCGGCTAGCGCACCACTCACCCTCAAATAGAGTCATAAAAAAGATACAAGATTCAAGATTCAAGGTATTTATTCAAAAGTCATAAAGTAATAATAACATTATTTCATTTGTGAAAAATCAAGAAATAAACAATTATTAGTTAATAATGTCAAAATTCAATACTTGAAATAAACCAGATTATGTCATTAGAATATGAAAACAATATGCCACGAAAAGTTATACATAAAAATCATTGAATATCATTGATACCTTTGACAAGAGTAGGCCAGTTCACACGGCCAGCCATCGCTCCCATCCCATCAACTATATTAGAGGGAAAGGAATGACCCAGCTCCCGATGTTCATGGCGAAGCCGTGGGCAAAAGCTAGTAATGTAAATATTATTTGAAGATATGATCTGATTAAAGGTAATCGGATCTGGTAATCTAATTAATGGACACCCATTGCAAATGAAATGGGCAAGCAAAGCTATTCCGAAAAATGTGGCTAGCACTACAGTACACGCGCCTGTTTTTTTAGCACGAGTGCTCGCGTGGCCGACTATAGTAGGCCTTATAAAAACATGTTTACTTTTTGTTTACGTACTATATGAATAAAATAGTATTTGGTATCAGTTCTTTATTTATAAGTCTTATGTTAAGAACACAGTTTTAGCATTTATTTGCTTTTTAAACTAGGAAATAATTAACAAATCAAAAACTTAAGAAAATTAACAAAAATATGGCACTATTGAGAAATTTCTTTCCAAAACTTAAAAAATACATCTTTTTAGACTTATTATTTCAATATCAAACTGAAACCTAACCTATAAAACAAAGAACACAACATTAGAAACATTTTATAATATTTTATACATATTATCATAATAAAGTCACCTACATTTATTTGTTACGCCAGTGCTCGCGCGGACTCCAATGGTAGTCCTGCAATTTTGGCGCCAAATAGTGGACTCATCCGTACGCGCTGGAGTCGCACCTGTCACTGACCTTAAGCATAATTGTCTTTACGAGGAAAAGCTTGAGGCACAACGTGGTATCGCGCGAAATAAAAAAATTGCAATCTTATGTCACCTTGGTCTACTATAGTAGGCCACGCGTGTACTCTAGTGCTAGATGTGTCTTCAGAGGATCAACTTAAAAACTGTGTTGATACTTCTCCTCTGAAGATTAGTTTCGAGCATAAATTATCACTGCTTGTATCACTCATTATCATGTTGCGAAGGATACAGTACAGTTCTGGTCTTGTGGAGAGACTTCTTGGACAAATTCATGGACCACAGCTACTACTTAAGTGAATTGGAAATGTGGGTTCGCTGACTTGGACGAGTTGTTGACAGAGGCCCGGAGGGTTCATGACCCCCATGCCGCCATCTGGATCTGCCCTTTATGTATGTACATGTCGCGGGGATATTGTCAAAACCGCGATATTACAATCACACTACACTAAATTAAGTTAGAATATAATATGACGGTAAATTGTCAATCGGCTTACAATTTCACGGCCCATCCTAATAAAACCGATGATTTCTTCTTCTGCGAAGCATTCTGCTACCTTGAGCTTGACTGTTTAATCAATGAAACCTGACCGAACCTAACATCGCTCGGTTCGCTCGCTCATTTATTTAATGTTATTCACTTCGCTTAGTGTTATTGTAAGATCACTGGTGAGATTAAAATGGCACTAGTGAAATTGTAAGCAGTATGTTAGGGTTCAAAATCTTCCGACAGTACACAATCCCGCGAGATAAATCCCGTTAGATTATAATCTAACGGTTTTTACAATTTTACGGTGACATACACATAATATGCGAATGACTATTAATTGACCGGCCCCAAATGATAAAGACATAATAAAAACAATAATTAATCTGTCGGTTTCTCCGTATACAATGAATCATAAACCCCAAAGCAAAGTTGAAACGGGAAAATTTGTGGACAAAATTTATCAGTAAATAGTTCGAGTTCCCATTTGTCAAACACATATGCATTCGTAACATCCATGTAGCTGGTTCTTATTACCTTGTTAAATGCTAATTCACAAATAAACCATTTGCCTAGTGAAAGACGGGAAACAAATCAATTTTCCAACTATGTGGTAAGTATCTATTTGACGTACTTGTTCGTAACGTGTTGCATATTCTACCAAGTTTATGATTCAGGTATATAACACGCGTCTGTATTTTTATCACGCTTTTATTAGCCTCACCTGTATGTATGTATGTATGTTTATTGTAACCGACTCCTTTGCACTCGATTTTGACCCACTTTAAACGGACAGATTTAATAAAACTTTGTACTTTTATCAAGAATAAGTGACAATAAAATAATTTCAAAATTTCATCTCATTATCCTGATCAGGATCGCCAGGACCACCAGGATTAAATGCACATCATTAAACAAAAAAAAAAAAAAAAAATATATTTAAAACTAACTAAAAAAACACGCTTTTAAAGCACTTCAAACTTAAGAGTTAAAAATAATTCTAATATTCACATATTTGTTTCTTCTAATCTTATATTTTATTCTTTTATAATTTTCTTATAATTTTTCCGTTGCATTGTGTTTTATAAAAGCAAATATTTTAATTTTTCGTGAAAAGAATAGTAAATATTAAATTTATGAGCAATGAACGTTTTAAGATGGGTCAAATGACAATATTCAATTCAAATTTTTAAAACACTGTGTAAAGCTATCACCATGGTAAAAATATGTAATATACTCAAAGTAATTAACAATCGATTTAATTGACTATAATTTAAAAAATATTACCACTTTATTTCAAAATTTCTCGAAAACAAATATTGAATGAAACCAACACACAAAAATCGGTGACTTTAAGACCTTTCATTTTAATTGAACTCATTTTTTTAAACTTATTTGAAAAGCCCGCATTGATTTGAACTTAAAATGAATAGACTTATGTTCGATATTATTGAAACACGTATCAACCTGCTCGAATGGAGTGATCTTGGCGCCTTAAATAAACCTTTCATTTCACAATTTGTTGACAGAAGTTATAATTTGTTATAACTGCTGTAAACAAATTGTTAGGTATAAAAAATTATAACCAAACCGAAATTATATTATTGTTAGAACTAGAGGTGAAGCGACATGATTGCGTTTTTAACCGACATCAAAATAGCAAGTTCTATGTTCCACTGAATGTATTTAATGTATTTTCACTGATTACTATGTCAATTGTGGACCGATTTTCATAATTCGTTTTTTATTAGACAGATTAGTTTTTATTATTTTTCGTTTTTTTTATAGTTTGTCTTTTTTAGAAATCTTGAAGTGGTTACATTTACACTAAGTCAGGATCTGGTGAAATGGTCCCAGGCAAATCGAGGGCAACCCTCAAATTTTATAGGCACTTGTTACGTAATTCATGTATTTTCTAAAGTTATTTAAGTTTTTGCGACTGGTATACATCATCTCACGTTGATGAGCTGATAATGGAAGGTACACCTCCTTAACAGCAGGAGTTGGAGGACAATTCTTATATATGATACGTAGGTAAGTATCGACCAATAGTTGTATTTGTCACCAAGTCAGGATCCCAAGGAAATCGAGGGAAACTCTCAAATTTTATAGGCAGGTATTACGTGTTTTATGTATTTTCTAAAGCTATTCAAGTTTTTGCGTCTGCGGATCTAGGCAAAACTCATTTTCAGGCTGGCGCATTCGTCGTAATGGAGCAACGGATATTGACGTGATTTTTAGGGTTCTGTACCCTTAGGGTGAAAACGGGACCCTATTACTAAGCCTCCGCTGTCCGTCTGTCTGTGCGTGTGTCACCAGGCTGTATTTCATGAACCGTAATTGCTAGACAGCTGAAATTTTTACAAATGGTGTATTTCTGTGGCCGCTATAACAACAAATACTAAAAATGAGAAAAAATGAAAAAATTAGAGGAGTCTTCATACAAAAAACGTGTTTCTTTTTAATGAAGAAATTAGTGCCATCTAGTATGATGGTTTTTGAAACATGAAACTAGCGCCATCTAGTATGATGGTACGGAACCCTATGTGTGCAGTTCTGACTCGCACTTAGCCGGTTTTTGCATATAAATAGTTGAGGAGGTGGGAAGTGACATAGACTGCTAATCAGAATAGCCCGATATAGTCCCCTGAGACAAACTCCTGTCTACGCTCGCGAGCTGCTTGCGGCTCGTGCACAACTCACCCTCATAGATAGTCACAATGCTTACGCGAGCGAAGTAGCGGGTAATAGCTAGCAAATTAAAATTGCAACAACTTTCAATTTGCAACCAAATGTCCACAGCATGAAGGAAAAAAATGTGGGAGTAAGTCAAAGGCGCCGCAAACATTTTTTTTTCGTTCATGGTTATAGATGCGTTAACTTATGCAGTCTGTGAATGCAACTTCCTTGGCATGCGCAGTGAATTTTTTTTATGTGCAACTAGCTATTTCCCGTGGCTTCACCCGCGTGGGCAACGTTTCTATGGCTTTTCGAGGGTGCGCAGTACGTAGGGGGCTCGCGAGCGTGGAAAAAAGTAGCCTATGTGTTAATCTAGGTCCTAAGCTGTCAACCTACCAGTTTCTGTTCAATAGTTTTTGCGTGAAAGAGTAACAAACATACATCCATAAATCCATACATTCTTACAAACAATATTAGTAGGATAGGATGTTCATACAAGAAGATTCGATACGTGGCAAAGATTATGTAACCTCTACCTACCTACTTTAACTGAACCCACTTATTTTAAATCTGTGTTATTTAAGTTTATTTGTATGAACATAGTTTGTTTTGTGTTCATTAACAAAACAAATTTATCAAATATATTTTTAGCTCGCGACTGTGTTAAATAACATCGTATGATGATGATCGAGAACATGAATTAAGTACTCATTATATACTATCGGCTCCGTTGTAGCCCTCACCTTCGGCTACAATCCTGGCTCGATTATAATGACCAGCATGACTCACTTATTTTAGGGCTTCGTTACAATCCTTACTAATACCAAAGTATATATATTAGTACTGCTAATACTATAAATGTGAAAATGTGTTTGTTTATTTGTTACCTTTTTACGCTTCAACGCCTTGACCAATCTTAATGAAATTTAGCATGCAGGTAGCCTGTGTCACGTGGAAGGACATAGGCTACTTTTTATCTTGTGAAAATAGCATAGTCTGATGCAGTTTCTGAGGGAACTGAACGCAACAGAACAATGGTTTGTGTGATTTTTTGCACAGAAATGATTGAGGGGTGGGAAATGACATGAGTTACTAATAAGCATATCCTGACATAGTTCCCGAGGGATCTGGAGAAAATTCATGTCCACGCTCGCGAGCCCCTTGCGACTCGCGCACCGCGCACCCTCAAAGACAATCATAAAAAACGATGTCTGCGCGGGCGAAGCCGCAGGAAAAAACTAGTTTTATTATAATAACAGCTGTTGCCCACGACTTCGTCCGCGCAGATCCGGTTTTTTGCCGTTTTCGTGGAAATTTCCATAGACCCTTTGTTAGCAGATGCCTACGTCATAATTGTTATCTGTATGCCAAATTTCAGCCCGATCCGTCCAGTGATAGATCAGTCAGTCACGGTTTCCTTTTAATATGAAAATGTTTACTTTCATTTCCTTTCAAGTGAAATTAATTACAATACTGTTTGCGTATTGTATAATAATTGATTTGAGCTCGTGTCGCCATCATGATCGTCATCATAAACACGTGCAACACAATTCTACAGCATGGCATAAATTTAAGGTAAGTAATATGCTTCTACATACCTAGAGGATAGTAAAACGCTTCTTCAAATGAAATTATTCGGATTTTTTCTGAAATGGTAAGTCTTCACCTCTGAAATTGCCAATTCCGTTTTTGAAGTGCAATGCCAATTTTTATTGAAAATAAAAAAGTTATTGTATTTATTATTAACCTTATGGTGACACTACTTATGGTCTTTTTAACCCCCGACGCAAAAGAGAGGGGTGTTATAAGTTTGACGTGTCTGTCTGTCTGTCTGTGTATCTGTCTGTGGTATCGTAGCTCCCAAACGGATGAACCGATTTCCGTTTAGTTTTTTTTGTGTCATAGATAATTTTATCCCGAGTGTTCTTAACCATGTTTCATGAAAATCTGTTCAGCCGTTTGAACATCATCAGCTCCTTTCTAGTTGATGAGGGGATCTGACTAACTTCCTTATGCCCGATCGATTCGAAATTTAGTACCGTGTTACTTCAATGATATTGAAAGTATATGGTTAGGTAACCATGACCTGATCCGCCGTTTGAAGATCATCAGCTCCTTTCTAGTTGATGAGGGGATCTGACTTAACTTCCTTATGTCCGATCGATTCGAAATTTAGTACCGTGTTACTTCAATGATATTGAAAGTATATGGTAAGGTAACCATGACCTGATCAGCCGTTTGAAGATCATCAGCTCCTTTCTAGTTGATGAGGGGATCTGACTAATTTCCTTATGTTCAAACGATTCGAAATTTAGTACCGTGTTACTTCAATGGTATTGAAAGTATATGGTAAGGTAACCATGACCTGATCAGCCGTTTGAAGATCATCAGCTCCTTTCTAGTTGATGAGGGGATCTGACTAACTTCCTTATGTTCGAACGATTCGAAATTTAGTACCGTGTTACTTCAATGTTATTGAAAGTATATGGTAAGGTAACCGTGACCTGATCAGCCGTTTGAAGATCATCAGCTCCTTTCTAGTTGATGAGGGATCTGACTAACTTCCTTAAGTCCGATCGATTCGAAATTTGGTACCGTGTTACTTCAATGATATTGAAAGTATATGGTAAGGTAACCATGACCTGATCAGCCGTTTGAAGATCATCAGCTCCTTTCTAGTTGATGAGGGGATCTGACTAACTTCCTTATGTTCGAACGATTCGAAATTTAGTACCGTGTTACGGCTGATCATCAGCTCCGTTCTAGTTGATGAGGGATCTGACTAACTTATGTCCGATCGATTCGAAATTTAGTACCGTGTTACTTCAATGGTATTGAAAGTATATGGTAAGGTAACCATGACCTGATCAGCCGTTTGAAGATCATCAGCTCTTTAATAGTTGATGATCTGACGTCGCTGCGTCGCTTCGACTCTGCCCCACAGGGAATTGAGCCTTATGTATGTGTATTATTACTTCTTAGTCTTATCAATTCTGCTAAAGCTGATCTGTCATGCGGATTATTGAAGAGCTTTCTCTGGTCCTTATCTTTAACCTAACCTTAGAGTAGGTAGTTAATACTTAATCTAGTAAATTGAAACTAATAATGATACCTAGTACCTAACTAAGTTACTAACTCAACTAACTAATCACTATAAATACCTTCCTAATATTTATACCTACTTTAAAAAGGACAAAATAAAAGTAAAATTAAAAATTTTAAAAACCCACCGACACAAAAAATGAATTCTAAAAACTAACAAATAATATTTCAAAACCTATTATAATTACTATCGTCACATATATTATGTAAGTTCAAATATTTTATTTTCCAAGCGTTGTCGCGTCGGAGGACCGCTAAGTGAGAAAAATAAGTGTAGTCGCAGATTGCAACAAAAGAATTTACTCCGAAAAATTCGCAAAATCGACACCACCGTCAACGTCGTCTGCCCGTTCGGATCGCCGCACTTGGTGACGCCCACCCCCGCGCCGCATACCGCACACCGAGCTCGCGCGCAGAGCGTAGACTATATTATATGAAACAAGTAACTATTTAGTAATCTGTGATGAAACTATGAAAAATAAGATCGCTCGTATCGTACACTACACCTGTTTTTCTCACTTAGCGGTCCCCCGACGCGACAACGCTTGGAAAATAAAATATTTGAACTTACATAATATATGTGACGGTAGTAATTATAATAGGTTTTAAAATATTATTTGTTAGTTTTTAGAATTCATTTTTTGTGTCGGTGGGTTTTTAAAAATTTTAATTTTACTTTTATATTAGTAACTAGTGGCATGTGTTTCAAGTTTCAATCCCCTGAGTTATGTACCATTGAATGGAACAAAGGCGTTTTCTTAGTGGTCAGATTGGGCATTTTTTTATACTAGTTAAGTTTTTAGAATTTTCCTGAAAGTGATGAAATCTTAGGTGGGGTATTCTCAAATATGACATTAGTAACGAAGAAACTGCTGCGATAACTCTAGAGCTTTAAAATTAAAAATTTGTATTTTTGACTCAATAAACACGATTTTAACAGGTGAAAAAATCCGACTTCATGGGGTTAAAGTCACAGTGCTCTCAAAATATCTAAACAATAGGCATATGTTTACCACCATTTAATTTTCTATTTTGAGAATTAATTTCGTTTTAATAACTATTGTTCTTAATATTAATTTTCATCTTTAAACTTTTTTATACAATCGACAATTTCATAGCTAAAGACCTAATATTTTATTCTTTGATAAACGATACCTACCTACCATATTTCAGATCCAAGACTAATTTTGTTCAGTTTTTAACTTAAATTGAAAGGCCATCGCTTAACTTCAAGGGATTATACAATAAGTGCAGGTTATTTCATAGTTTTTAACCTAACATCACCATATTACAGACTTTATTCAAAAAGAAATACAACCACACAGAAGAAATCAATCGCAAAATTATCTTCGAATCGAACCTTAAAGAGGTCGCTAAGCACAATGAACTCTACAAAAAGGGCCAAGTTTCGTACAAAATGGCTATAAATGAATTCGCAGACATGTCTCAAGATGAATTCATCATCTTTTATGGCATTAAGATGAACAACAGAAGGTGAGTCGGTAATTTTAGTGCGAATATTAGACATAATTATTTCTCTAATAAATAGAATGACTTGTCTATTTATTAAAGAAATAATTGTGTCTAATATTGAAAATTATGCACACTTTAAAATATTGTTAGTTGACTAATTAGGTAACTATTTAAGGCAAAGTTGATGCATAGATGATCCCATATAAAGGTACTAATTAAAGGTCATTGGGCAAAATCTGACCCGGTTAACTAAAGTAATCCTACAAAAACCAAATTAGTTTTAAATTGTTAAGTATTAACTCACATTTCATTACAATTTTTTTTTTTAAATCATGGGAATAAAATGTAAAAAAAATATATGAATGCGTAAATAAAACATTTTTAGTGAAGCACAAATCGATGGAGCCTCTTGCTAGTGAAAAGCAAAGTTGAAAAAATCGATGGAGCCTCTTGCTAGGGAGGAGCAGAGTTGAAAAAATGGATGAAGCCTCTTGCTAGTGAAGACCAGAAATAAAAAAATCGATGGAGCCTATTGCTAGTGAAAAGCAGAGTTGTACAAATCGATGGAGCCTCTTGCTAGTAAAGACCAGAGTTGAAAAAATCGATGCAGCCTCTTGTAAATGAAGAGCAGAGTAAAAAGAAGTGATGGAGCCTCTTGCTAGTAAAGACCAGAGTTGAAAAAATCGATGGAACCTCTTGTTAATGAAAAGCAGAGTTAAAAAAATCGATGGAGCCTCTTGCTAGTAGAGTACGGAGTTGACAAAATAAATGGAGCCTCTTGCTAGTGAAGAGCAGAGTTGAAAAAAAAGATGGAGCCTCTTGCTAGTAAAAAGCAGAGTTGAAAAAATCGATGAAGCTTCTTGTTGATGGACAGCAGAGTGAAAAAAAGCGATGGCGCCTCTTGCTAGTGAAAAGCAGAGTTTAAAAAATCGATGAAGCCTCTTGCTAGGGAGGAGCAGAAATGAAAAAATAGATGGAGCCTCTTGTTAGTGAAGACTAGAGTTGAAAAAATGGATGAAGCCTCTTGCTAGTGAAGACCAGAGTTAAAAAAATCGATGAAGCGTCTTGTTAATGAAAAGGAGAGTGAGAAAAAGCGATGGAGCCTCTTTTAACTCTGCTCTTCACTAGCAAGAGGCGCCATCGCTTTTTTTCACTCTGCTGTCCATCAACAAGAAGCTTCATCGATTTTTTCAACTCTGCTTTTTACTAGCAAGAGGCTTCATCCATTTTTTCAACTCTAGTCTTCACTAACAAGAGGCTCCATCTATTTTTTCATTTCTGCTCCTCCCTAGCAAGAGGCTTCATCGATTTTTTTAACTCTGCTTTTCATTAACAAGAGGCTCCATCGATTTTTTCAACTCTGGTCTTTACTAGCAAGAGGCTCCATCACTTCTTTTTACTCTGCTCTTCATTAACAAGAGGCTCCATCGATTTTTTCAACTCTGGTCTTTACTAGCAAGAGGCTCCATCGATTTTTTTAACTTTGCTTTTCACTAGCAAGAGGCTCCATCGATTTGTACAACTCTGCTTTTCAGTAGTAATAGGCTCCATCGATTTTTTCAACTCTGATCCTTACTAGCAAGAGGCTCCATCTATTTTTTCAACTCTGCTCCTCACTAGCAAGAGGCTCCTTTGATTTTTTCAACTCTGCTCTTCACTAGCAAGAGGCTTCATCCATTTTTTCAACTTTGCTTTTCACTAGCAAGAGGCTCCATCGATTTGTACAACTCTGCTTTTCACTAGCAATAGGCTCCATCAATTTTTTTTACCTCAAGAACGTTTAAGGACGTTCTGTCACGTTGCTAACACGAAAGTTTTAACCTCAATATTATATTTTTCTTTTTTAAGCTTTTGGCTTGAATCCCATTAACTACGTTAATGCGACATATATATTCGTGAACTAGAGACGTTTATCTAAACATCCTACCTAATTTTTTTTCTGTAGGCCGTGGGTATAGGTTTCATACTATGCTGCCCAATGACCTTTACTGACTTGGTTTTACATAAGTTCTCATCACAGCTTTTTGCGGTTAAAGACTGCGTTGCAAGACTTGCATTTTTGTACATATTGTTTTTAGTGGGTATATAACCTAACCTAACCCAACCATGTACGATTGGACCATTGGATGGTCCCCAGGCATACCACATCGCCAAACGGATATATCTCCCTTTGCTCTCAAAGAGTAGAAACACACCGTTCGTATAAATGTGTTTGTAGAGAGACTGTCTCGATCAGGTGTTACCAATTTTCTTTAAGTGTGCGGCGCACTTTCAGGTTGTTTCGTTAAATGGGATCCTGGTGATGTGCCGGTTCGAGATTAGTTTTTAGAATGGACAGAATCAAAATTTGGTACCATTTTACAGTGTGTATGATATTTTTTTCTGTAAGACCTGGACCATCAGATGGTATATGTTTTGATTTAAAAAATCCCATTAACGTTGCAAGGTCTATGGCGTCTTAGCTCCGAAACATGTGGACGGATTTCAATGCTGTTATTATAATCTTCCGTACCAGGTAACGTAATCCTATTACTAAGCCTACGCTGTCCGTCGGTCCATCCATCAGTCCGTCTATCTGTCCGACCTTTAAAAAGCTATATATATTTGGAACCGTAATAAGCGGCTGGCTGAAATTTTCACAGAATGTGTTTTATGATAGGGGTTCAACAACTAATACATCGTGTGTATGTATGTATGTTATATTTATTTCTTTGGCACGATCTGTAGCTTAAGGCGAGGTATTGATTGGAACATTTGTCTCCGTCTTTTTCTTTACGTGTAAAGAGTAAAATAGCAAAACTTTTTCACTGCTTTTTTGTTTCAATCAAAAACTATAGTGAAAGTATAAAAAGTTATAACATTGCTCACTTTGTATTATCATAACAAGTATTGTTGTATATTTTTTTAAATTTATGCTTCAAAATATTAGTCATAACTAGAGTTGAAAGTAACGGTGTAGACCTATCTTTGGGATTTTTTCTATAGAGGCAAACTGCTCAATCGTGTTTCTAATAGCTTTTGACTTTAAGGAACAGCATCAACAATAAGGGTATTTTTTTAACCTTGGGTTTCCTATGGTTTGGGAGCAATTGACGTCAAAAATAACGAAAATCTGTAATATTACCGCCTTAAACAACTTGACGGACTTTGAAGTGCCAGGTGTCGTTAGATTTGTCTCGACCCCTTGAGTGACAATGGATACATTTTTACCCGACTGGACAAAAAGGACAGGTTATTTTTTTTAACAGACTGGTCTTTAATTTTTAACACTTGATTTAACATGTTTTGAAACAGTATACAGGGTGACTGGTTAGACGACGGACGCATTTTAGGAGGTGAATCAGAAGACAAAACTGATCAATTTTTCCCAAGGCACCAATGGTCGATCCGCAAAAAAAATTTTGGACTTCTCATACAATGTTGGTTAATGAGCTGATCAATTTGTATAAAAAGTCAATTTTTTTTAAAGAATTTACCGTAGGTTTCTTGAGAAAAGTTGTTCAGTTTCGTCTTCTAAATTACCTCTTAAAACGCGTCCGTCGTCTAACTAGTCACTTGTATATTATTTTTACAACTCAGCAGCCTTCTTTTTTCACCCTCAGAGAACATAGAAACAAGTCAGAGGGACATTTCGCTGGTTCTAAAAAACATAAACATCATCATTCAAAAAGGAGTGTTGGGTTTAGGCACAATTTGTTTCCAATGGACGTACCTTCGAATATCGACTGGAGAGACAACGGTGCAGTAACGCCTGTCAAAAACCAGCGTTATTGCGGGTCTTGTTATGCCTTCAGCGCAGTAAGTAACCAAGTATTGAAATTTTGTATACATAGGACATAAAACATAAGACATAAGACACAAGACACAAGACATAAGACACAAGACACAAGACACAAGACACAAGACACAAGACACAAGACACAAGACGCAAGACACAAGTCGCAAGACGCAAGACGCAAGACACAAGACATAAGATATGTTTTTATTCCTTGTCACCAAACACACATACATAATATCAGAGTTGTAACAAATTTGGTGCAGGAGCCGTTAACTGGGGCTTTTCTACTCATCATACTGAAAAAAATTCCGCAAGAGACCAATGTTAAATTAACTGTATAACCAAAGTGCATTTTAATAAAGTTTGCCAATTTTGTTTATAAAATTGATGACGTGTTATTTTATTAAATATGTTCAATATGATAAGTAGAAGCCTTAGTTAACGGGTTCTACACATATTATATAACACAACGTAATAATACTTTTATAATTACGATAAACTGGCGTCAGCTTGCGTCAGCTCGCGTCAGCTTGCGTCAGCTCACGTCAGCTTGCATCAGCTCGCGTCAGCTTGCGTCAGCTCGCGTCAGCTCTGTAGGGTCGTTTGACACTACGCTTGCTCTGAACAATATACTTTCATATAAATTATACGGCAGTGCATATATTTTTTAAAAAGACTAAAGTAAATATTATGGACTTGTTTACTTTTCCTACTCGTGACATATTATAAAAATAAAAGTTTGTCTGTCTGTATGTCTATTGGTCATTCATTCATGCTAAAAATAAAATTGATTTCGCTAAAATTTGGCACAGTATTAAAGTAAAGGGCAAAAAGCAACAAAAGATACTTTAAATGTAGGAATGAATGTGTTCCTACATGACGAGAACAACGGAAGATATCTCCGCCAGGCGAGGTGTTGTGCCTGGGGTCCGGCCGTGGACCAACCGTATATGGCTGGTGCTTGTATATATGCTTATGAGCAAGGAAATGTTGATAGTGCGTTGTAGATGCCATCTATCGAGATGAAGATGCAACTTTCCATATAGTATGACCGATGGTTCAGTCTTGAGTTGAGGTATGTCGTTGTTAGTGGCGGGTGCTGCAGATGTCGCCACATTACTCCCCCTCCGAGACCGGAGGTCGATATCCATATTGAGTTGGCAGTCCAAGGTTGCGGTGCGGCGGAGCGACGATACGCGTCGCGATGCGGCGTCTGCGGTGAGTCGAGACGCCAGGCCAATGTTGCTCTACTCGAGTCCACGGTGAGTCGGGACGAGGAGGTGGTTCAGGCGTACGGTGCAAGGGAAGCAGGTTACGTGGAGCGCGTGCTCTACAGCGTGAGCTGCCGACAACTTGCTGCCTGAAGAGTGAAGCTGCAGGTCCGTGGAGTTTTGATGCTGCGTCGACGGCTGCGAACCTGATGAGGCTTCGGAGTGAAGTGCAGGGCCAGGAAGCTCGATATGACGGCTGCGATGGTCCTGGTAAACTTCGCATTGGACTGCTATGCTGCTGTTGGCTTGCTTTACCGTCTGGAGGGCTGTTGAGTTGTTGCCGAAGGTGCGTCAATGTTCATCGTCGGAGTCACCAATGTAGGAACGGATGTGCTCCTACATGACGAGAACAATAGGAGATATCTCCGCCAGGCGAGGTGTTGTGCCTGGGGTCCGGCCGTGGACCAACCGTATATGGCTGGTGCTTGTATATATGCTTATGAGCAAGGAAATGTTGATAGTGCGTTGTAGATGCCATCTATTGAGATGAAGATGCAACTTTCCATATAGTATGACCGATGGTTCAGTCTTGAGTTGAGGTATGTCGTTGTTAGTGGCGGGTGCTGCAGATGTCGCCACAGAAAAGTACAAAGTTTCTGAGGAATAACTTCAGCCCTTCTTTTTCTTGTCTGCCTGGAATAACTTCAGACCAACCACTGCTTGCGGCTCGTGCACCACGTACTCTTAAATACAGTCATAATATTTATATTTGACAATTATCAAAATGTTAAGAACAGCCGACTTCAAAATTTGTGGCGTTAAAACGATTTCTTTTTCCAGTGATTGGCACACACATAACAGTACATAACTTTTAACTAAACCCATTTTAATGAAACTAGCACTGTTCCCTAAGTTAAAACATGCTTAAGACCCAGTGGTACTTAAAAATCTGTCTTTGTCTTTTTCTTTACGTGTAAAGAGGAAAGAAAATAACTACACTTTTGCACTTAATCCATGTTTTCGTTTTTATTTTCATCATATTTATCTTAAATTAATCCAACTGACGTTTTCCCTTCAGTCACCTATGAACTTTATTTTAGTAAATAAATCTTATTATCAAATTAGTTATTTTAAGAATAAAACCGAAAATAGATGATAAAATGGCTCGAAAAGAGGTACCTTTGCGAAATTATTCTATCGAGCCAACTTTATTAAATCGTGTTTCCATTCTATATAGTCCCTCGTAACTATTCTCAATCATACCAATATGTTTTCCTAGATTTTAAATTTATTGTTAACTGCTTCAAAAATGAATTCTAAAAACCTGTTTAAGTGGATTTTTAGGTAACACTGCGCCTTAATACAATAAAAAACCGGTCAAATGCGACTCGGGGTCATACAGAACAAGACCTCTCTGTACATACTTTCCTGTAAGTAAATAGACGTCTACTTATTCTGAACTTTAGAATTTTCATTTTTTTTACTAGTTGTTTTTTACTACTAGTTTCGGTGATAAATGAGAATGGCCAATTTTCGCATATTTTCCTAAACAACTTAAAAAATATTTATCTTAAAATTTAAAAATATAATTGTGTCGGCGCGAGATCATCCGATGCGTAAGGTCATCCGATGCGCGCAACACGTGCAACACCTGCGTGCCCCACTCCATGAATCAGGCGGAGGAGCGGTCGGCCGGCTGGTATTTAAGCTGGTATTTAAGGACAGGGGCCTCCTTTCTTTAAAGTGGTTGAGGACAGGGGCCTCCCACTAGTTTTATCTATGATGTGCAAAAAGTTTTTCCATGGCGTTAAAGACTGATTGAGGACAGGGGCCTCCTTTCTTTAAAGTGGTTGAGGACAGGGGCCTCCCACTAGTTTTTCTATGATGTGCAAAGACTGATAGAGGACAGGGGCCTCCTTTCTTTGAAGTGGTTGAGAACAGGGGCCTCCCAGAGTTTTCCTATGATATGCAGCGAATGATTGAGGACAGGGGCCTCCTTTCGCTTGTAATGTGTAAGTTAAAGGGTCTCCCAGTAGTGTTTCTTTGTTGGATGAAGAACGATTATAATGGCGATTAGATTGTATGCAGAGGCCAGGGGCCTGCCCAGAGCTTTGTTACTTTAAAGAATGTTTTGGTCGTGGGCGACCATGTTTTTCAGAATGGCCGTGTCGGCGCGAGATCATCCGATGCGTAAGATCATCCGATGCGCGCAACACGTGCAACACCTGCGTGCCCCACTCCATGAATCAGGCGGAGGAGCGGTCGGCCGGCTGGTATTTAAGCAGCGCTCGGATGGGAACGAGTCTCTTTTGACTTTGGCAGCCGCCCCGGTCACACCTCTGTGCGATACGGAAGCCTGAATCATAAATAGTTTTAGTGCTGAACAAATTAATTGTGATTTGTAATTATTAATATTTTGATTATATTTTTAGGATCAGAAGTGGTTTATAATTTAAAAAAACAAATCATCACTAACCTAGCTTTATTATTACGTACAAATTTAATCAAAATTACAGAGAAACGAACAACACCTCACTTGTGCGCCAATCCACACACGAAAAATCACAATAGGCACAAAAATTAAGATAACGAGAGAAAGGGAAACGGAAATGGCTCACGTGACCTGGGATGGTTCCACCACGATGTTACCGTACCGAGCGCCGCAGAGAAATAGGCTTAGCTCAACGGCAGCCGCTCTTTTATATGCTCCGGCGCCGGCATGGCAAGATCGAGGTGAGGTAGGAGGGGGTTCTGCTTGATCGAGGTGAGGTAGGAGGGGGTTCTGCTTATACGGCCTCTCCTGACGTTGGTTCGTCCTCGAACCAGGGGTCCAAGCGGTGCCGCCCGGTCCCGCAGCGGTGCTCAGCGATGCCGAGGACTCCTCTTCAGGCCCAGAGTCCAGCAGAGGCATGGACGGCCCCACGCTGGTTCCGGCTTCAGGATCGGAGTCCAGCAGAGGCATGGACTGACCGACGCTGGGATCTGAAGGTCGAGGTCAATCCTCTTCAGAATCTTTTCTTCGTATCTTCGCTTCTGTACTGCAGCGGAGGACGCGCAGCGCAGCTCGCCTCTCACCGCACAGCTCAGCGGAGGACGCGCAGCGCAGCTCGCCTCTCACCGCACAGCTCAGCGGAGGACGCGCAGCGCAGCTCGCCTCTCACCGCACAGCTCAGCGGAGGACGCGCAGCGCAGCTCGCCTCTCACCGCACAGCTCAGCGGAGGACGCGCAGCGCAGCTCGCCTCTCACCGCACAGCTCAGCGGAGGATGCGCAGCGCAGCTCGCCTCTCACCGCACAGCTCAGCGGAGGACGCGTAGCGCAGCTCGCCTCTCACCGCACAGCTCAGCGGAGGATGCGCAGCGCAGCTCGCCTCTCACCGCACAGCTCAGCGGAGGACGCGCAGCGCAGCTCGCCTCTCACCGCACAGCTCAGCGGAGGATGCGCAGCGCAGCTCGCCTCTCACCGCACAGCTCAGCGGAGGACGCGCAGCGCAGCTCGCCTCTCACCGCACAGCTCAGCGGAGGACGCGCAGCGCAGCTCGCCTCTCACCGCACAGCTCAGCGGAGGACGCGCAGCGCAGCTCGCCTCTCACCGCACAGCTCAGGACAAACACAGCTATCTGCAACATGACGCGTCTAACATGCACGCGTCCGCCCGACCGGTGAACTTGGTCACGTAAACGGGCTACAGGCGCCAACCTGTACGGCGACATGGTGTCATTACACCAACGCCACGGCAACACGACACACACTTGTCGATGCCAGAGCGAACCAACGCTCACGCCTGAACAGCACCCATTGCCGCAGGCCACAGATGTACCTTATTCGCATAACGAGCAACCCTGTTCGCCACAACACCAAAAGGACCTAAGCTTCACTAACATCCCTAAGCTAGTGGGGGTCTATAGAAAAATAATGCTAACCTACATGTCTAAGTTGCCTAATTAAGAAATTGGGTAAACCTAATAATAGGGACACGGGAAGAGTAAATATTTAAGGATGTAACGAACAAAATAGCATCGTCATACTCGAATCAAGGCATATCTAACGTTAGCTTTCAATGAAAGCAAAGCACGACGCCAGGCACCACTCGCCCCGCCACGGCACCACACGTTGTACCGCAGCCTGCGTCAGCTTGCCGTAGCTACCACCGCTCAGCAGTTTGAGCTCGTAGCGTCCACATGGCAAGATCTTGACCACCTCGTACAGGCCGCGCGTCCCAGCGCCCAGTTAATTCATCGACTGCGAACAAATGTTCAAGGTCAAAACAAACACGACCAAGGCCATTTATATTTCCTCGTTCGATTGGCACGCCTATCTAGCTGGCCCTGGTTTTTCTGGAACACCTGGAGCACTCGACTCCTGGATCTCGTAAATCACCTTGTTAGTCCTCGAGTTCTCAAGGGCCACCTCACATACCATGGACAGATTATTGGGGTTATCGCATCCACGCTAATAAGAAGATTCAGCGGGGGGGCTGCTTGGTCTGCCTCGTGATGTTCATGACAAGCTGAATTTTCCACAGGGTCACAGGTTCTCAGTCCAGCATGATCTCACCTGTCTCAATGCAAAAAATGTAAATAACAGTCGTTTGCACCTTAGTCGTTTATCCACATCACGAACTCGTTTGACTCAAACATGCGTCCCTTGTATGTTACTTTCAGCCAAGGTACACCAAAAAAAGCAACAGCCAACGTGATTAAACGTTTGAGCTCACCTGCATCTTACCGGTGCATGGGGTACAATAACGGGTACTTTGTGAAGGCTCCCACCACACTAAGGAGGTATTTGAAGTCCTCCTAGGTAGGCACGGACCGTCCACGTGCACGACATGGCTTCTTCCACGAAATGACGTTCTGAGGGGGTGCTCGAGGTACACACTTCTTGGGAATACATATCAGACAGTGAGATATGTACTTGTTACCTTTTTCAATCCTTCTAGTTTTTACTTGTAATAGAGCACATCTTTTTAGCAACTTCCCATTAAAATCCAGACCACATTCGTGATGCTATTTGTGGAAAGTCCTGCGACTCGCTGTTGGCAGCCTGGACTATTTGTGCCCAATTTCAGGGCCTAGTGACTTGGGCAACAATAAATAGTACTTGAAGTATAGCAACGCCTTGACGACTGCAAGCGTCTCGAGCTCATGAGTTCTCCGCATCCCGAGTTACCTTACTGAAGAAGGCCACAACCTGTTTCTTACTTCGTGAGATTGAATTTAGACTGCTCCGCAGCCTGCGCTGCTGGGGTCCATGTGGGCCTTGGTAGAAATCTTTGGAACAATGATAGCAAGTACTGGCTCGATCGCTAGTGAGGTATTTGATGACTACAATTAAGTTCCACCCCTTTTTGATAAGTCGAGCTATTGCTGTTTTTGTTATGGCATAACCCGTCGTATCTACAAAATTACCCCTTAAGACTAAGGAACTGACGAACATGTGTTACATTACTGGGAGGTAAAGTTAACAAGACCCCTTTTTTTTTCACTGGCTCGGCCTAACCTGATCCCTTCTCACAATTCTATCCAAGTGCTCGACCTTTTTAGGTAGATAGGAGAAATACCTAAAGTTTATTGAATAGCTAGTCTCAGGAAGCGTTCTCAACAGTTTGATATACCTTCTAACACATAAAAATCAACAAAAAGTATCCAAGCCATCACGCTTATTAAATAAAATAAACGGGCTCGAATGCTCCGATTGAGACCTAATAATTCCCTTTTCTCACAGTTTTATAGTTACCTAGCAAAACTTGAGTATCTCTTGGTAAGAAAGTTTGTACGGCCTGCACGATACTAGGGTCGTTCTATCTCAATTTCCATGTCACCCGTATGACCATAGTAGTTGTAGCAGTGCCCAGAATCAAGTACTACGAGAACTCAATTATCACACCTTTAGACCTTACGTTCCTCATCCTAAATGGCAAACGTTAACAGTTGGGTTATCAGAACAGACACGGTACTGCCTGTTGGTTCGAACATAGGTCACTCCTCGCGATAAAACACATCGGTACCAATTATAATTGACGCGTTCATACGAACGCCACCACCGCTATACCAGCTTTGATAGAAAGGTCACCGTTAACGTAACGTATGACGTAGATTATTTACTTATCTAACAATCTAAAACACAACCCTTTGGTTTAGGCTGACCCAGTAGGCGTCTTAAAACATCAAAATCATTAAAATCCAGTGACAATCAACACATTCATCGGAGCACTATTCATCACAAACGTAAATAGTGACTTCATTGTGCGTAAGTTAAGTATTCAAATAATCATTAGGGTTTACGATAAACTGATTGAAACGTTCTTTGGAAAAACAAGTACCTATATTTGACATGTCACATGTTGAACAGTTGGCGATACTAGATTGCTAAGGCAGATTTTAACTATTGTCAAACGGTCGGTTTTGGTTACTTCAAACCCTTACTATTCGTATAATTTTTTTTTGAGCACAAATCATTTACCGTTGACACGCTCACTCAGACCGTTTTGGAAAACATGTCTCGCACTCATATGCTATTTGAAGCGGTTGCATTTTATGTAAACACAAAACAAGGTTCCCGGGAGACAAGTTAGCTGTCTTTAGTAGCAGCGGTGCGTACTTGTGGACTATCGATGACTCGATAACAATAAACGTTCGCAAATAGTCACTTAACCCCGAACTACCCTCAATCGTAACAAAATGCTTTGCGCTTACACTGCAAACGTCGGATATATATCTGACGTAGTGTTCATATCGTCGAAAAGAATGTTCGCTTAAGTGTAACTTACGTGGACACAACTGTTTAAAATCACGATCGTTGGTTACCCACTCGTTCAACCATAGTTTAGTATCGCCCTTTAGGCAAAAGTCTACTCGTGACAAGTACTCAGACCAGCCATTCGTATCACTGGCGCGATCCCCTCTTCGCACCACGCGCCAATGTAAAAGGTTTAACACAAAATAATTTGCGACTTAATGGGTAGAATTGTTTTGATAGATTTTATCAGAGCTTTGCGAGGGTAGACACCTTAAAACACTGAGCAGCAGATCCTACAGACTTGTCCTGCCTTGGCATACTATTTGGCGGGTTAGAACAACAATCTAATGTGATCAGTGGTTTTGTTAACACTGTCCTCGGGGAGACTGTGTTGGCTAGGTGTTGTTTAAGCTTTTGTAGGTAAACTTACATTCGTGCAGTTTGTACCTACATCGTCACCTTACGTTTTAAACGAACTATTCATTTTAGGTGTCGAGTACTGTCGTTGTCGAAACACTTCGCGACTGATGCGATTAACTGCCGCGGAAACTATGCCTAGAACTACGTGGTGAATCATCACGACGACGTTGATGTCTTTTGTATGAAATACAGAGCAAGCGACAATGACGTTTTGAGACGTTACGAGTCTTACGATCTATTCTCTGCTGTATTTGCAAATGAGATCGCGACCTAACCCCGTATCTAACGCCTCGACTGCGTAAAACTACGCGATCGTGGTCACATCCGAACACGCGAGCCATTTCTAGAACGATGCCGCTTACGGCTCCGCGATACACTTCTGCTACGCACCATTTTCACAACAAGTATCTATTTGAATTCATGAGCAAATCAACGCACTTTTAAAATAACGGCCAGGTAAAAGAACACAAATGAAATTCGACACAATAATTCTCTTTGAAAATTAAACCGTTAGAACTTCAAATCAAAAGTGAAATGTTGTTTTGTTTCCTGTCTTTTATCGTGGGCTAACAGTCCTTTATCCCACTACTGATTTTAGGATCAGAAGTGGTTTATAATTTAAAAAAACAAATCATCACTAACCTAGCTTTATTATTACGTACAAATTTAATCAAAATTACAGAGAAACGAACAACACCTCACTTGTGCGCCAATCCACACACGAAAAATCACAATAGGCACAAAAATTAAGATAACGAGAGAAAGGGAAACGGAAATGGCTCACGTGACCTGGGATGGTTCCACCACGATGTTACCGTACCGAGCGCCGCAGAGAAATAGGCTTAGCTCAACGGCAGCCGCTCTTTTATATGCTCCGGCGCCGGCATGGCAAGATCGAGGTGAGGTAGGAGGGGGTTCTGCTTGATCGAGGTGAGGTAGGAGGGGGTTCTGCTTATAATATTGTTATAATTATAACCCGATTATTTCTAATTGCTCTAAATGGGAAACAATGATGGCCCAGGCGAAGAAGACCATAGCCCCAAGTCACCAATCCTTGGGTCAAAGCGCCCTCACTCCGATATATGTATTTGATGGGCTTACCACAAGCCTTTTCATTTGATATGTCGCACAATATAGTTTGCAAAACTTTTTTTTCTTCTAAATTCATCTATTTATGTTACACATCCATCTTTGGGCCACCGCCTAACATCATCATCATATCAGCTGAAAAACATCCACTGCCGGACAAAGGCCTCCCCCGACTAACATACGTGTACCTAATTTCAGCTTCTAATCGGTCCAGTAATTTTGAAGAAAATTGACTGTGACAGACGGATGGACGGACAGATAGACACGCGAGAGATCATATAATGGTTCTGTTTTAACGCTTTTAAAGTACGGAACCCTAAAAAGGAATTATTGCATTTCGATATCTTGTTTCAGAAAAATAATAGCTATTTCCCGCAGATTTACCCGCGTTGACATCATTTATATGACTGTATTTAGTGGTGCGCGAGCTGTAAATTGCGAGCGCTAAAGTGACTTTTCCTCAGATCCTTCGGCAACTTTGTCGGGCTATGCTAATTAGTATTGTATGTATGGCACTTCCAACCCCCATAGCCATATCGGTGCAAAAAATCGCGACAACCCAAAAATAAAAAAAAACCAATTGTTATTGAAAAATATATTTCTAGTTTTTAATTATTGACCAGGGTAGGCTTGAGCCCCTCGGTGGGGATTTATATATAAGAGCTGATATGATAAATCATCATATTATTATAATGACACTATTTGTGGTACGTTATTATGAGGACACTATTAATTTGTGGTACTTTATTATGACGACACTACTTGTGGTACTTTATTATGACGACACTCTGCTTGTGGTAATTTATTATGACGGCACTACTTGTAGTACTTTACTATGACGACATAACTTGTGGTATTTAATTATGAAGACACTACTTGTGGTACTCTATTATGACGACACTACTTGTGGTAATTTATTATGACGGCACTACTTGTGGTAATTTACTATGATGACACTACTTGTGGTACTTTATTAGTGACCGGGGTGATTCCAATCCCCGGACCTACGTTCCATTGAATGGAACAAAGGCGTCAGATTTTCGGCTATTTAAAAAAAAAATTACAATCATTAATTTAAAAAACGAAACGTACAAGCCTAGCTTTTGTTCTGTCTGAGAATCTATCAAAAATTGGTCCAAAAATTTAAGAGGTAAAAATCATTATCGCCGTTTGTATGAAAAGTTGCAGCTTCACAATCCTCTTAAATTTTCATTTTTTTACAGGTTGGTGCAATAGAAGCTCAGTACTTTTTAAACGGACATAAATTAAGAAGATTCTCCGAACAAAATATCCTTGACTGTTCTGGGAAAATTTTGGGCAACGTGGGTTGTAAAGGTGGCCATGCACATCACGTATTTGAATATTTGAAGAGTAAGAAATATCAAGTAGGACTTCAGACTGAACAAAACTATGAGTACATAGGCCGAGAATTCAAATGCTTGTATGTTTTTCTGCCTGTATTTTTGTAATCGTTAAAGTTCTACACATACGGACTGCATTTGGACTACCATACCTACCAGCTACAAATTTGCAGTTTGCTTGCAGATGGCACAGCTGCATCGAAACTGCGTCCGACTGCGCAGTCTGCCTGCAGCCTGCGTGAAGTATTAGTATTAGTATTACTTAGTCTGTCGGCAGTTTGGATGTCCAAATGCAGTCCGTCTGTACAGATCTTAAGATTTTTTTTAAGGATTATGCACGTATTTTAAGAAAAAAGCCTGCCACAAAATATAAATGTATATTTTGATAAACAAAATTATATTTACAGAAGGTATTTTTTAGGGATCATTTTGTATGGAAAATCTTACTTTTTACAAATTCAACTCCACGTCTTAAGTTGGTCGACTATTACTCCTAAAGTAAGAAAGCCTACTAAGCCGTGACGGGTTTTCCTTTAAATTGATTAATATCCTACTATTTACATTTTTTTAGATACATGTCCTGAAATAGCGGTTTAGCTTGTAGAGGGGCGGGGTGGAGAGGAGGGGGGGGAACTTGACTTTAATTACCACTTTAAAGCTAAATATTGCACAAGAGTTCTTCTGAAAAATAGTAGGGGAGGTGCCCAACTACCCAACAGAGGGTAGGGAAGGGTAGTGTAGTGTGTAGGGTAGGGTAGTGTAGTGTAGTGTATGTAGGGTAGGGTAGTGTAGGGTAGGGTAGTGTAGTGTAGGGTAGGGTAGGGTAGTGTAGTGTAGTGTAGGGTAGGGTCCCACTTTGTCTGCGTAATTAATATTTATTTATTTACTAGCTGTCCCGGCGAACTACGTACCGCCTTACATTACATTACACTGCCCTACCCTACCCTACCCTACACTACACTACACTACACTACACTACCCTACCGTACCCTACACTACACTACCCTACCCTACATACACTACACTACACTACCCTACCCTACACTAACCTACACTACACTACCCTTCCCTACCCTACACTACCCTACCCTACCCTACCCTACATACACTACACTACACTACCCTACCCTACACTACCCTACACTACACTACACTACCCTACACTACACTACCCTACCCTACCCTACACTACCCTACCCTAAAATAAAATAGATGTTGGCCGATTCTCAGACCTACTCAATATGCTCACAAAATTTCATGAGAATCGGTCAAGCCGTTTCGGAGGAGTACGGGAACGAACATTGTGACACGAGAATTTTATATATAAGATTTACACTTATAGTACACTAAAAACAATTTCGTAAAGCTTATACATATAGTCATTAATATTTACATATACCCATTCCAAGTAACAGCTTTCTAGTACTAATAGTCTCTGAGCTAAACCTTGTTTTCTACGGAATCCTTAAAAATCACAATAAATAAGCCCTTGATATCATCTCATCTGATGGTAAGTGACGATGATGCTGAAGATAGGAGCAGGCTTAACAAGATTCCCCAACGCATTGGGGTACTGGCACATCAATACAGTTAACATTTTTGTTTGGCGGCAAGACAGATAAGATGGTGGTAGCTTGCCCCGCGAGCTTATAAAATACTCAAGTATTAAACGAAAGTTCCAGATAGATTTAGAGAAATAGAGCAAAGTTATAGTATAGTTTTTAGAGCGTTGATGGCGTAACGGCTAGGGCCGCCTCCTCCTGTCCGGGAGGTAGTGGTTCTTATCCTGCCACGTACTAATGTGATTTCGAATTTAGATTTCATATGTACGTTTATTCGACGCACTTACGGTGAAGGAAAACATCGTGAGGAAACCTGCACACGCCTGCGGAGAAACTCGCAGGTTGCGTGTGTAGTCGACCAACCCGCACTGGGCCCGCGTGGTCAACTAAGGCCCGATCGCCCTTATTCAGGGTACGCTCGATCCCCTTGATGGGGACGTATATGAGCTGATATGGTGATACTTAGACCTATTTTAATTTTACACTATACGCGAGGCCATCTAAAGTTGGCAATTTACAGATTTTAACGACTACATTGTTTGTGAAACTCGTGTTTCACGTTATTTTTTATTTTTTATTTAATGATTCACCCAAAATTGCCTTTTTGTAGTGTACTGTGCCGGTGGGGCTCTACGGGGGTGGCTTCTTGTTTTTGTAATACGATATCCAGACCTCAAAATAAAGAAATATTGATATTATGATATTAAATTACAGATTCTTAAACCTGAATAGCTATTTTTTTATTTAAAGGCAATATCAATAATGTATGCGTTGTAAAATATTGCGTAAAAAATTCGCAAACATATAGGTATGGTGAAATGTACCTACTATATTTGTAGCGGTAAATTTTCCTAGTCACAGCACCGTTACGAATAAAATATCACTTTCACTATTTAATACGTTAACTCAATACTCAATTTATTTATTGCATCCATAAGTTTTTACATGTGTTAGAGAGAAATAAAGTGTTTCATGGACCCAGTTTGGGCATTAACTGACGTTTGTATGCATATATAAATCATTAATTATACTTAATTTAATCAATCAAAACAAAAGAACATCAAAACTAGAATTCCTCTAAACAATAACAAAGTCGGAATCGTTTTACGGGTCAACGGTAACTAATTAGTAATCTGTGTCAACGGCCTGTCCGCGCAAAGACTTCACAGTTTGTAACTGACTCTTTGTCCTTATATTCACAGAGAAGTATTAAAAAGTGCCGCCATCTTGCTGGTAATTTATCATACTTTAGGTCTGTTTTCATTGCGGCCTTCCTTACTATGCCAAAATCGGTAATAGAAAACAAAACACGGCTTGGTCAATCTTGAAACAAGTGTTGCATGGGCACTTTCGATAGGAAAAAATGTCGATAGTTAACAGCGGAGTCGTTAAAAAAAATGTGTAGGACCCGTTAACCGGGGGTTCTACTCATCATACTCAACAACTTTCCCAAGAATGGGTTACCCCTGTGTGAAGCTGTGACCCCTTATGTCACTAACGTAACGTGACATATTATTGTTGACGTATAATAATACTAAAGAATGTTTCTAATTTACAGGTATAATATGAGATCTTACAGAAAATACTACAGATCAGGTCCACATGTTAAAGACTACAAAATTTTACCAGTATCTGAGGAGATTCTGAAAGAAATAGTAGCTAGCCACGGACCCGTTGCAGTTGAATTAAATCCTTATAGTGTCCAGTTGTATTCAAAAGGCGTGTTCTATGATGAAAACTGTACGTCTGATTACTACGGATTGACTGCTGTTCATGCTGTAAGTTGCATCAAAACTTTATTGAAAAAACATACAGCGTGTCACAGTTCTATGAGCAATCAAATCAAAAATCAAAATCAAAAATTGTTTATATTGTAACGGTAGTTTGTACATAATATTTTGTGTTTGGACATCCTTTTAAGTAAAAAAAATACTTGTGACAGGATGCCCAGTTCTTCCATACCACTAAGTACAAATAAACAAACAAACAGATCAAATAGAAGTACATATAATATAACAATGTTCATCAAAAATTTACATAAAAGAGAAAAACGAGAAACGAAACAAATAATAAAAGAACTATGAATAACGTGTGATGTGTGTGTGTTCCTGTGTGTCGGTGTGTTCTTGTGTGTGTGTGTGTGTGTGTGTGTGTGTGTGTGTGTGTGTGTGAATTTATGTTTGTGCGCAAGTGTGTATTTGTGCGTGTGGTGTATGCATGTGTGTTTTACCTTATTCTATTCTATTCATGAGTTGCTCCACTTCACAGTATGTTAGGTTTTTTAACCATTTAACAACTAGTATTTTTAATTCGTATAATTTGAGCAATGGAGGGAAATTATCTTAAATTTTAAAAAGAAATTTCACTTTACTAAGTGTATATTTTATTTTTAAAAATAAGTAGAACTGCATACAAAGATATTTAGAAAACCGCTTACCATAGCTATGTCAGAGTATATAATAGTAGACTGCGAGTACATAAAGTATGACCGATGCCTGCAGTTCTCTTGATTCTGACCTCACCACCCTCGTTACCCAGGTAGATACAGATTGGTGCTAGTTTGGTTCTCGAATGTATAGGATTTCGTCATGATTTCGTTTGTACCGTCATTTGTTTTTAGAAATTTCATTTCTCATCCGTTGTATGAAGTGTCCGGAGGCATCGAACGAAATGGTCTTCCTATATTATTATTATCAATGATAATATTATTATCAATGATAATATCAGCTCATATACGTCCCCACTGAAGGGCTCGAGCCTACCCTACGTGGGGCGATTGGGTCTTAGTCGTACACGCGGGCCCAGTGCGGGTTAGTCGACTTCACACAAAACCTGCGAGTTTCTTCGAGAACAAAGTATAGATATTAGTAATAACATACAGTATGGATACTTCCTGCCGCTCTCTAGATTGCGAACTCACCCCCTCGTCAGCCAGATTGATACAGATTGGTTACATTTTGGTCGTCGAACGTATAGTATTTCGCCGCTATTTTGTTTGTGTCGTCATTCGTTTTTTGAAATATCATTTCTGGCCCGTTGTATGATGTGTCCAGGGTGTGGTCAGGATCTGATGATGCAATCCCAGAGAAATTGAGGTAAACCCTCAAATTTTATAGGCACGTATTACGTGTTTCATATATTTTCTAAAGCTATTCAAGTTTTCGCGTCTAGTAGTCATCATTTCATGTTGATGAGTTGACGATGGAAGGTACAACTCTTCAACCGTTAAGAGTTGGAGGACAATTTTTTCAATATTATACATAGATACAAAGGTACGTATAGACCGATAGTTGTATTATTTCAGGTTATTCAGGTAAGCTGATGATGGAAGGTTTGACTCCTTAACTTTCGTGTTGATGATATGATAATGGAAGCCACGGGATTCTGTATAGATAATTAAAACACATGTTATGATATGATAATTCCTATTGGCGAGTATGTGATTGGAACGTTTTTACATAGATAGCATTATTACTAAAAAAAAGTAAAAAAAAACTAAAGATCGAGAATTCACTCAAAAGTATGAAATAAGCCAGCAAAGTCATCGAATCTAAAACATTTGATAGGTAAGTAGATGTGTGCTGATACCAACCGCGAAAAAATTTAAAGTCCCTTAATTGATACGTAGCTATCTTTGATTTCTTTATTGTTTGTTATCGTTTTCGTGAGTTCATAATATATAAAAATGTTACTTCATAGTTTTGAGTGAATTTCTTTTTGAAGTCGGTTTTTAGTTTTTTAAACTTAAATTTTGCTTGTTTATTAATTACCGACCAAAATATCAAATTTTTCTAAAACCTTTGAATGCAGTTCATCTATTTTAGTCTCCTACTAATCTTTTTAGTTTTCAACCCACATTTTGCTGGTTCGGTTCCCGGCTTAGGAAATTAAGATGTATTTCGCTAATTGGATGCCAATTGCGAATGCTTGTAGATGTAGAATGGCCAAAATGATGATGATTATGATGAAGCCTGTTACAAAGTGATCTATACATATTAAGAAAACTACCTATGTCCTACCGCCCTGTCTGTATGTCTAAACGCGATAAACTCAAAAATTACTCTTCGGTCTTCGCCAATGGATGGAGTAAGGTTTTTTTGTATATGTCACCGTAAAATTTTAGAAACCGTTAGATTATAATGTAACGGGATCAATCTCGCGAGATTGTGAACTGTCGAAAGATTGTGAACCGGTAACATACTGCTTAAAACTTCACTAGTGTCATTGTAATCTCACTAGTGACATTACATTATCAGTAAGCGAAGTGAATAACATAAAATAAATGAGCGAGCGAAGCGGGAGATGTAAGGTTCGGTCAGATTTGATTAAATAGTAAAAGAGCCTCGCGAACGCAAAAAGCAAAAGCCAAATTCTTTGCAGAAGAAGACATCATCGGTTTCATTCGGATGGGCCGTGAAATTGTAAACCGATTGACAATTTACCGTCATCTGAATTTAGTGTAGTGAGATTGTAATGTTGCGGTTTTAACAATATCACGGCGACATATACAAAAAACACAGCGAGCCGCTTGAGCCTTAAAGTCCCCCCGCCGCGTCTTTCAGCCTGAACACGATAAACTCAAGAACTACTGAACGGATTTTCATAAGATTTTTAGCAATGGATGGAGTGATTTATGAGGAATGTTTGTATGTAACAAAATACCCCGCGAGCACTCGTGCACCGCGCACCGCGCACCCTCTGGTATATTAATGAATATTTTACTTATGTTTTCAGATGTTAGTCGTTGGCTACGGGTCTGATAAAAAGCAAGGTGACTATTGGATTCTGAAAAATTCTCATGGCAAACACTGGGGTGAAAGGGGGTATATGAGATTGGCAAGAAACAGGGGAAACCACTGCGGAGTCGCAAATAAAGCGTCTATAGTCTACTTGAGGTAGAGCTGTCTCTTTAGAACTGAACCACACCCTGGACACTTCATACAACGGGCCAGAAATGACATTTCAAAAAACGAATGACGGAACAAACAAAATGGCGGCGAAATCCTATACTTTCGAGAACCAAAACGGTAACCAATCTGCATCAATCTGGGTGACGAGGGGGTGGGGTCGCAATCTAGAGAGCGGCAGGGAGTGTCCGTACTGTATGTTAGTACTAGATACTCGTAATATTATATTCTTTGACTGAACTCAGATGCAAAATATTTGAAGTTTTAACGGATTCTGAGGTGTAAAAAAGTTAGGATAGCTTATGAATGTTTAGTGAATTTTTTTGTACCTTGTTTTTAATCTATTAAAACTGTCCCAAAATTTATAAACATTTGAATTTTATTTTACATTTATCATAATCATATCAACTGGAAAGACGTCCACTGCTGGAAAAAGGCCGCTCCTAAGGTTTTTCATAACTATCGGTCCTGCGCTCCCCGCGACTTTCACCAGGTCGTCGGTCCACCGAGTAGGAGGCCTGCCCACGCTACGTTTTACGGTAAGCTATCACCATTCGAAAACTTTACTGCCCTAACAGACATTTGTTTTACGAGCTATGTGCCCTGCCCACTGCCACTTAAGTTATATTATTCTGAGGGCTTTGTCGGTCATTTTGGTTTTTCTGTAGATATCCTAATTTCTAGGGAAACTCCAAGCACAGCACGTTTCATTGTAGTAGGCGCCGAAGTCTCAAAGATCTTAGTCTTGAGACACTGCGGTATTGGGGTCGTTAAGATATTGCGAAGCTTACCGAACGCTGCCCAGCCGAGTTAGATTCTACATTTAATCTCTTTCTTGAAGTTGATCCTATTTCACGCGACTTGATATGATATGTCATCGCGTCAGCTCTCATATACGTCCCCAACGTGGTGGTCGAGTTTTTTTTTAATTTTTTCATTAAAAATTTGAGTGCGTTTGGCTGCACCTCACCTGATGGTAAGTGCCGATGCAGCCGAGGATGTAACACGAAAGCTCAAATAGTGCCTATTCACTTTCGTCTTGAAGATTCCTAAATTATACGAATCGGGGAATACAGACGCCGGAAGGGAATTCCACTCCTTGGCCGTTCGCATGATGAAGGAAGAAGCAAAACGCTTCGTGCGAAAAGGTGGAACATTGACGACAAAGGGGTGGAACCGCTCTCCGCACCTGGTCGTCCGATGATGAAATGGAGAGGGGGGAATGAGGTCGTGAAGTTCCAGGGCACACAGCTTACTCTGATTTAGGGTGACCACGCGGGCCCTGTGCGGGTTGGTCGACTTCACACACAACGTTTTTTCGCACGCGTGTGCAGGTTTCCTCACGATGTTTTACTTTACCGTAATATCATCGGATAAAAGTATATATAAGATAGACATTCGAAAACACATTGGTACGTACAGGAGATATCGGGCCTAGCCGTTACGCCACCGATGGACTTGATATGTACTTTCATCTTTACATCAGCTCATATATACGTCCCCACCGAGGGGCTCGAGCCTACCCTGAATTAGAGCGATACGTACTTTACATTAGTTAAAATAAAAAAATTAAATTGCTATACTGCGAGACTTTATACCTTACTCTGTCAAATTTAAAATCTCGTACGCAGTATTCAAAAATGTTTTAAGGGTTCTGTAGTCAAACTGTCTCGGTTTCGGTCATGTCTGTCCGTCGATATGTCGCAGCAGTTTTATTCGGAGACTGTTATTAAAATTTAGGATTGTCATACGATGCCATATAAGTTATGTATAGATTTTACGGCTAGCTTTGCGTACTCGCTGATTATTCTTTGGTGATAAGTCTAGAATGCAGACTTTCTAGAAAATGATGCAGAGGCTCTAAGGATTCCTCCCTAGTTTTCAGCATTCAGTCCACTTCAGTCAACTTAAATTCTACTTAATATTATAAACGCGAAAGTTTGTAAGAATGTATGGATGTGTGTTTGTTACTCTTTCACGCTAAAACTTCTGAACGGACCTGGCTGAAATTTGGTAGGTAGACAGACTTGGTTTAACACATAGGCTACTTTTTACACGCTCGCGGGGCCCTTGTGGCTCGCGCACTGCGCACCCTCGAAAAGTCATAGAAATGTTGTCCACGCGGGTAAAGCCGCGGGAAACAGCTAGTAACTAATAAATATAGAAATAATTCTGAAGGTTTTCCAAACGTGAGCCATCATAATTTGAATTTGACTTTTTTAATTATGCTCGCCCAGTAGGTACGTCTACACAAGGAGATTAGATGGATGGATGTAATGTGATAATTACAGTACTTACATTTATGATACAAAAGAAATTGGGAGTATACTTAATAGCTATTGGTAGTGCTACGGTTAATTAAATTTAACTATGGCACTACCAGTAGTTCCACTGGAAATTCCCGAACTTCCTAGGTATAGGTAAGTGTAGATTTGTTGTCTAATTTTAACTTTAAATTTTCTAAGGATTCCTTTCCCTCTAATATGGTTGAGAGGAGCGATGGCTGACTCTCGCGTTATACTCGTGACCGGGTGCTGTCCGTGTGAACTGGCCTACAGTTGTCAAAGGCATTCATGACATTCAATGATTTTAATGTATAACTTCTCGTGCCATATTGTTTTCATGTTCTAATGACAAAATTTGTTTTTTTATATCAAGGATTGGATTTTGACGTAATTAAATAATGATTGTTTATTTCTTGATTTTTTTACAAATGAAATTATGTATAATCACTATTTTATGACTATCAGAAAGAGTTAATTTGCATCTATTTTGAATAAATATCTTGAATCTTGAAAACTGTCGGTCTTGTCTTTTATATTGAAATAAATACTATGTTGTACACATTGACGTTTTGGGGTCTCGTACCAGAAGGTGTGGTAATACGGAACCCTCGGTGCGCGAGACCGACTCGCACTTGGTCAGTTTTTTAAATTTGGAATCGAGTATTTACTTAAAATTCACATTTACTTATTTTATTCCAACTATGATTAATAATAATAATAAATCATGCTTGTTATGTATCTGAAAGTTTTAGGATTTTCTCCATTATTCTGTATATTCTTGATCAAGACAAGCTTTTAGTTTTTAACCGCCTCCGTGGCGTAATGGTTAGTTCATTCGCTTTACACCAGGAGACCGCGGGTTCGATTCTCAGCGGGGTCATCTTGTACGATTCGGTTTGATTGGTGGTAGACCAATTTCTAAACCCGCCTGGCTAGCTACCACCATCTTATCTAAGTCTCGCCGCCAAACATCAGTGTTAACAACATTGATGTGTTCCAACTTGAAGATAAGAAAGCCAGCTCTCCATTGCGTTGGGGAATCTTGGTAAGTCCGCTTCCATCTTCGGCATCATCGTCACTTACCATTAAGTGAGAAGATGCCAAGGGCTTCAAAATTGTGAATAAAAAAAGTATGTGTGTCAGCTCCGACGCACGAATGGAGTTTACTCCTTACTATCATCATCACATCATCGTCACTTACCATCAGGTGAAATGGATGCCAAGAGACTACCAATCGAGAATAACTATCTTGGGCAACATAATACCATCTTCGGCATCATCGTCACTTACCATCAGGTGAGATGATGCCAAGGGCTTAAGAATTGTAAATAAAAAAAAGCGTTAGTTACATTTCATTACGGAAATACACAATATTGTGTTTACTTCGTTTCCTATTGTAATAAATCTAATTGCACTACAATAACCAGATACATTTTTCTATTTCCCTTTGCACAAAACCCACACATAAATCTCCTAGCCGACAGCTTTCAGGCTTTGTCTGGTGTGTATCACAAAACGTGTATAAATCTAAAACGGTTCCGTTTTTTTAGGGTTCCGCACTTTTAACCGACTTTAAAAAAAAAGAGGAGGTTTTTAACCGACTTAAAAAAGGGAAAAGGTTTTTAACCGACTTCAAAAAAGGGAGAAGGTTTTTAACCGACTTCAAAAAAGAGAGGAGGTTTTTAACCGACTTCAAAAAAGGGAGAAGGTTTTTAACCGACTTCAAAAAAGGGAGGAGGTTTTTAACCGACTTCAAAAAAGGGAGGAAGTTTTTAACCGACTTCAAAAAAGGGAGAAGGTTTTTAACCGACTTCAAAAAAAGGAATTCCGTATATATATATTTTTTTTTATGTGTGTTCGCGGATAACTTCGTCGTTTATGAACCGATTTTGATGATTCTTTTTTTTTGAAAGGAGATATCCCATAAGTGTTACCATGATAAGGAAACCAGGATCTGATAATGGCATCCCCGAGAAATCGAGTTATATTAGTTAGTTTGTTTTTATGAGTTAGTAATTAAGTAATTTGTTTTTGGTGTGTTTTTTTTATTTCATAGATTTAATGGTTATTTACCTGACTGCGCCAGAAGAAGGGTTATGTTTTTCAACTGTATGTATGTATGTATGTATTACCATTTTTTTGAAATGCTAACCGGCTTGACAGAATTTGAAGTTCGTGGTGTCGTTAGATTGGTCTTAATCCCGAGAGTGACATAGGATACATTTTTACTCGACCAGTCAATAAAAGAGGTTATTTATTTATTTGGTACGCTTTGTAGTCTAAACAGGTAGATAGATATTGGAGTGCGAGATGCCGTTAGATTCGTCTAAATCCCGTGAGTGTTTTGGCTCGCAAGCGTGAAGAAAAGTAGTCTATGTGTTAATCCAGGTCCTAGTCTGTCTACCTACAAAATTTCAGCCAGATCCGTTCAGTAGTTTTAAGTGAAGAAGTAACAAACATACAAACTCACACACTCAGAGACTTTCGCTATAATATAATATTGGTGTGATATAAATTTATTAATAACAAGCTTATTAAAATGGCGAGATCGTGGAATATTAAATTATTCGAGTGGATTTGTAGTTTTTCCACTCGGCGGACCGACGATGAAATGCTAGAGGTCGCAGGAAGCCGCTGGATACGGGCAGCGCAGAACCGGTCGTTCTGGAAATCTTTGTGGGAGGCTTACGTTCAGCAGTGGACGTTTTTCGGCTGATATGATGATGATGCTGAGCAAATAAATTCGACGAATGAAATCCCAGCCATCCAGAAACAAATCAGTTAAGCTCGAAAAGTTTGGTAACAAACAAACAGAACTAATTGTATTAGGTTTCCAAATAGTTAGGCAATCCGGTCCGCTAGTTAATTATTGCTCGCCCATCGCTCTTTCGTAGACATTCAACGACTTGGGAAAATGAATTGTATTTTGTGAAAAGCTTATATCAATCTCAGAAGACAGATTTTTTTTTATTCACAATTGGTAAGCCTTTGGCATCATCTCACCTGATGGTAAGTGACGATGATACCGAAGATGGAAGCGGGCCAGTAATAAACCAGAACCAGACATAACCCTGGACACTTCATACAACGGGCCAGAAATGACATTTCAAAAAATGAATGATGAAACAAACAAAATGGCGGCGATATCCTATACGTCAACAACCAAACTGTAACTAATCTGTATCAATCTGGGTGAGGAGGGGATGAGGTCGCAATCTAAAAAGCAGCAGGGAGTGTCCATATCATCATCATATCAGCCACAAATCGTCCACTGCTGAACAAAGGCCTCCCCCAAGGATTTCCACGACGACCGGTCCTGCGCTGCCCGCATCCATCGGCTTCCCGCGACCTTCACCAGGTCATCGATCCACCGCGTGGGAGGCCTGCCTACGCTACGTTTTCCGGTGCGCGGTCGCCACTCGAGAACTTTACTACCCCATCGGCCATCTGTTCTACGAGCTATGTGCCCTGCCCACTGCCACTTGAGTCTAGCGATTCTGTGAGCTATGTCGGTTACTTTAGTTCTCCTGCGGATCTCCTCGTTTCTGATTCGATCACGCAGAGAAACTCCGAGCATAGCACGCTCCATTGCCCTTGATACGCTCCATGGTCGCTTACTATGGGCCTCATAAGAAGGCTCAAGGTCACCCAAAGTGTCCATATATATATATATATATATATATATAAAAGTAAGGCAAATTGTGCTTGTATGAAACTACTCTAAATCGGTGTAATTTTGACATTTTGGCCCTTCTAAATCATGCGTTTCTTTCTTACTTTTTTTATTCACAATTGGTAAGCCCTTGGCATCATCTCACCTGATGGTAAGTGACGATGATGGCGGACATGGGAGCAGGCTTACCAAGATTCCCCAACGCAGTGGAGAACTGGCTATCTTATCTTCAAGCCGGAACACATCAATGTTGTTAACACTGATGTTTGGCGGCAAGACTTAGATAAGATGGTCGTAGCTAGCTAGGCGGGCTTAGAAAATGCCCTACCACCAACCAAACCGAGTCTTACAAATTGACCCCGTCGGAATCAAACCCGCGACCTCCTGGTGTGAAGCGAATGCACTAACCATTACACCACGGTGGTGGTTAAAAACGTGACCTGATTCAAAAAGTTTCAAAATTCGGACTAAGATAGCAATATTACATCCAAGGAAAGGAGGAGCGTCATACTTTTCGCACTGTACGCGTGTTCTGGTTTGTTCTGTATTGTGATATCCCAATCATGAAGATAGAATAAAAAACAGTAATTCAAAAAACTAAAAAAACCCGACTACGTTTCTGTGTAATTTGGAAATGAAAAAATCTTAATACAAGAAAGTCGTCATACCCGATTGCACATCGCCTAAGTTGCTAAGGCGATGCTTTGAGCGTCAAATCCATACCAAAAATGGCAATTTAGTCTTTAGGCGCTTTAAGAAGTTTAGTGCAAACGGGCATTCGACTAATAGGGGTGAGATGTAATCAAAAGCACACTTAATCCTTCAAAAATTTTAATTGTCAAACACCAAACGGAACAGATGTAGAACAGATCGCCGTTGGAGCAGCAAAGTTCTCGAGTGGGGACCGTGCACCGGAAGCGTAGGAAGGCCTCCCACTCGGTGGACCGACGACCTGGTGAAGGACGGAGGAAGACGCTGGATGCAGGGAGCGCAGGACCGGTAGGTTTAGAAATTTTTGGGAGAGGCCTTTGTCCAGCAGTGAAAGTCCTTCAGCTGATATGATAATATAATGATGATGATGAACCACTAAATGTGATGTTAAATATGAATGATGTTGGTATGAAATGGTGTCGAGTGTTAAGAATAAGTAACTTAAGCGCAAAGAGCAGAGAAAAACATAGAATAACAAAAAAGTGCACTAATCATATAGGCACCATAGAAACTTAAGACGTTTAGCTTAATACGAGTATGTGTTCTTGTTGTTTACATTCTTTTTAAGCTTTTGCACAGCTTTTATCGCGGGCTTTGAGCGCGGCGAATCATGAAGTTCCGTAACGAAAATAAAACCTAACACCCCCCACTCCGCCTACCATTAGCGATTTGCGGTACTATAAGGACTTAGTCAATTTAAGTGGTGTAACTTTTTTAGTGTTAATTTATTACATAAACATCCCGCGCCCCAAGGACTATATGGTACTGGTAAATACTGCATAAATAAAAAAACAAATAAATAATTATAATAGGGGATCGGACTGCTAGTCATTTGAGTTACTTTTTATGATCTGTCAAAACGAAATTTTGTTCTGAAAATGTTTGAAATACCCACGAGTGACATCATAGATCTTTAGCGTCATTGACGAACCTTTTTATGTGAATTTGATCAATTAAAAATTGAAGACTTGATGGAAAAACAAAACAAGTAAGGTTTTTTGAAACTTCAAGAGGAGATAAATTTAGGAAATCATATTTCAGAATTTATTTTTGATGCAGTCCGATCCCCTATTGCATAAGTTGATAAAAAATGCTATGCAATAGCTTTATCGCGGCAGTCCCCGAGTGCCACAGGTTTTTTTTTAATAAACTTTACTAGTTAATTTTGTTAATTATGCCGAAGATTTACCACAGTAAAAAACGGCCAGGTGCAAGTCGGACTAGTGCACTCAAGGTTCCGTACCAAAATATATTTGGGTAAGAGTACAACTTGAACAAAAGATGAACTTGCAAGTGGAAGGTTTTATTCGCAAAAAAATTACAAATATAAATTTACAGTTTTCGGACTTATTTCCTTTGTTTGTTCTATGAGACTTTGCTTTTTGCTATTTTTCATGATTCTTTGTCAACGAGAAGTACCCTATAGATTTGAATGTATTTGCGAGAATCAATAATTATATAAAAAAAAAAGAAAGAAATGAAGTTTGTTCGGCAAAAAAAGTGAAATAAATGACCGTATCTTTTTATTACTCTAGCTTAGAAGCTTGATTTTTTTACAACTTCCGGGAACCGTAGACCTAAGTATTTAATATTAACTTCAACTAGATACCTCTACTCGTTACTGAGAATAAGGTTCTTGACGGGCAGCAGACCGACATATGAAGTGGTCGTTTTTTTCCTTTTGAGTCACAGAACCCTAAAAACATATATACTTAAAATGGCCGTATCCTTTACACGGTCACCAGCTGTAAGATTTATATGAACACGACAATATTATAATTTTAATGCAATAGTATTTTTTGATTGTACGCTTACAGATAAAGGAGGGGGGCGGAAGGCGTATTAAGACAGAAAGTTTTTACATACCCAATAGAAAGGAGTGGGGCGGAAGGCGTATTAAGACAGAAAGTTCTTACATACCCAATAGAAAGGAGGGGGGCGGAAGGCGTATTAAGACAGAAAGTTCTTACATACCCAATAGAAAGGAGGGGGGCGGACGGCGTATTAAGACAGAAAGTTCTTACATACCCAATAGAAAGGAGTGGGGCGGAAGGCGTATTAAGACAGAAAGTTCTTACATACCCAATAGAAAGGAGGGGGGCGGAAGGCGTATTAAGACAGAAAGTTCTTACATACCCAATAGAAAGGAGTGGGGCGGACGGCGTATTAAGACAGAAAGTTCTTACATACCTGTTAGGGGTCCGTGGTCGAGGGACCTGTAGTTTAAGGTTGCGTGGAATGTTCAATGAAAAGTGACCAGGTTTGCAGTTCACGAATATCCGGATTTATTTTAACATGAATGAATTACATAGGTAGGTTGTTCTTAGGTTGAGTCTATATCTGGACGCGGGTTCGGGACGACTGGCGAACAAAGCCGAGTCGAGCCACGAGCGCTTACGCTGCGATCTATGTGGTAGGTAGGTATGTACCCCTACATACCCAATAGAAAGGAGGGGGGCGGAAGGCGTATTAAGACAGAAAGTTCTTACATACCCAATAGAAAGGAGGGGGGCGGAAGGCGTATTAAGACAGAAAGTTCTTACATACCCAATAGAAAGGAGGGGGGCGGAAGGCGTATTAAGACAGAAAGTTCTTACATACCCAATAGAAAGGAGGGGGGCGGAAGGCGTATTAAGACAGAAAGTTCTTACATACCCAATAGAAAGCGCCAAAATGAACTCAGTCAGAAGGATCTAGGATTTATAAGATTACGTGTCTGAGATAAAAAAATCTGGTTGACTAGTTTTTTCAAGAGCTCGATGATTTTAAGAGGACTCTTGCATGGTCTATGACGTCCTTGGCGGAAGATGGGGTGGCTCCAATAATGTTTATCTGTATTTTCGTCAGACGGATCCTACAGGTAGTGTAACTATTATTTATTTTAAGAGGACACTTGCGCGGTCCATTATATACTTGGCGGAAGATAGGGTGGCTCTAATAATGTATTTCTATATTCTCGTCCGATGGATCCTACAGGTAGTGTGACTATTATTTATTTTTAGAGGTCACTTGAGCGGTCTATGACGTCCCTGGCATAAGATAAGGTGGCTCCAATAATGTATTTCTGTATTGTCATCAGATGGATCCTACAGCTAGTTAAGTGTAACTATTATTTATTTTAAGAGGTCACTTGCTGCGTCTACAACATCCTTGGCGAAAGATAGGGTGACTCCAATAATTTATTTCTGTATTGTCGTCAGATGGATCCTACAGGTAGTTAAGTGTTTAAGTGTAACTATTATTTATTTTTAGGGGTCACTTGCGCGGTCTAATACGTCTTTGGTGGAAGAAAGAGTGGATCCAATAATGTATTTCTGTATAGTTGTCAGATGGATCTTATAGGTAGTTAATTATAAGTATTATTTATTTTAAGAGGTCACTTGCGCGGTCTATGACGTCCTTAGCGGAAGATAGGGCGGCTCCGATAATGTATTTCTGTATTGTCGTCAGATGGATCCTACAGGTAGTTAAGTGTAACTATTATTTATTTTTAGAGGTCACTTGCGCGGTCTACGACGTCCTTAGCGGAAGATAGGGTGGCTCCAATAATGTGTATCTGTATTGTCGTCATATGGCTCCTACAAGTAGTTAAGTGTAAGTATTATTTATTTTTAGAGGTCACTTGCGCGGTCTATGATGTCCTTGGCGGAAGATAGGGTGGCTCCAATAATGTATTTCTGTATTGTCATCAGATGGATCCTACAGCTAGTTAAGTGTAACTATTATTTATTTTTAGAGGTCACTTGCGGCGTCTACAACATCCTTGGCGAAAGATAGGGTGACTCCAATAATTTATTTCTGTATTGTCGTCAGATGGATCCTACAGGTAGTTAAGTGTTACTATTATTTATTTTTAGAGGTCACTTGCGCGGTCTACAACGTCTTTCGCGGAAGATAGAGTGGCTCCAATAATGTATTTCTGTATTGTCGTCAGATGGATCCTACAGGCAGTGTAACTATTATTTATTTTTAGACGTCACTTGCGTGGTCTATAACGACCTTGGCGCAAGATAGGGTGGCTCCAATAATGTATTTCTGTATTGTAGTCATATGACTCCTACAGGTAGTGTAACTATTATTTATTTTGAAAGGTCATCTGCGCAGTCTATATCGTCAGATGGACCCTACAGGAAGTTAGGTGTAACAATTATCTTTCTATCCACCATAGTTTAGCCATAGGAAGCTTTCAAAAGTACAACTTTTTTATGTCGCAATTTTTCTGGAGTGCAGAACCTTCAACGTCCATTCAATGGGCTCGCACTTTACATTTCATAATACTTTTTCTGTTTTCTGCACGCACACACGGGATGAAAGGACACAATGTCTGCAATTGTTTTTACCCTGACATGTGTGGGGATATTTAGCACCACCGTGCTTTGTTTTTCGTCCCAGCAACAAAAGAACAATAAATACTGCTCCGTGTGAATGGGCGCGATGGAAATTTGATTTAGGGCCCGACAGTTTTTGTTTGACGGAATATGAAAGTCGGGATATTTGATTTTGTATTTCCTCTCATAGATTCAATAAAGGTTGCTATGTTCACATAACAAATACCTATGAATGTTTTTTTTTTTTTTTTATTCACAATTGGTAAACCCTTGACAACATCTCACCTGGTGTTAAGTGACGATGTTGCCGAAGATGGAAGCGGGCTTACCAAGAACTTTAACCGCCTCCGTAGCTCAGTGGCAAAGTTCACTGGCTTTACACATGAGGTCGCGGGTTCGATTCCCGGCGGGGTCAATTGTAAGACTCGGTTTGGTTGGTGGTAGGGCATTTTCTAAGCCCGCCTGGCTAGCTACCACCATCTTATCTAAATCTTGCCGCCAAATATCAATATTGATATCATTGGTGTGTTCCGGCATGAAGATAAGATAGCCAGTTCCCCATTGCATTGGGGAATCTTGGTAAGCCCGCTTGAAGTTGTTATGGTTATTTGAAGGGAGAAACGACAGATACAAAAAGTACGCTAAAAGTTTAGTTAGAGTTATGTTGGCATTCTTAAAGTGGGTGTACCTGAAGGAATAAATTGTTTTCTATTTTACTATTTTTTTGTGAATTAATATTTGGGATTTGTTGTTTTTTAATTGTGAGTATAAAAACTATTAAGTTTTGAAAAGATTTTATGTGCCCAAAAGCCAAATGTGTTTCCAAATTCAAAAAGGCAAGCACAGTATACCTACGATTCTTGAATTTGATTCGATTGAAAATAATAGACGATCCTAGGACAAAGATTCCATCTCCAAAGATTTTAATAATATACGCTTCAAAATACCAAAAAGATTGACTGTCACCGAGAATACGACTTCATAGCAAATTTCAGCTCAATTGGACCCATGGAAGTTGCTCTTAAATCGTAAGCAAGATTCAACCTTTACAAACTAACTAACATACATACATAAATTGCAAGGTAAACAAAAACCCAAAATATTTTTTGAATAACCTAAAAGCTTTTAGTACAAACTTTTATTCGAAAATAGCTTTTATGCTGAAAAAGCCAAATACTCAAATAAATAAAAAAAATGTTCCACATTCAAAGAAGGTAAGCACAATAAATTCTAGCTGTTTGGATTGAAAAATAAAAGAAGATTCTGGAACATTGACTCCACATCCAAAGTTCATCATCAAATCAACTTCAAAATACCAAAAAGATCTACTGTCACCGGTAATACAGCTTCATTCCAAATTTCAGCTGAATCGGACCCCTGGAAGTCGCTCTAAAATCGATCGCAAGATTTGAACTGAATAAACATTACATACATACTTAAAAGTTAATTAATTTAAAAGTTAGTTAAGGAGATTGGTAAAAGTGCCTTTAATAATTGCAAGTAAAAATAAAACTAAATCATTTGTCACTGCACACGAATAATGTAGGGTTGATAGTTTCCGTATTTGGAGTATAGCGGTATTAATCCGGCTGGAAGCATGAGGTGGGTGTGACAAACCCCTATGATACCACCCATGTCGTTAATTGTTATTAATTTTATATAATATTTATTCATTACTGTTGTTTATACTTCGAAAACTGATTGAGAGGGTAAAATTTAAAAAATGAATATTTTTTATATTTATTTAATACAATATTAATACACCAATAAAAATAAAATAACAAAAATGTAATTGAATTACGCGCAGCTAATCGGACGCACAGCTCGTTTGAACATTTTAAGAACAAATTATAAATAATATTTATTAGCGTGTGGGTGTATTATACCCAACCTTACGCTCAGCGGGTTAAATTTGACAGCTGTCATCTAAAATTAAGGTCCTGACGAGACTTTTAGCTTATCCATATCTGTTACATTGATGTTTGGCAGGTAGCCAGCCAGGTGGGCTTAGAGAATATCCTGCCACCAACCAAACCGAAACTTATAAAGTTGGATCCCGCCGGGAATCGAACTCGCGACCTCCTGACTAACCATTACGCCACAGAGACGGTAAAGAAAACAGGTCTTCAGTAAACGAGAATTATATTAAATTGGAATTATCTAGCTTTGTTTGTTATTCCTAGATTTGTTCTGATAATCCAATTTTTATATATTTTTCTTTTATTGTTGTGTACCTTTGTTCATGCCCATGGTCAGGGGTACAAAATCCTTGAACTTTTTGCACCACATTAAAAAAATTAGAAACTAATTATAAACCTGACCGCATTAACATGCATATACGCCTATTTTTTGGCCAGTGGGGTAAAAATGTATCCTATATCACTCACGGGATTAAGACGAATCTAACGACACCTCGCACCCCAAAATCCATCAAGCCGTTTAGGCTACAGAGCATACCAAGGTAATAAACATACATACACTTGAAAAACATAACCCTCCTTCTGGCGATGTCGGGAAAAAAATATAAAAATTATTTAAATTTCAACTTGGCGCTTTACTATGCTGAAGTTATTAGTCAAGTTTCAATAACGTTTACATAGCTAAATAGCCGCTTTTCCAACCTTTAAGCGGTATACTGTTCAACGTATTTGAATTATTCAAGTTCTCTTAAAATTATTTACTGCGGCACCTAATTTTCAGAGGTCTTTTGCGCGATCCGTTACGTCGCCAGCGGGCAATGATATTTTTGTAGTGTCGCTAAATGGAAATGTAATGAGAGGTTACCTATGCACGGTAATGAAAATTTACTAAGTTTGCAGTTCACGAAAGTCCGAATTTATTATTTATTCAATTTATTAATTATTTTTACAAGAAGAAAGGTTGTATCTTAGGTTATTTCTATAGCGAGGCGCGAGTGGGGAACGACTGGCGAGCCGATCCCAGTGCATTGGTGAGCTGCTTACGCAGCGCAAATAAAATAAATAGTACATGTAGCTACACTACACCCCTCCTTAAATTTGGTACACTAAAAGTTATACAAACCAAATTTCAAGTATATTAAAATCGAACAAACGTTAAGTCATTAAAACAGAGCTATACAATTTTAACAATGTCTATAAAATGATGAACAGAGGCAAGCAAGTCTGAAATATGATAATGTTGCAGAGCGTGCGTTTGTTAATGTGCATTATCAGTAGTAGGTATAAATGCGGTGTGCACAGATGAGATACTAGTTACTTCGGCTATTGTTACGTTTTACTGACTTATACGAAGTTACTTAGTTAAATTATTTAGCTAGGTACAAGCATTGATGTACAAGTCTGTTTTTGAAGTGAAAACTTCTTTAGCGGTGTTGTGCACTTTTTTTGTAATGGGTAAACAATGTTAAACTCGCGTCAGGACACGTGACCTGATCGAAAATTCGTAAGACGGATGGATTTGATTTTTTGTTGATTTTTCTGAGATAAAAACTTTTTAATGTAATATAAATTGTCATGTTTGTGTACGATAGCGCAAAAAATAAATATTGTATTCTACCACATAAATGATAGTACTTTTATACTGATAATCAAAGCAATTCGTGCAAAATTATTCCCTAACCATTCCAAAATATCAAAAATGCACAACGTTAATATTCAAGTTTTCACTTCTGCCGGCACTCCCGGAGTGCAACCCGTCGTTTTTTTTTGTATGTTTGTTACGCGATATCTCCGCCGATTGTGTACCGATTTTCAAAATTATTTTTTTATTCGAAAGAGTATATTCCCTAGGGGTCCCATTGTCACTAAGCCAGGATCTGATGATTATATCTCAGGGAAATCGAGAACAACCCTAAAATTTTATAGGCACATATTACGTGTTGCATGTATTTCCTAAAACTATTCAAGTTTTGGCGTCTATTAGTCATCATCTCATGTTTATGAGCTGATGAAGAAAGGTACAACTCCTCAACGGTTACGAGTTGGAGGATAATTCTTCAAATATTTTGCGTAGATACATAGGTAAGTATAGACCGATAGTTGTATACTTTCAGGTTATGCAGATGAGCTGATGATGGAAGATTTAACTCCTTAACTTTCATTCTGTTAAGATGATGATAGAAGCTACAGGAATCTGTATCTGTTAATGAAACACATGCTTTATGATTTGATGGTTCCAATTGGCGAGTGGGTGATTGGGTATAGTATAACGTTGTTAGATAGATAGCATTGTCACTAAAAATAAATTAAATTAAAATAAAAGATTAAAAAACTTAAAAACCGACTTAAAAAACGATACACCACACGATAGGAAACGTAAAAAAAACCACCTTTTCTAATACATGTAGGGGAGGTACCATATTTTTTGACGTGATAACGTCTTATAATTCGATGGAGCCGGCTGCACGCAAGAAAAAATGCGTCGTTACCTCGCTCTGAGGCGTTCCGTGAGGCGTTCCGTTTAAGGCTTGAAGTGCAAGCGAGAGCGTGCAACGAGCGAGAAAGAGGCACAATTGGCCTCCGCGTTCGGCAGCGTTCGACATCTGTCTCTCTCCTACTTGAGTGAGCGATGCGTCCGCGTGGACAGCTGCTATACAATACATTTACATGTTCTCGTCAAGTATGAAGTGCAGTGAAAAGTGAATGTGGTGTCAATTGTTTATAGCAATGATAATTGCGGCGATAAAGGTAATGATTCTTTCGATATTATGAAACCATTCCATCAGTATTTTCTTATGACGTTGTCACGTTCAACTATCGTCAGTAAACCGACTTTACAGACAACCGTTTTTTTTAAATATTTTATTGTACCAATTTGTCTGCATGATTAATATACATACCTATTCCAAATTACAGCTTTCTAGTACTGTTATTATCTGAGCTAAGTCGCGGACAGACGGACAGACAAGGCGAATTAATAAAGCTCCTTGTTGACTAAGGAACCTTAAAAATATACTGTAGATTTAAAGCTGTAATTTCAATAAATATAAATAAAATAAAAATAAATAAAATCAGGTGGGGCTGTGTCGCGACACATTAATGTTGGTTTAACGTGAAACAATTTTAATTTGTCCCTGTGAGTGGTCTACTAATGAGGTTTTTAGACAATTGGCCGGTTCTACTGGAAACAGGTCTAAGTCTCTTTCGTCATATTCGTTGCATTACAGTCTTCTGACCCCTTATGTGATTTTAAAAACGTTTCACGTCAAAAGCTAGTCTATCCATGCAACGATAATATTTAGACTGTCACGTCTTCTGGTACTTAACTTTTCAAAGCTTTTGACCCCTTTTTGGGCCGTGCCCATAAATGCGGTAATATTTAGCTAAAAGTGTATAAGTTTTACTGTGTATAAAGTAAAAGTTCAATTTGGGTTAATGGTTACAGCCGTGAAAATAAATGAAGATAGAACGGCCATCGCCATATCTTTTTAAATGACGGGGAAACGACTGTACCCATGTAAATTACGAGTGTTTACAAAAAAAACACTTTGCATCCCACTTTCAATTTATGGAAAGATCATAGAAACATAGAAGTGAAAATCTATTTAAAATTACAAAGTATAATTGTATTCGAAAAAGATACAATTTTATTTTTAATTTCGAGCGACGAAGGAACTTATGTGGCAGTGGGCGGTACACATAGCTAGTAGAACAGATGGCCATTCAGGGCAGTAAAGTTCTCGAGTGGTGACCGCACATCGGAAACCGTAGCGCAGGAAGGCCTCCCACTCGGTAGACTGGTTATCTGGTGAAGATCGCGGGAAGCCGCTGGATGCGGGCAGCGTAAAACCGGTGGTCGTGGAAATCCTTGGGTAATGCTTTTGTTCAACAACCAACAATAAGATATGATATTTTCCACCCCCTCAACCATCTCTGTACAACAATCCGTTGTGATGTTAAAGAAATTAACCAAAAAAATGTTTTTTTTAGTTCCCTCAGGAACTGCATCGGAGTATGCTATTTTCACGGGATAAAAAGTAGCATATGATGTCCTTCCCAGTAACACAGGCTACCTGCATACCAAATTTTATCAAGGTTGATGCGTGAAAAGGTAACAAACACACAAATAAACAAACAAACAAAAAACACATTTTCACATTTGTTATACTATCTTCAAGCCGGAACACATCAATGCTGTTAACACTGATGTTTTGCGGCAAGACTTAGATAAGATGGTGGTAGCTAGCCAGGCGGGCTAAGAAAATGCCCTACCACCAACCAAACCGACTCTTACAAAGTTGACCCCCCCGGGAATCGAACCCGCGACCTCCTGGTGTGCAGAAGATGGACTAACCATTACGGCACGGAAGCGGTTAAAATTTACTTAACTTAGTTGATTTTATCGGTACGTCGGTGATTTTTAAGGTTTTGTAGTCAAACTAAGAACCTTTATAGTTTCGCCATGTCCGTCAATAAATTATTACTTTACGAAATATTAAGTTTTTAAGTGCTGTTTTTCGTTACAGTTTCTAAACCGCTATTTCAGGAAATCTGAACATGATTTGGAATAGTAGGACACTTAATGAATTAACAAGAAAAATTATCACGGCTAAGTAGGCTTCCTTAGTTTAAGAGTGATAGTGGACTTACTTAAGAAGTGCAGTTGTATTTTGTAAAAAGTTCAACTCCTTACAAAATGTCTAAGTATAAAATATAAACTGCAAAATTAACTTAATTTTTTTTCCCACATTTGTTTTTTATCACTACGGAACCCTACTTTGTTCATGATCTGACACGCACTTAACCAGTTTTATTAGATCTGTTTTTTTTATAATATTTTTTTATTACCTACATAACTTACGAAGTAACTATTTAGTAATCTGTGACATAACTAGCACATACATAGACATCCAACATCTTCCACTTAGCACGGTTCGGCCACACAATAATAATGATTACCTACCTACCTATCTCGAGGAATCTATACCTACACAAGACACACAGTGGCGGCACAGATTACTAATTAGTGGTGGCGGCCCGGCTCTCAAAAGCCCGTCCGAGTGAGTCGCTCAGCGTAGGTATATTTTGCGGTAGGTATAGGCGAGTGACGGAGCACTGCTACAGTCAAGGTCTAAAATATAGATAGATACGTTTAAAGCATCGAAAAATAGTATGTATCGACGACCTTATACGTAACGTATTAAGTTCATGGATACGCATTTTTGATGTTTTGAACTTATTTTTTTGATGTTTTGAACGTTATATATTACGTATATTTGACCTTGACATAAGATGCCGCCATAATGTGTGTTATAATATTATGAAATACTAAAGTACTTTAACTTATGGGTAACAAAGTTTATTATTTAAAGATATTAGGAGGGTTTAGTGGTCAATCGTTCTTAATGTATTTTTGATCCAGTCTTCATCCCGATTCTGGACCTGACATCATTAACGTATTAGTAGGTATACTTACATAGATATCGCTGCGTAACTTCGTGATTCTTTTTTATTGAGGAAATACTGAGCAATCGTGTTTTCTTTTCACTAGGGTCTGACCTTTATGTTTTTTTAAGAATTGTAAACTCAGCATATTTTATATAAATCATTTCTAAAATATTTATTTTGATTTATACCTCTTCTATTCGTGGATACTTAAGTCAAAAGAGACTGGATAGGTAGTAACGACTTATATAATTTACGCATCTCGGTTACAACCTTTGAGCGACGAAGAAGCAAATAGAGGGTTATGTGATCGTCCGGATAACCCACTACGAGATTTTGACAAAAATGTATTCTATGTCACATAAAGACACTAAAATAGTTATAGAAAAAATGTGTATGGTGTGTGTGTGTGTTTATGTATTTATGTGGTTAATAGATAACTTTAAGACCGATTTAGACGAAATTTTGCAAATAGACACTTAAAATTATTTACATTTATTTATTAAAATTATGTCCCCTTTTTGATTTTTTTATTTTGAGAATATGAAAGGTGGGTTAAAACGTTTTTCTTCAAAATAACGCTAAGTTCCAAAACTCAACCGAAAAATTTTACTAGCGTCTATAAAATTCAATTAGTGGTATGTTTAAGAAAACCTTTAAAAAGGTACCTCCCATACAAATTTAATAATGTTAGACGCTCCTGCGAAAAGGTAATTATACAGTACAGTTTATTATTAATTAAATATGAGGGTTCTCCCAAAAACAGTAAACAAACCTGTCTTCTATACTAATATTATTAAGAGGAAAGCTTTGTATTTTTGTATGTTTGTAACAAATAAACTCAAAAACCACTCAACCGATTTTAAAAACTCTTTCACCGTTAGAATGCTACATTATTGCTAAGTAACATAGGCTATATTTATTACTAGAAAAAATTAGGGATCCTTGCTTTAAACTATATTGTTGTCACAACATCGTTTTTAGAAGTACGTGTCACACGTCACAGCTCACCTACAGCTTGAGACTAATATATATACTGTGGCTTGAGCTAGGTCATCTTCCAGTGGCTCTTCTATTTTGCTACTACAGTATTTTAAACAGCGGAAATTTGAAATAAAATAAAACCTTTTGAATATAGTGGCGAGTAACCTAAACGCTACGCAAAAGGCAACCCTTTGCCCATTAGCAAACATAACCGGTTTTATCGCTCCTTACGACCTTCTATTTATAGCTACCATTTATTATAGATAATTAAAGTACAGAAAGTCGGCTCCACCATAAAAGTACAAATACTCAAACGGCCGCACACACAGCCACGCGGATATACCTCAAGTATACCCGTTTCTTTCTAGCTTATAAACCTCTCTTCTCAACGGAACTAGTCTAGCTTAATACAGTTTGACAAGGCTCTCTCTGATGTCGATCGAAGATGGCACTAATGGGATTTTATGATAGTGCGCTAAGAAACTGACATTATTGTTGATGGCTTAGTTCATAATTTGTAAAACCAAAGACGTTTGATGGCTAAAATCATTGTTTGTTTAGATTAGATTAGATTTATTTACCACACTTAACAGATTCATAATATCAAAGATAAATATAAGAAAACTAGCTATGCCCGTGGCTTCGCCTGCATAGATACCGTTTTTTATAATGATATTTGAAGGTGCGGGTTGGTCGACTTCACACACAACCTTCGAGTTTCTTCGCAGGCGTGTGCAAGGTTTCCTCACGGTGTTTTCCTTCACCGTTAAAGCAATCGGTAAGTATGTACGTAAGTTTTTTGAAAAACTCATTGGTACATTGGCCATCCAGATTTGAACCCGGTACCTCTGGTTAGATGGACGCGTGGTCGACTAAGGCCTAATCGCCCTGATTCAGGGTAGGCTCGAGCCCCTCGGTGGGGACGTATATGAGCTGTAATGATTTGAAGGTAAGTAGTGCGCGAGAAGCAAGCGGCTTGAGAGCGTAGACAAGAGTTTTCTAAAGATCCCTGAAAAGCTATATCAGGCTGACCTGAATTAATAGTCTATGTCACTTGCCACCCCTTCAAATAAAGAAAACAACATGAAGATTCAAGTTCAGAATGCTTCTCTCCATGGCTCTTTGGCATTTTTCAATTCTTTCTTACGTGTGCGTTTTATAGATTCAGGTGTGACTTGCATATGAGAGGCAAGGTAAAAGACATGAGTCTAGGACTTTATTTTTTAATCTTAGAGGTAGATTAGATTTTAGAACTTCTTTGTAGCTCCAGAACTTGTTCAATGTCCCCGAAAGATATTTTTTTGTCTAAATATACGAGTATATATTCATGAATGTATTCCAACTGTGTCTCTCCACAAATATGGGTCTTTGAGTTTTGTTACACATGATTTTAGTTTTTTCGATATTTAATTCTAGACCAATATTGCGAGTGACGTAGTTGAGTTCTTTGATCATTTCTTCAAGTTGTGATGCGGTTTCTGAGAACAATACGACGTCATCTGCAAAACGTGCTAATTTAACCTCCTTTAATATTTATACCTTTTTTTGACCAATTAAGTTGTTTCATGATGTCTTGTAAAAAACATTTATAAATAGAGACGGGGACAAGGGGTCACCTAAATTGTCTTTCACTTCTGCAGATGTCTATTTCGGGGCCAGTTTGATCTAGTTTCACTCGGCTAATTCTTTATTTGTAGATGTCCAGTTCAATTGTTTCTAATGGAATATTACATTCGTGTAGTGCTTTCCATATTCTAGCGTGGGAGATTGAACCGAAAGCTTTAGCATAGTCGATGAATGCACAGTATAAGCAAAGTATATATGTTAGTACTGATCACACTCCCTACCGCTCTCTAGTTCGCGACCTCACCCCCTCGTCACCCAGGTTGATACATATTGGTTACAGTTTGGTTGTCAAACGTATAGGATTTCGCCGCCATTTTGTTGGTTCTGTCATTCCTTTTTTGAAACGTCATTTCTGGCCCGTTGTATGAAGTGTCCGGGGTGTGGTATAAGAGACGTCTTTGTTCTTCGTATTTTTCTATTATTTGATCTAGAACGTGAGTATGGTACATTGTTGAGAAAGGTTTCCTGAACTCGGCCTGTTCTACTGGTTGGAACTTTTCAGTGATTTCAGATATGCATCGTTCTATAAATGATTCGAATAACTTGTAAAGCCATGGTTATAAGCTTATTGGTCGGTAATCTATATCTATAATATAATAAAACTGTAACGGGGCCGTGTCTGTACATGAAATATTTTTGGTAAATAATAACTGTGGTGGACATTACTAACGATACAGAGGCCAAAACAACAACTTTTGGAATTTTTGTCTGTCTGTCTGTCTGTATGTTCGCGCATCACGCAAAAACTACCAGGCCGATTTTGATGAAATTTTGTATGGTGGTTCCTTATAGCCCGGGTTAACATATAGGATACTTTTTATCCCGGAAAATTCAACAGTTCCCGTGGGAAAATCAAAAGTATTCATTTATAGTATGGCTCACCTCGCAAATGTGGCTTGACCTATTACAATCAAATTTTACACGTTGATACCCTTATCGCGAACTAAAACTGGGACATTGTGAATCCCAAAAAAAATAAGGGTTCCTGCAGGAATGCAAAAAAATTGTATGTTTAGAATGGCTCAACGTAACAATATGAAACCATTATATTGGGATGGGGTGTTTTGAACATCATTGTATAGTCGGGTATTCTTTATCCCGGAAAACTAAAGAGGTCCCGTGGGAAATTATTTAACGATACTTACAATAATAAATATAGAGTACTTTTTCAACATATAAGCTACACATACCAAACATTATAATCATAGCAGCAAAATGTCAATAGATGGCATTGCAGGAATAATAAACCGCGCTTAAGTTGTGTTAAAACATTAAAATATTATTTCATACTTTTGAGTGGATTTCTTTTATGTATTTTTCAGCATACGCTTTTTACACAACTCTCTGGAACTATGGCACGTAGCGATGTGTTTCATAGACGAACAGATAGGTATTTTTTATAGATTGCAATCGTGTAAAAAAATTAAAAACACATAAATCGAGTTTAGCTTCTTTTAACAGAAGGCACAGACATGGGAACTCTTATGACGGCGACTATTTGCGTGTGGCAGTTGCTCTCCGCCTGCAATATCAATATCTGTGAACCTGATCAATGTATTTGCGGGTCTACGGTGGTGGCAATTGGCCATCACTCACTGAGTTGCGGTCGTTGTTTGTGAAGATTCCCACGTCACCAATTCCTTAATGACCTCACTCGGAGGGCACTGGTATCGGCCAGATGGAATATTCCATCTTTGATGCAGCCACTGGGCTTTAGTCGATGTGATGGCAAAAGGCCGGAGGGTTTAAACAGGTTCTATAGCAGATAGGAACGTGCCTGCTTTGGGACTCTACTTTTTCGACCTCACTTCTCACCCGTACGGTACTGCTGCTCAATTTCCGGCGAGAAAGAACCATAATAAGTACTCGGTCTTGAAGGCAAATTACTGCTTTGTGCTGCTGGTCTGTGAGACAACTGCTGAACCCTCAGAGGCCTTTGCCTTCACAAAGGAGATTGGCCGTCGCCTTCGAGAGAGGAGATGTGACGTGAAGTCCTACCTGCTGCTAAGGTTGTCTATTGCCATCCAGCGCGGCAACGAGAAGTGCGTCATGGGCTACTTTGGAGCTAATAAGACTCAAGGATTTGACCCATATTAATATTTTTAGGAAGTTTTATCACTAGATTGATACAATGATTTGAATTAGTTTTTCGATAATATAGGTATATGTGTTATTTCATCATATCAGTTTATATACGTCCCTACCAAGGGACTCGACCTGCCCTGAGTTAGGGCGATCAAGCTTTAGACGATCACGCGGGCCCATTGCGGGTTGATTGACTTCACACATAAGCTTCGAGTTTCTTCGCAGGCGTGTGCAGGTTTCCTCACGATGTTTTTGTCACCGTAAGAACGTCGGATAAACGTACATACCAGTATGAAATCGATATTCGTATACATCGGCCTTCCGGACAGGAGATAGTGGCCCTAACCGTTCTGCCACCGACGCTCTATATGTTATTTAAGATTTAGAAATCCTTACTTATATTATTATAAATGTGAAAATGTGTTTGTTTGTTACCTATTCACACTTCAACACCTCTACCAATCTTGATGAAATTTGGCATGCAGGTAGCCTGTATCACTGGGAATGAAATAGTCAACTTTATATCTGTGGAAATTTTCATAGCCCGATGCAGTTCCTGAAGAAACTAAAACAATACTCTTTTTTCGTTAAGTTATTTAAAATCGTAACGAAAAAATGAGTTGGTGTGATTTTTAGCACGAGATGAGGTGGAAAATGATATAATTTACTAATAAGTATGTCCTGACATAGTTCCCGCGGGATCTGGGGACAACTGTTTTCTACGCTCGCGCACGTCGGTGGCATCGCAACGGAGCAACGGATTAAAGTTATTTTTTGTATAGAATTTGTTGAGGGGGTGGGAAGTGACAAAGACTGCTAATCCGAATAGCCCGATACAGTTCCTGAGGTACCTGGAGAAAACTCATGTCCACGCTTGCGAGCTGATTGCGGCTCGCGCACCACTCACCCTCAAAAAGAGTCATATGTCCACGCGGGCGAAGCCGCGGGCAAAAGCTAGTTTGTAATATTTGCAGGATCTAATTTTTTATAAAGTAAAATTGTGTCAGCTTTGGCCCACTCTTTTGGAATCTGTCTAGAGTATAGTGCTACTTTATAAAGTTCTGTCAATAGTGTGTCAGTACATAACTTCCTGCTATGATGATTTCGTATTTCTTCCAAAAAGGAAAAGAGGCCTGGAGAGATGGGAAGACGAACTTATAAAATTCGCAAACAATGACCAGCCCATGATAGGAAAAAGTGGAGCGAGATGGAGGAGGCCTATACTCGTCGAGAGGTCCTTAGTTGAATTTTTTTTTAATTCACAATTGGTAAGCCCTTGGCATCATAACTATGTAAAAAAACACTGTATTATTATTACTAAGGAATTAAAGAGGCTAAAATAAATATTAAAATGAAAAAATATCCCTTGGGAACTATATTGGGCTATTCTGATAAGCAGTATATGTCACTTCCCACCCCCATTGACTATTTCTATGTAAAAAAATCGCGTCAATCTGTTGTTTTTTTGCGTCTCCGATGTACGCAAGGGTAGAAATGAATGTTTCCCATATCCTTCGGGAACTATCTCAAGATAATTAGTAGTCTATCTCGTTTCCCACACCTTATATATCACAATGTGTAGAAAAGCGTAAAAACTTTATTTTATCCAGATTCTTAGGGAACTATATCAGGCTATTCAGATTAATTCAAATCTAAATCCAAAATATTATTTATTTTAAATAATCAAAAACCCTTTTATACAGGGTGTAACATAAAGGTGCAGTGATACTTTACGGTGGGCTTGTATTAAACTGAACAACTTTTGTTCTACAAATTTGCTGAAATCACGATTTTTTTGGATTGCTCATAAAAATCGGTCAGCTTATTGGCCGATTAAGATAAAATAAAAAAATACTATGTTAATGGTTTTTTTGCATTTTTTATTTTTCATAGAAAACCGGCCAATTGATAGCAACAAGCACCAACAGCTTAAGTGTGCAAAAAATCACAGCAATTTGTTGCTCAGTTGCGTGCGATGTTATAATATTTTGATTTCTTTAGAAATCAATCAACAAAAGAGTATTTTTTTACTTTGGAGCGACATAGGAGTGAAGAAGGTATTGTGATGGGAAAAAACCGAAGTTGAGATTGTGATGGGGATCGATTGTCTTTCACTAATGGAGTCTAAAAAACAAAAAATAAATAAATTGATGTGTGTATGTGTGTCTGTATATATACGTCTCGTGTTCTATTTCCCAAACTACTGGACAAATTTTGGTAAAATTTGAGTTGGGTTAATATTATATTTTTATTACCGTTTTTTTTTTAATATTCTCTATCTTGATATTTTAGGGTTGCCACCACAGTTAAAGATCACTTTTTTTTTTTACTCAAAAATTACTTACGATTTTAATAAAACTCGGTACTTCACTATAACTTTACATGGCCTACACAGTATGCATAGTATGTTTTCTATTTTCACACAGGTTACGTGCATTTAAAATGTCATCAAGATTGGTTGAGTTATTGATGCTTGAAAAGGTAACAAACAAACGAATGAACACATTTTCATATTTACAATATTTAGTAAGTAAGGAAGTAAGGATAGGTACGTCAAAAGAGAAGTGTGCGTCAAAAATAAAATAAAAATAAAAACTTAGGATCTACATAGTAATATAAAATTTAACAATTTTTCTCAAGGAACCAATACAATCGGAGCAAAAAAGATATACGACTAAGCTTACGAAGTGCTTAACAAATCCTTGGTTCTGACATTTTTAAAAGCCATACTAGGATACCAATATTTGAGATAAATGCACTTTGTATAGAGCAGCCCTTCTGCACCTTGTTTTGTCCTATAACTCATACGTTGGCCATTCAAATCCGCGAGTCACGTAATCTCGTTCGCGATACGAGATCCGACTGTTGATCGCGTTCACAATCATCGGGTGATGAATTACGGTGGTAAGGGTTTGGGCTTTAGGCATAAAGATGAACATTTTATGTATACTGTGGTCATCAAATTTGTTGATATCAACTTTGTGCGGAGTTCTGAGCACACATTTCGGCTTACAGTCGTTGCAAGTTAGTAAAGCTTCGCGTGAAAGTGTGAATAATTAAATTCTAGCTAAAAGTTAGTAAAACACATTACATTTTTATCTCGGGCGGATATCGAGGATTTAGGAGTTAGTTTAGTTTACTATTATCATATTCTACTCATAAAAAGCGACACATTAGCTGAGACACTGCGGCGTCGGGCGTACCCTCCTACTACGCCGTTGCACGCACAAAAAAAGGAAGTAGGATAGAGGGAGGGGCAGGGTCCAAATTAACTAAAATGTATTTTACCACCAGTCCAACGATTTATATTGAAATAAGAAAATAATAAAGTCAATTAACCAATAAAACAGAACAATGATTCGGATTGCAATGACAACTCCAAAAAAATGCAATAAAAAAAAATTAACAAAAAGAGGATATAAAAGCAGGTTGGAAATAAAAAAAAAGATTGACTTCGTCACAACACTATCAGTACAGTTCCACGACAGGTACCCAACTTTGTTATCTATATATTATGTCATATTGTTTTATTGTTTTGTTTACATTAATTTTTAGTGCTGTGGAATGATTTTTTTTTTGTTTTTTTCATGCTTGACAAAGAAGGAACTTCCAAAGTGTTTTTAAAAGGTGTGACGTTGTGATGGCCAGAAACGCCATCTTTATTTCAGAACCGCACGGAACCCTAGTATAATTAGTTGTTAAGACGGATGAACTGGAGAAACGGCGAGGTTGCCAGACTTATCTATTCTAGCATGTGTGCGACGCTTGTTTTTTTTACTTACGCATGTTGCCAAATTTATGCGTTAGACTGTGTGAAGAATGTTCAGAGGATTTAACAAAAGAATATTTGTACGGGACAGAAGGAGAAAGAGCGATTGGGCGTACACGTGTGCGAATGCGACTGGAGTAATATGGTTTTGAGGCTTGCGCGGGAGCGTCAGAGGGAGAGGGACACTCGTGGGCAGAGGCTGGAACTCGTCGGTCGTTCCCTGACGGGAAAAGGGTCCTGAGTTTGGTTCTGTGTGAAGTGATGGAAAATAAGAGCGCGATGTGTGGGCGAGACTGGAATTTGGTATGTTTTATTATAATGCTTCTTGCTTGATTGCAATATAATCTCACAGAATCGTCACATTAAGGACTTGTTCCGTATGTCGTTTTAGTTAAATTCTCCCTCAGTTAAAATGCTCGCAACCTCTATAACATTTGCGAAGTATTGTGAAGATAGATTCTGTGTGATTAACTAAATAACCTTGTTTTGTGCTAAAGAATCTAAATATCATCTTAAACGATATTCATAAGACAGAATATGTATGATTTTAGTTTGGTTGAGCCTGACTATTCACAAGTCGTATATATCACTAGCAGATATGGTTATTGCTAACTGAAGTGTTCAATATCCCTGGGGTTTTATACTTACAAATTGTACTCTAGATAGACCGGAACTAGCGAGAAGTCAGCGCTCGCTATAACCTAAAACCTTGTTCAGAACAATAATAATAATATGTGAGTCTTTATAAAAATGTAATTTAAGTAATAAAGACTTGCCAGACGCACTTACGGCTGTAAAGTTGTGTACTCTTTGGTTGTAAAGGTTGAGTAGTCAAAGTAAAGTCCAAGGCTCCCAGTAAGTTACAGAAGTGTACAGTGGTTGTAGTATTGTTGGCTTGACGGAAATGCATAATCTAAAATATTTATATTACCTTTTCGTTGCTGCCATAAGTCTACTTTATCTAAAGTAAGCTAACCTTACCTTATGTAGACAAATTTAATACAAATTTATATACATCCATAATTTAATGAGCGATAGCACCCAGGACTTGTATAATTCTATTATAATATCAAATTTGTACTGTCAAATGCTAGAATAAATAGCTCTATAAAATATAGGGCTGAAATCAATGTAATGTGGAGTTTTACGCCTACAAATGTAAGGTTTCTCCACAATTTGAGTCAAATAAATTCATAATTAATTTTTAGACTCAACCAAGACATTTTATTTATTTTACCCTCTGCATGCAACATTGAGGCTTCCTTGAGGGAGTCTACGAATTCCCTCCGCTTAGAATTGACTGAAATAATGTAACTCGCATTTTGGTAATCTCTGAATTGAGCCCCTCAGTGGGGACGTGTATGAGCTGATATGATACTAGACGATTAGGTACGATACATTGTGTCTCGTGTGTGTTCCGCTTCCAGCAGCTTCAGCAGGCCAAGGCACATAAGGCCAGTCTTAAGGGGAGTAGGGACCACCACATCTGGTACGCGTGACCACGGATCAAAGCGTTGCGTTAACTAAAAGAAACGCACCTTTGGAAACCTGAATTAAAAATAAATAAATAAATAAATAAATAAATAAATAAGTAAAACACAACGTAATTAGCGGGTCCATTGAAAAATAATAATAGTAATAAAATTAAACATATCATAAGTACATAATGTTTCATTACAGTTCATAGTATGAGAAAAGAGAAAAACCATTCTTCCTAAATAATTTAATTTAAATCGGTTCAGCCGTTCGTGCGTGAAGCGATAACCAAGGAAAAAGAAATTCATTCTTCTATAGATATGAATTAATATTTAAATATATTTATTCAAATTAAAATTCAAATAACTTTTTATTGTACATCAAAACCAAATACATAACATGCAAAGTTTAAATTAAAACTAAGAAACGTACAATTAAGGGGGTCTTATCGCTGAGAGCGATTTCTTCCAAACAATCCAGTGCTCGGAGAAAAAGTACGGAGACAGGTAGTACGCGAGCAACAATAACAGAAAATTTAATGACTAATTATGAAGGGCGAGGGCATTTACTTCGATCAATTTAATAATTTAATAATAATGTATTTTAAATTATCCACGATTTTAACGACCCCTCACATTCTCAAATCGGTCCAACAGTTTAGGCTATAGAATCGAATCAACGGGGAGACAGACATACAAACATCTAGAAGAAAAAGTTACATTCTCTTCAAAGCGTACGAGGCGGGTCTTACAACGGTTGTACAGAAAAAAAAATATGCTTTCAATAAATTGTGCAGTGCTATTGTTTTACAACGAACAATAAGACGGGTCGACCCAAATGCTGATCAGGTACATACTTGAACAACCCCATCAAAACCATAGATGTGACAAATGTTAGCCAAGTTCAATTCAAAAAAAATATATATATCTTGGTTGTACGCTACGGCGACAAAAGGACTGAGATCTAAATGGATGCCAAGTTCTGTTAATATATCCCGAGATCTACTCATGAGAATAAAATACTTCATAAACGAATATGATGGTAATTATTAGAACATTCAGACGAAAAATATTTAGATTTAAATAAAACTAATGTAGCTAACTTTTGTCTAACTTTATGTATTTTTTTTCCCTCGCGGAAGGAAAAAGGAAATGTTTAATACATTAAACAATAATAATTAAACACTAAGATATAATAGTAACAATGTCGCTTTTAAAAAGCTTGTATTTAAGGGGTTAAGCTTTTGAAAACTAACTTAATTCCCGGGTTTTGCACTTTAAAAGGTCGATGCGCTATTAAAAGTAGGTGCTCGTAGATTCCTTCGTTCATTGAGTGAATTTTGATTAGGTATTTGCCTACCTACTGAAATGCCCAAATCTGTATGGGTGGCACGGATGATGGTCAACCTCGTATCGGCAAAACTACTGTCATTGCGTTCCTACAGAAATATTGCAGAGAATTTAAAATTAAAGGTGTTAGTCATTTAAATACGCCGGAGAAATCTACAGACTTAGGGCAAAACGTGCTTGGGTTGTGTAGGTAAATGTGTTATGAAAAGACAGTTTTTGTCGGTTTGTTTTTTTTGTTAAATTCCAGGGCTGTTGGTGTTTGGAAGGAACAACTTGTGCACGTGGTGTGAGAGTCCTTGTGTATTTCGAGTCGAGAATGTGGCGTTGAGTGGCACGACGAGACGGCGTCATTCGCACAGGCCGGAGACAATGAACAAAAAACTTTCTACCTGCTCTTGGGGTGCGGACGAACAAGTTAAGTGGTCCCTATCTTTGAGCCAAATTGTGAAAGTTAAGTTTTGCACACTTTAGAAGTTATAAGATATCACCGTGCCCAATCTTCGTAGACCAACAGTTAATATTTAATAAATAATATTTAGTAAAAGGAGTAATATTTAGTAAAAGGGTCAATGAATTAAGAACTTAATAAAGCAAGTATGCTTCAGGAACAACATATAAATAACTTATTAACAAATACCTAACTACTTGATAACTGAATAATATGTTCGCAAATCGATTTAAGATGGATAGAATTTTAATGCTTTTAAAACAAATACATTAAATATTTAGACAAAAGAAAATACATTAAGCAAAGGCGGACTTATCCCTTTCGGGATCTCTTCCAGTCCACCTTGGAATTCAGTCTTCAGAATAGTGAGCTGTATGTGTTGGTTTAGAAAAGTCGGGTCGTGTGTGAGTCGGGCCCGTCCATCAAGGGTTCCGCATTATCAAGCTCCAGACAAAGAACCATTGAGATTGATAAAATAAACGGGACAACAAAAGTGAATAAGATGATGTTAAATCAGGGAAATTAGTAACTAAAAATGTGAATAACGAAGGTACAGAATTGGCACTTAATTTATAATTGATTAACTTTTAATTTTAATTTTTATTTCAGTTATGTCACCTTGCTTTACTTATTAGTTCCGATAACAGCGATAAGCTTAGACATAAGGTAGCAAACTGTTTCCCGTGGCTTCGCCCGTTTGGGAAACGTATCTATGACCCTCTGGTGCGCAGTGTGCGAGTCGCAAGCGGCTCGCGAGTGTGAGCAAAAAGGAAAAAAGGAGAAAAGCTTTGTGTTAGTCCAGGTCCTGATCTGTCTACCTACTAAATTTCAGCCAGATTCGTTCATTAGTTTCGTATAGGAGTAACAAACAACATTCCTTCGTCGTTATGATATGATAAGTTTGACACCGATGGTATAGAGCAGATGGATTTAAGATAACAGGTATGTGTAAAGTACTTACAACAAGGGAGCCCTGTGAGGGTTTCCGTTTTTTCCCTTATGCAATAGGGAACCCTAAAAATGTAACTGTATACGTGAGGAAGCATACGTTTTGGGCTAACTGAGTGGTGATAGCCGACCAGTTGCGGATTTATACGCCACGATGCTAAGCCACAACACTTCAGTATGTAGGTTAGCCAACGTGGCGCAATAATGGGTGGTTGCGTTCAAGCCGGGATAGCGGGTTCGATTCTCGCACAGAAAATTAATCAAGGAATGATGACTTATATTAAAGGAATACTTATTTGGTACAAAGTTGTGATGAAGAACATACATGAGAAAAGCTGAATATATGCGATATAAACCGGTGGAATGAAAGGGGTTGGTTGTTTTCTGTGAAAATTTCACTTACATCGGGCATCGCGAATAAACAGCGCGCCCAGGTAATTTTATAGACGAGAGCACCAAAGGGCAATGGATATTCAGACGGAGAAAAATTTTATATTTTGAAAATAAAAGGATAAATTATTCTGTATGGGTTTAAACGCACTTGAACATAAATAATTCCAGGGTGATCCGGCTCATTTTGTCGTGACTAAAGCTGGTTAGCCGAGGCGGATTCGAGCTGACGAACGTTAGACGCGGAACGATGACGAAAGACTTTATCAGGACATCATGGAGAGAGTGTGACAGGAAAGAGAAGGAGTTCCTCATGGCAGAGAAGTATCGCCTAGTTTCCTTTATTTTATTTCAGACATAAGCGTACCTATTGTTTACGCTAAATTGGAAACTTGCGGTAAAATGACACAGTTTACCGTCATCATGGTCTGAATGTCAGTTCCACAACGGCATTGTGCTGCCTGCGTCCGAACGGTTTTCACCCTAAATGTAAAGCACTAAATCAGGGTTTTCACGAAATGCATCCAAGTGGTATTTTGGCATCCTGTTGGAAAAGGAGGTGATTTCCACAAGCTGCTGCTGGCTTTCAATATAGGTACAATATGAAGGAAACATTATCTTTTGGCCTGAGGGAGTTGAGACAGACAACGACATCGGAGGTGTATTATTTACAAATTAATGTTAATATGTAGTTACCATATAGAAAAATATATATATATATATATATATATATATATATATATATATATATATATATATATATATATCTGCGCATGAGATTTCCACGTGCAATTTGGCGCAAAGGTTGCATCCGAAGTGGCTTCGCTGGTGTCTGTACGTAGGACGACAGACCTAGCGTACGACGCTATTTTAGTAGCGGTCGTCACTCCACAACTTTCGAGAAAATATAGCGAGGTAGCGCTTAACCACGTATTCAGCTGCCAGTACCTAGCGGCTTTAGAACAGTAATTATTGAAAGGCTACACAAAACTATTTAAAGTAACAGAAAGATGAAGGCAATGAACCCTTACATTGTTTATTTTGCTAATACGTATGCAATTAATGTTGATGTTTTTTTTTATAATATAGAAGGAAATGGAAAGCTAAAAGCTGAAGCCCTATTCAGACTGTAGAATTGAAGAGAACTGTTGGTTAAGGTTTTAGAAATATGATGTTATCTCCCTGTTTGATACTATCAATTCGCTCATTTGGTACTACAATGACGAAATTAAGGTTTTTATCAAAAATGAGTTAAGTATGTCAAACGATATATTTAGGTTGGTTACTTTCGGGGTAAAATCGACGGTAATGTATTTTCATAAACTGCGGCTAGATGGCGTTGACGTCATTGTTACTTTTATACCAAAACGCAAGCATTCTACAGCTACAACGGCGATTTAGTCAGTTGTGCGGGGGGGTTCCTTGAAGTGAGGTGTCAGTTTGGTGCAACAACGACGGCAAGATAAATATGACATCACTTTTATCCCCTCCTGGCGGAACAACGACGACAATGCTTAATTATGTCGTTGTTTCCGTAAAGTGAGGACTTATTTTGTGTGCAACAATGACGAGAATATAAATGTGACATTTGTTTTATCTGCACTTGGCGGAACAGCGACGACAATGCTTAGTTTCGTCGTTGTTTCCATAAAGTTATTTTGTGTGCAGCAATGACCAAAAGATAAATGTGACATTTTTTTTATTTCCACTCGGCGGAACAGCGACAAAAAAGCGTAGTTACGTTGACATTTCCCCAGATATTATATTTATTTTGCGGGAAAACTACGATAATGTAAATTATGAATTATGGAATATACAACTTCTTAATTTTTTTCTCCATTTTTTTTGGGCAATTTATTTTTGAGGTCGGTACCAGCACACAGCTACTTTCGTATCAAATGTTTTAGATTCGATGGCATTGCTGACACCGACCTCAGAAAAAAATTTTAGGCCCCTAATTTAATTCGTACCTACCTTTGATTTCGTTATTGTTGGTTAATGTCGTGTATCTAAGTAAATAATATTATTTCATACTTTTGAGTGAATTTCATTTTGAAGTCGGTTTTTAAGTTTTTTAAACTTTTATTTTTATTTTATTTATTTTTAGTGATAACTGTATCTATCTAACAACGTTATACCCAATCACCCACTCGCCAATAGGAACCATTAAATCATAAAGCATGTGTTTCATTAAAAGATACAGATTCCTGTAGCTTCCATCATCATCTTAACAGATGAAAGTTAAGGAGTTAAATCTTCCATCATCAGCTCATCTGAATAATCTGAAAGAATACAACTATCGGTCTATACTTACCGTATCTACGCAAAATATTTGAAGAATTATCCTCAATCTCCTAACCGTTAAGGAGTTGTACCTTCCTTCATCAGCTCATCAACATGAGATGATGACTAATAGACGCCAAAACTTGAATAGTTTTAGGAAATACATGCAACACGTAATATGTGCCTATAAAATTTGTGGGTTGTTCTCGATTTCCCTGAGATCCAATCCTCAGATCCTGACTTGGTGACGGTTTCGAATAAAAAAATAATTTTGAAAATCGGTTCACAATCAGCGGAGATATCGCGTAACAAACATACAAAAAAAAACATACAGTCGAATTGAGAACCTCCTCCTTTTTGAAGTCGGTTGATAATGTATGTAAGTGAAACTCTTGAAAATTGCTTCTAATTGAGAAGTTGAGATTGTTTAAGCTTAAGTGAAATTAATCTTAGTAATACGATTGCAAGTTGACGGCAAATTTTATATAAGTTTTATACGAGGTACCAAAAAATATTAACAGTGACGGATGATTAAAAATAATGGTTAGCTTTTGTCAACTAAATACTTAATTTCGTCGTAATTTATTTTAGTTGTAACTGAATCTGTTTTTTAGTTGGCAGAATTAAATTACTTATATTTATAATGAGTAAAGATTTAGTATTAGGCTTAAAAATTAATCCCTATTGAGAAGTTGTTATTTATACGACTGATAAATGAATAAATTCAAGCGACTGCGTTTTTCAAAATGTGATTTTCTGGTTAACTACGTATTGTAGAAGTCAAAAAAAACTCAAAACTCAAAACAATTTATTTCAAATAGGTGTTAACACACACTTTTAAATAGTCAAAACAAAAAAAAATCTGTATATTACAAATAATGTCATGATTCAGATTACAGTCTCAGGTAATGGTATTTGATATAGAATCCACATATATATCTTTGTCATTTACATAATCTATTATTTTATAATATCCTCTAGAGCACAAAACTTTTTTGACATGAGTCTTGAATTTATTCTCTGAAAAACTAGTTACATTTTCTGGAATTTTATTGTAGAATCTTATACACTGCCCCACAAACGACCTCTTAACCTTACTCAGTCTCGAAAAGGCTTACCAAATGAATAATTAAAAATGATTTAAAAAAACTGTTTGCTTCTGTAACCTTATATTGCGTTTTGTATGAAAGCATTACATATAATTAAAAGAATCCTGGTGGAACAATGACGAAATTGGGGGTGCCGCTCTAGTTTTGTTTTAATAAAATAGATATTTATATAGATAAACAGTTGACATAGACTACTCATAAAACAATAATACTTATGTCATGTTTTAAGTCTAAAATCATACAATAGTGATATATTTAAAGGTCATTAACTGGATGATGAAAGTTGAAAAATTTTTTAAATCGCTCTCCTGTAAAGTTACAAAAAGTGCATTTTCGTCATTGTAGTACCAAATGAGCGAATTGATAGACTTTAAATTATTTTTTTTCTCTCTGTTCGGTCAAGATCTGAGAAAAATAAGTTCGATGGTCACAAAGGTATGACCAAATTGTTTTGCTAAAATTGAGTTAGGCTAACGTAGAGTTTTAGGGTTCATTTGGACTAAAAACTCCCTAACATATATGTTCGGTGTACCGGACAATAAAAACTCCAGCGTACGCAAGACAAAAGGGTCATACAGACGCGTCAACTTACCATCAGCAATATGAACCCTAATAACAACAAACGAAATATAAAGGAGTCAAGCTCTGAGCAAATACTAGGATACCTACAGAGGTATTCTAAACAAAACTAGGAGGGAGCGTAGGTTTTGGTTGTCCAAGTGAGTATAGGTAGGTAGTCGTAGGCTTGGTTATGTGCATAAGGTCGATGGCCTGTGCCGCGAGTTAGGTAAAAAGGAGAGACAACAGCATATAAAGTTGAATTGTTTAAGCGTCTTGGTTAAGGATTGACACACGTTAAAATTTGGCTTTTCTGGACGCCTTCAGAAGGGGAAGCCCGTTCTTAAAGCAAGAAGCAAAGATAGTAATATGAAACCTCGATTCAGGCACCTTCAATTCTGCAATCAGAAAAAAAAAAATCTCATCCAATTGGAATTTTTTTTTGCAATTGGAAATATTCCAATATGACTATACTGTGTCTAACATTTTGTATCTGTTTACAGTTTGAAAACGCGAACGGATGTTTGGAGGCATCACATTCTCGTTGTCAGGGAGGGGCGTGTGATGGCCAGAAACGCCATCTTTATTTCAGAACCGCACGGAACCCTAGTATAATTAGTTGTTAAGACGGATGAACTGGAGAAACGGCGAGGTTGCCAGACTTATCTATTCTAGCATGTGTGCGACGCTTGTTTTTTTTACTTACGCATGTTGCCAAATTTATGCGTTAGACTGTGTGAAGAATGTTCAGAGGATTTAACAAAAGAATATTTGTACGGGACAGAAGGAGAAAGAGCGATTGGGCGTACACGTGTGCGAATGCGACTGGAGTAATATGGTTTTGAGGCTTGCGCGGGAGCGTCAGAGGGAGAGGGACACTCGTGGGCAGAGGCTGGAACTCGTCGGTCGTTCCCTGACGGGAAAAGGGTCCTGAGTTTGGTTCTGTGTGAAGTGATGGAAAATAAGAGCGCGATGTGTGGGCGAGACTGGAATTTGGTATGTTTTATTATAATGCTTCTTGCTTGATTGCAATATAATCTCACAGAATCGTCACATTAAGGACTTGTTCCGTATGTCGTTTTAGTTAAATTCTCCCTCAGTTAAAATGCTCGCAACCTCTATAACATTTGCGAAGTATTGTGAAGATAGATTCTGTGTGATTAACTAAATAACCTTGTTTTGTGCTAAAGAATCTAAATATCATCTTAAACGATATTCATAAGACAGAATATGTATGATTTTAGTTTGGTTGAGCCTGACTATTCACAAGTCGTATATATCACTAGCAGATATGGTTATTGCTAACTGAAGTGTTCAATATCCCTGGGGTTTTATACTTACAAATTGTACTCTAGATAGACCGGAACTAGCGAGAAGTCAGCGCTCGCTATAACCTAAAACCTTGTTCAGAACAATAATAATAATATGTGAGTCTTTATAAAAATGTAATTTAAGTAATAAAGACTTGCCAGACGCACTTACGGCTGTAAAGTTGTGTACTCTTTGGTTGTAAAGGTTGAGTAGTCAAAGTAAAGTCCAAGGCTCCCAGTAAGTTACAGAAGTGTACAGTGGTTGTAGTATTGTTGGCTTGACGGAAATGCATAATCTAAAATATTTATATTACCTTTTCGTTGCTGCCATAAGTCTACTTTATCTAAAGTAAGCTAACCTTACCTTATGTAGACAAATTTAATACAAATTTATATACATCCATAATTTAATGAGCGATAGCACCCAGGACTTGTATAATTCTATTATAATATCAAATTTGTACTGTCAAATGCTAGAATAAATAGCTCTATAAAATATAGGGCTGAAATCAATGTAATGTGGAGTTTTACGCCTACAAATGTAAGGTTTCTCCACAATTTGAGTCAAATAAATTCATAATTAATTTTTAGACTCAACCAAGACATTTTATTTATTTTACCCTCTGCATGCAACATTGAGGCTTCCTTGAGGGAGTCTACGAATTCCCTTCGCTTAGAATTGACTGAAATAATGTAACTCGCATTTTGGTAATCTCTGAATTGAGCCCCTCAGTGGGGACGTGTATGAGCTGATATGATACTAGACGATTAGGTACGATACATTGTGTCTCGTGTGTGTTCCGCTTCCAGCAGCTTCAGCAGGCCAAGGCACATAAGGCCAGTCTTAAGGGGAGTAGGGACCACCACAACGTCAGCATAGCTGACATCACCAATGTTATCTTCATGATAATCACTCATTTTTGGGTCTTTCAGAAGGAAACTCCACAACTTAAGAGAGCGAGGAGGTGAATGCATTTACGCATACCAGGGGAAGCTGCCGCTGGTTATGTGGGACTCACAGCTTTGCGCCTATATGCATACGTACTTGTTATACACGGAAGGTATATGAATATGTATACACAGGCCCAAATACCGCACTACCCACTAAACACCCCCGGTGGATTTAGGTTAGCAAAACCTATGAATCCTTCATCGGTGCGACCCACACCCTTAGGGAAGGGTGGGGTGCATAAGTAGGGAGGGGTTGCGCCAAACGCACCGAGTAGATAGCCAGCGCGCCCAGTGCAGGGGCCCCTCCCGTGGTAATGTGCCATGTGGGGATGGCACATGAACTGAGAGGTGAGGAAGAGAGAGACGGTAATGACCGCAGTAAACTGCTAGAAAAAGGCGGCCCGAAACTAATAAGTGCCGCAGACCGACGAATTGCTCCCTGACGATGAATGGCGCGCGAAATGTCGGTGCGCATCCTCCACATGTGACCCGGAGGACTAGGGGCGGCATGCTTCTGGTGGCGTTGACTTCTCCACACGCAAATTCATCGTCGGGGTCACCATCCGAAGCACGCGACACGACGGTAATGTTCGTCCGAAGCAATCGGGCCGCGACGTGTATGGCTACGTTGGCTTCCCGACGATAGGGCAAGAAGTTCCGTTCCAGTCCGCTTCGTTGACGGGTAGTGCAAACAAACTCCACGGCTGCGTTCCAGCGTGCCTCCATCGCCGCGATACACCTCCGAAGCACACGACGACCCGCGATGACGGTGCATTGTACGTAAAGACGGCCTTGAAAAAGGCGGCCCCGAAACTAGTATGGACTCGGCGCACACGTCCACCGCGGGCGGCGAACGAAACGCGAGTCAACTCTCATGAATCGCCGTGGTATTCTTCTCGTTGCCCCCGAAGGGGGCGACGGGGAAACGTTCCCGAGGCGAGGCCTCCTTAACGTGGCTGCTTCCGCCGCCCATCACGATGAGCGGGTCCTTGGGTGGGCGCAGGGCCCTTGGCAGCCACTCCAGCCCCGGTTGGGGCGAGCAACTGCTAAAGTACTCCCAGAGCTTGCAGGAGGTCGCTCTGGGAGGGCAAGGTGGTGGTGTTGGCGGTGGTGGGGGCGGCGGAAGCGGGGGCTAAGGGCCTCTTCCTCCTCCGGCGGGTTTTGCGTCGATTCTGGCGTGATACGGGTGCCTCTGCCGAGCCGCTCAGCACGGTGGGCGCTGCCGGTGCGGCGCGCTCAGCATTGGCGGCGGGCGCTGCAGGTCGAGGGGCGGTTGTCCGGGCGACTGTCCCGGCCTTTTTGTTCCGGAGCTCCCTGCGGAACACCGGGCACGAGATGTGGTTGGCAGGATGCGGGCCCGCGCAGTTGGCGCAGGTGGGTGGGTCCTCAAGCGGCCGAGGGCAGTCCATTGCGGCGTGGGGATCACCGCAGCGGACGCAGGCCAGCGGGCGGTGGCAGCCGTGAGAAGAGTGCCGGAATACCTGGCACCGGTGGCATTGCGCGGGTCCACGCTTGCCACGCCAGGCCTCGATGGTGATGCCCGGCATGAGCAGGAGCTCCGTGATGGCGTATATGGCGGCGATGTTGGAGGTCCGCCGGATCTGGGCGTAGAAGAGGCATCCGGGGCGTCCTGCGCGCGTTCGGATGGCCTTTACGTGTTCCGCCTCATAGCCGTGTTTGGCTAAGGCGGGCTCGGTAATCGATGGGAGGCCTCTGATGGCCACCTTGAGGGGCCTCTCAGCCGGCAGCGTATACGAGAACCATGATATGTCCTGCAGTGTTGTCAAGTACCGCTGCACCGTGCGGTACTCGTCGCCGTCTTCAGGGGAGAAACGTACTCCGTTGCCGTAGGGACGGGCGTTGGGAGCTCGCCCGAGCTCCTCGGCAAGCTTCTCGAAGTGGGTCGACCAGTTCGGTAGGGACTCCACTACCAGAGGCGAGTAGCGGGCCTTCCTGGGCTGGCCGACGGCAGCAGCGGGGGCGGCGGCGGGTTTCGCAGCGGCGGTAGCGGCGGCGGGCTCCGCAGCGGCGGTGCGGGGTGGTGCGGCGGCGTGGCGCGGGGCGGCTCGGTGGCGGCGCGGGGCGGCGCGGCGGCGGTGGCGGGTGGGGCCGGGATGGGCGGCGTCTTTGCTCGGTCCGCATACGTGGGCCGGGCAAGGGGTGTGGTGGCGGTGGGGGGCGTTGAGCGCCTCGGGGCCAGTGCGGGCGGTAGCGGTCGCGGCTGCCGGCGCGGATCGCGTTGCGACCACGGCAGCAGGGGGTCGCCGAACTTGCCGCAGTGGCGCTTCGCCAGCTGCTCAGGCGAGTCCTCGGGGCTGCGGAGGCGTCGGGTGGGCTTCATCTGGAAGTCCGGCACCATGTCCCTGACGACGGCGGCACAGACCTCCAGGTCTGCGGGTATCTGCAGCAGCTCCGAGCTCGCTGCTTGGAGGCAAGCAGCGGCGAAGCTCTCCTCGGCGTATTGTGGCTCGGCGGGGGTCTCCAGGTGGCGCTCGCGCTCCATTAGGTGCGCCGCCATCGCTCTCAGCAGCTCCTCCGACCCGATCCGTGATTGACACAGGCGTGCGACGACCACGGTGTCGGCGTCCAGCGCCGACCTGGGCGAGAGGGGCTGCGGTGGGCGAGTACTTGCGCTCACTGTGGGTGCGACGTCCTCCGCCATAAGATCAAACAGCCAGTGTTGCCACTATTCACTATGCTTTTGTATGTCTCCGACAACTACAACAAACAGTACTAATGATAATATTTAAAAACGCTAAACACGTTAAAAAAACCGACTTCCATCGCAACAACTTATACATTTTTGCATTATTATTTTTGGTTTTTGTAAATTTTCTAACAAAGTAATAAACCGATTTTGATAAAAATTTTATGGGACTATACGGTACTAGCTTTCAAATAAAAAAATAATCATAAAAATCGTTTTACCCAATCAAAAGTTCTGAGGTAACACACATAAAAAAAACATACAGTCGAATTGAGAACCACCTCCTTTTTGGAAGTCAGTTGAAAACAAAAGGAAGAGAGTCTCTTATTAGGATTCTCTACTCGGTATTCCCGTGTCCAATATTATTTTCTTCACAACGCAACGATACGGTCCCTTAAGATGAGATGGCCCATCATCTCAATCCAGTTAAGCCTTTCAGCTTAGTGTTCAAAGGCACATCAATCTTACGTCCTTAAACTATACAGAGGCCCTTACGAAATACGAGCACAATGGGATGACCCTGATACCAAAGATTAAAGGGCTCATAGCTATCAGAGGTAGTAGCGGTAAGTACGGTTCTGTTGTTTATAGGAGAATTTATATTATAGCTGACGTGAGCTGTTAGCAGTTAACTCACGACAAACACAGTCATAAGCTGGATAAGTTTAAATCTACGTGACATATATCTCAGAAGTTTCAGTGTGTCGCAAGGTACAAACTCAAAAACTATAGCAAAAGGTTTGCCACCAGCCCTTAAATCTCCATTAACCTGGACTTGGCTCCCATATGTGGAGTATGGCCTGACCTTTCTGAGCTATGGGAAGTTACCCGTATCTTAGCAGTCAGGAAAGTATGGTGCAATTATACCATTACGAAGTCGAATCAATAGATATACAGAGGAGTATCAAGAGGAGCGATGGCTGACTCTCGCGTTATACTCGTGGCCGGGTGCTGTCCGTGTGAACTGGCCTACAATTGTCACAGGCATACATGACATTAAATGATTTTAATGTATAATTTTCGTGTCTTATTGTTTTTATGTTCTACTTACCATCAGGTGAGTTGCAGTCAAACGCACTCAAATTTTTAATAAAAAAAAAAAGAAATAATTTGGTTTTTTTTATTTATAGGATTGGATTTTGACGTTAGTAACTAATGGTAACTAATTAGTCCCATATAAATTTTATCAAAATCGGTGTAGTATACTCTTTACAAAATTAACAAAAACCAGAAACAATAATGCAAAATTGTATTAAGTTGTTACGATGTAAGTTTATTAACGTGTTTATCGTTACCAGTTATTATTCAATTGGCATTCACATAGAAGTTTAAAAACAAAATATGCAATTTCATAAGGCAAAGCATTGATTGGAACAGTTGTCTCTGTCTTTTTCTTTACGTGTAAAGAGTAAAGAAAATAACCACACTTTTGCAATGTTTTTTCGTTTCAATTAAAAGAACAATTAATTTTAAAAAATCCAACTGGCATATATTGAAGTGTGTGTTTAGGCTAATCGACTAAGAAAATTTAGAGGTACTAAATCGGTCTGCTTTGTCTGTAGAACGCAAATCTCAGTTTTAAGAGAGGTGTCTTGGACATTGGTCTTGGATATATATATTAAGAGAGGTGTCTTGGACATTGGTCTTGGATATATATTTTAAGAGAGGTGTCTTGGACATTGGTCTTGGATATATATTTTTTTGTTATAAAAGTTAACGAATCGTGTTTCTGCAATTGACAAAATATAGTCTTTTTTTTTATTTACAATTGGTAAACCCTTGAAAACATCTCACCTGGTGGTAAGTGACGATATTGCCGAAGATGGAAGCGGGCTTACCAAGATTCCCCAACGAAATGGGGAACTGGCTATCTTATCTTCATGCCGGAACACACCAATGATATCAACATTGATATTTGGCGGCAAGACTTAGATAAGATGGTGGTAGCTAGCCAGGCGGGCTTAGAAAATGCCCTACCACCAACCAAACCGAGTCTTACAATTGGCCCCGCCGGGATTCGAACCCGCGACCTCCTGTTTAAAGCCAGTGAACTTTGCCTCTGAGCTACGGAGGCGGTTAAAAATTCAAAATTCAAAATAGGTGCAAATGACACTTTTTCTGATAATCATAATTTAATTATAACAACGTCATTTGTGAAGAATCAAGAAAGAAACAATAATTATTTAACAACGTCAAAATTCAATCCTTGATATAAACCAGAGTATTTCATTTGAACAAGAAAACAATATGACACGAAAAGTTATAGGTAAAAATCATTGAATGCCTTTAACAAGAGTAGGCCAGTTCACACGGACAGCACCCGGTCACAAATATAACGCGAGAGTCAGGCATCGCTCCCATCAACTATATTAGAGGGAAAGGAACGACCCAGCTCCTGATGCGCCACCATCCCCACGGACATTTAAGCGAGCATGCACCACTCATGTCAATGCTAAAATAAAAATATTTGTTTTCACTTTCATATGTTTTGTAATTCTACTATATAAAAATAAGTCGGGTTTTCCTTCCTGACGCTATAACTCCAGAACGGCTGGACCGATTTGGCTAATTCTTTTTTTGTCGAGTTCGTTATTGTCAGGAGAAGGTTCTTATGTATGGTAGGGTAGGGTAGGGTAGGGTAGGGTAGTGTAGGGTAGGGTAGTGTAGGGTAGGGTAGGTTAGTGTAGGGTAGGGTAGTGTAGGGTAGTGTAGGGTAGTGTAGGGTAGTGTAGTGTAGGGTAGTGTAGGGTAGTGTAGTGTAGGGTAGGGTTGTCAGGAGAAGGTTCTTATGTATGGTAGGGTAGGGTAGGGTTGTGTAGGTTAGGGTTGTGTAGGTTAGGGTAGTGTAGGGTAGTGTAGGGTAGTGTAGTGTAGGGTAGTGTAGGGTAGTATAGTGTAGGGTAGTGTAGTGTAGGGTAGTGTAGGGTAGTGTAGTGTAGTGTATGTAGGGTAGGGTAGGGTAGAGTAGGGTAGGGTAGTGTAGGGTAGGGTAGTGTAGTGTAGGGTAGTGTAGAGTAGTGTAGTGTAGTGTAGGGTAGTGTAGTGTATGTAGGGTAGGGTAGGGTAGTGTAGGGTAGGGTAGGGTAGTGTAGGGTAGGGTAGGGTAGTGTAGGGTAGGGTAGTGTAGGGTAGGGTAGTGTAGTGTAGGGTAGAGTAGTGTAGTTTAGGGTAGGAAAGTATAAGGTAGGGTAGTGTAGGGTAGGGTTGTGTAGGTTAGGGTTGGGTAGTGTAGTGTAGGGTAGTGTAGTGTAGGGTAGTGTAGTGTAGGGTAGTGTAGTGTAGGGTAGTGTAGTGTAGTGTAGTGTATGTAGGGTAGTGTAGTGTAGGGTAGTATAGTGTAGGGTAGTGTAGTGTAGGGTAGTGTATTTAGGGTAGGGTAGGGTAATGTAGGGTAGGGTAGGGTAGGGTAGTGTAGTGTAGGGTAGAGTAGTGTAGGGTAGGGTAGTGTAGGGTAGGGTAGGGCAGTGTAATGTAATGTAAGGCGGTACGTAGTTCGCCGGGACAGCTAGTATATGAGAAAAATCAAGATCCCTGCGACCAAAGTGTCCAATGCGTCGCCATATGTAAAATCTAATATCACAACCACAAAACTCTCAGCTATCAAAACAGTCCACTAAACTCTAAATAGACAAACTAGCATTCCTTTATTAGGATAGGGCCTGACAATATAAAGGATCCCTTTACAAAGGCCATCGTAACCAGGATACCTATCGCTTTAAAACTGAAGATTAGCGGACCGGACCGGACTATATCTGACCTACGAGTAATAGGGCTGGACGGACCTCTCTAATTAAGGGTCTCCATATGAAGGGATTCTGAAAATTTTCTGATTAGTTTTTAAGCCCACCTTTTACTGTGGTGCCATAGGTTCAGGGGGATAGCATTGTACGAGTAGAGTTCAGGATATTACAATTGGGTATGCTAAATTTTTTATAAGCCATGAAAATAAAAAAACCATTTCGAGATATTTTTATTTAAAGCCATATTTTTTCATTTTCCACTCGAAAAAGTAAAAGATTGCGTAAAAAAATCGGAAAAGGACAATAACCTTCATTTGACCCCTATGACGTCACGAGTTTACAATAAAACCTTATTTCACCACTGAACGGAACGTGCACTCTTACTTGTCATATCAATTACGGACCTTGCATTTGAGGACGAGCTTTCGTCGAGCACTGAAAAAGGCACTATTTATTTATCATCCACCAAAAACTACGTTTGAAACAATCAAATATTATTAGAACGTCATTCAAATTAAATACTTAAATGGGTAAGATATTCATTAGAGGTCCAATTTTTATTGTGGTTCTAAAAAACATTTAAACTCTGAAGGCCTTGTCCATACATAGATTATGATGTTTGATGACAAGTAAATTTTGACTTTGACGTTTCGTTGTTGGCTTTGTGATAGTTTCGTTTCGGAAAAGGCAAAGGTTACTAAGACCATACAGCCAGGTCTGACGTATTTAGGCTTCCTTAGCTGTTGGATTTGTAATGCTAGTGCCGGTGCAATGAAAAAACAACAAAATAAAACTACGAATGCGTCTACCACAAATCCCGCCAAAAAACCTTTGGGAATGATTGACTTGAGTGACTTGACAGTTGACGTCAAGGCCTATTCATTTCATCGTCATAGAAATAGGGCTGTTCGTTTCATAGTAATGTGAACCGATGACGTCATCAAGGTTTCAAAATTTAAAAAAATATTTAAAAATATCTAGAGGCTTAAAAAATGGATTATTCAAATTAGTTTTTCAAAATGGTCTAAACCATCAGAAAAAAAATTAAAAAAAATACATTTTTTTTAGCATACCCAATTTAATAAATTTAATTACTCTACTCGTACAATGCTATCCCCCTGAACCTATTGCACCACAGTAAAAGGTGGGCTTAAAAACTAATCAGAAAATTTTCAGAATCCCTTCATATGTTAAAATTAAAAGCGTCGGTGGCTCAACCGGTAACGACTCGGTTCTTCTAACCAGAGGTACCGCGTTCAAATCTGGACGGCCAATGTACCAACGAGTTTTTCAATAACTTACGTACATATAATTACCGATTGCTTTAATGGTGAAGGAAAACATCGTGAGGAAACCTGCACACGCCTGCGAAGAAACTCGCAGGTTGTGTGTGAAGTCGACCAACCCGCACTGGGCCCGCGTGGTCGACTAAGGCCTGATCGCCCTAATTCAGGGTAGGCTCGAACCCCTCGGTGGGGATGTATATGAGCTGACATGATGAAGTTAAAATTACATCATCACGATATCTGCCGAAAGACATTCACTGCTTCAGAATTATTGCAGGAGGAATATGTAAGAAAACTTTTCTTAATAAATTATTGTTTTTTAAACCCCACACAACTCATTTTGATAATGCTCCACGCCCACATATTTTTTTATTGCTAAGCTAAATAACATTTTTATATACCTGAAAAATAATTTTCGTAAATTATTTGTAATAAATCAATCTTATTTCCGTTGGTTTTTTTTTTGGAGTCACATGACTCATGAACGTAGGGCGATAAATTATCTTTACTACGTTCAATGAGTCATATGAATATGAGTCATATGTGAGCAAAAGCGAAGCAAGTACACACTGAGTCCAAAAAGTGTAAAAACAAACAACAAGACATTTTCGAACAAACAATTAGAATTTAATACTAATATTTGTAGTAGATCGCTGAAGAGAGCAGGATGCTCGAGGACAGAGAATACGTTAGTATGAAGCGTGACTGAAAGTTTTATTCAGCAATTGTTACCTATAGTAATTGAACTTTAAAAAGCATTCAATATTACGGCACCATAACGGATAATACACTCGTTTCCCAAAAAGAGGTTAGGGGTTCCATTCCCGGCAGGGTCTTACTTTGTATAGCTCAGTATTGTTGGTAAGGGCATTTTATAAGTTTACCTGGCTTCGTACCACCAACTTATCTAAGTCATGCCGCCAAACGTAAATATTAACAGCATTGATATGTTGCGGCTTGAAATGAAGACAGTAATATAGCCAGTTGTCCATTGCGTTAAGGAATTTTGGTAAGCCCGCTTCATCATTGGCATTATCATCACTTACCACCAGGTGAGATGATGCCAGGGGATTACCCATCGCGTTAAAAAGAGATGACGCCAAAGGCTTACCAATTGTATGTAGATAAATAAATCTAATAGTAATAAAATTACAAAAGCCCTCAAATTACAATCACTTTTACTACGGGGTAACATAAAAAAACCAGCCAAGTAAGAGTCGGACTCGCTCACCGAGGGTTCCGTACCGCCACATCTCTGGATAAGGAACCTTAAAAAATAATAAATCGAAAACTATACATCATAAAAATAATTTAAAATCTATTTAAGCTTTTGCCAATGAAGGCGTTTCATAGGATACCCCACATGACACGGTTAGCTCAATTCAAAATTTGGACCGCCGGCCGTTCCTTGCATAAATGATTACGTTCTTTAAATAAAGTGTTTATTTTTTATGATTAAATTGCAATTGAAAAAAGCGTCGGTGGCTCAACCGGTAACGACTCGGTCCATCTAACCAGAGGTACCGGGTTCAAATCTGGAAGGCCAATGTACCAATGAGTTTTTCAAAAAAAAAACTTACGTACATATCATTACCGATTGCTTTAACGGTGAAGGAAAACATCGTGAGGAAACCTGCACAGGCCTGCGAAGAAACTCGAAAGTTGTCTGTGAAGTCGACCAACCCGCACTGGGCCCGCGTGGTTGACTAAGGCCTAATCGCCCTGATTCAGGGTAGGCTCGAGCCCCTCGGTGGGGACGTATATGAGCTGATATAATAAATTGCAAATGTATAGTTTTCAAATTTTTCCTTATACTTTAATATAAGACTGTATTACTGGCGAAATTCACGGAAAATACCATAGAAATTTTGATTCCCTTGAGACTGTCGAAATGTATGTTTTTTGCGGCATAAACGGCCGTATCTTTTTTTTACGTCAACTTAGAAGTTTGATTTTTTCATAACTTTAATTGACTGTAGACCGGAGTATATGGTTTTTATTTCAACTCGATACCTCCATGCGTTTCCGACATAAAGAGTCTTGAAAGACAGACGGACGGACAGACGACAACAAAGTGATCTTTTAAGGGTCCCGTTTTTACTTTTGAGGTACAGAACCCTAAAAAAATATTCTATAGAACGATAGGGAAACTGGTTTTGAGTTTATCCGATACCCCACTTAACAAAATATCACGCTCAATTGATTTTCGTCACAGATAGGCTATTTGGGATGAATTTCTAGCGATTAAGATAAGCTGTGTTTTCTTTATAGAATACTAGAATAGATAATATTGAAACTTATTCAATTTCATATGAAAGGCCTATCTTAGATAAACTGTGAAATTTGATTAACTCCCATTTACAGTTCGTGTCTTTTGATTTATTGTTTTTGTCTTAATTAAACTGATTTATCAGTATCATTATGATGTTAATTTTGGCTGATACCTAAGTTGATCAATTAATCAATTAACAATAAAGATGTTGATCTGTCCAAAAGGTCAGAAGGACAAACGTCCAAGCAACGTTTTTAGATAGATAGATAGAGTTTTTAGATATTGATGTTTTTAGTTTTAACAGTGTAATGTGTTTTTATATATTGTAATGTGTTATTATTTATTCTGTAATGTTATGTTTATATGATGAATAAATAAATAAATAAATAAAGAATATTAAAGATTTTTAATAAATTTAATAGATTGATGGTAAAAAAAAACAATATTGAGATCACAGATATTTATGTATTTAGGTTACAATTTTAATCTATATCACAAAAGAAAAGAGATAAGTGCTAAAACGCGTGAGGGTCGAAACAACCTATACTTAATTTATGCGTCCGTGTTGTCCAAGCGCCGCGCGCGAACTTGGTGAGGCGAGGTGTACGGGTAGCCTATAGTAGCTATTAGTGAACATGAGCTTGCGCAGTAACCAATATTTCAAAAGTTATGGAAGAAGAAATAAGGCGCTGCTGGGTCCTATCGACCCATGCGCGACACCCGCGGGTTAAAGAAGTAGGAAAAAATAACACAGAAACAACTGGTGAATAATATTTTGAGAAGGGTTTTTACTTCAAAAGTTAATACTTAGACACTTTTGGGTTTCTGCTCGTCAAACTTAACAAGTTCTCAATGAACCTAAATGGGTTCAAATAATCATATATTGTATGTTTGTTTTATATGTATATTCTTTGTTGTACAAAATATAGACTTAAAATAATAATTAAAACTAATCATTTTACCGCCTCCTTGGCGTAATAGTTAGTCCATTCGCTTCACACCAAGAGGTCGCGGGATTGATTCCCGGTGGGGTCAACTTAGACTCGGTTTGATTGGTGTTAGGGCATTTTTAAGCCCGCCTGGCTAGCTACCACCATCTTATCTAAGTCTTTCCGCCAAACAACAGCGTTAACAACATTGATGTGTCCCGGCTTGAAGATAAAAGTTATATAACACGCTATATACATTTTGTTTACCACAAGGACACTTATTTATTAAAAACGAAATTTCCAACACTTAATTCTAATAAAAAAGAGGTAAGTATAAAATTTTGTGTACAATGATAAAACGAAACATTTCTAATAAATCACCTAAAATTATCCCGCATTTTCTTTTGAACGAAAGTGCTTATTTGAATGAACTCAATGTTAGGGTAGGGCTCGGAAAAGGTGCCCTAATTATGATCGTCAGAATAGAATGGGGCACTGATAGCGTGAAATGTAGATTTTTTTCACCATTATCCTTAATTTTTAGTGCTTTACTCCGTGAAGTGAAGAAATTGAACATTATTTTCTTAATTTCTATGTAACAATTTGGAATGTATGGTAGGTCTAAAGGACCTTAACTCAAAAAAGATAAACTAAGTTTTGTTATTAATCATTTTAACAGCCTCCGTGGCGTAATGGTGTCATTAGCTTCACATCAGGAGGTATCGAGTTCGATTCCCGGCGGTGTCAAACTTCGGCTCGTTTTGGTTGGTGGAAGGGCATTTCCGCCGCCAAACTCAATGCTCACAACATTGATGTGTTCCGGCTTGAAGATAATATAGCTTTGGGGAATCTTGGTAAGTCCGCTTCATGTCATCGTCACCTACAATCAGGTGAAATGATGCCAAGAGCTTTCCAATTGTGATTTAAAAAAATGAGAGTTTATATTCGTTTAAAAAAAGCTTTAGGTATACATCATTAATAAATAAAAAAAAGTTATCACCTACGTTTGTTAACATTTTTACCAATATTTCGTACAATGATTTACTGATTTACCAGAAAGGAAAATGGATAATGTGTTTTCCAAAAAATATATAATAATTATTGTACCAGAAATGAATGATATTTAATGTAAACATCCAGTCTAGACAAAAAAGGTAAGAAAGATTGAGTTGTAATAAAATCTAGGCTAAGAATTTAATTATGAGCAAAACCTTGATGTTGAAAATAGATCCAGCTATTTGTGACGTAAAATGAAAATCTAGTACCAATGCCAAACCAAACCGCAAGAGCATATTCTACTTTGCTCCGTGTATTCGTTTCTCTATTTTCCATACATTGAAAGCGGTATCAAGTCGCCAGTTTTATAAAATGAAGACAAAAGTTGTGTAATAAGCACCCACATTACTTGATACATTAATATCATTTTGTAAATAACAATCTGTCGAGTACCAATTGACAAAGAGTATGTAAAACTGGAACGTTAATGTGCCGAAAATCCTCTAATGGTAAATAGCCTTTAAACATTTCGTGCTGTTTACTATTATATCATTTGGTATGTTTTAGTTAGGTACACACAGCAGGGAATTTCCACGTGAATAGATGTATGGAAACATAAAGACGTGCAGTATGACCTAAAAGAGCTAAATTGAGTAATGAGCCAAACAATTTTAGGACATTTTGTAAAAATCTATCAAGTAATAAGTAATTTATATATGTAAAAAGAAAAAAAGGCCCGACTTACTCACTGACTGACTTGTCACAAACAAAACTCTCGAAGAAAGCTGCAATTTTGCATAGAGGTTCCCCCCTTATGATTTACCCTTTATGTTTCAGTAACTTATATTTATTTTGTTATTAACTTCGTCAAGTAACAATCATTCCAAAGAATGAAAAAAAAAAATTATACGAATTTTATTTAAACTAAAAATGTGGCTCAATTTTGATTGGTATCAAGACAGGCAGTTTGGGAGATTGGTAAAAAAAATATACGGAAAAAATGGACACATAATATTATCTTCTCATCTTAGTATTAATCATTAAGGCGAGGCATTGATTGAACAGTTGTCTTTGTCTTTTTCTTTACGTGTAAAATAAATAACCACAATTGTGCACTTTTTTAATGTTTTTTCGTTGAAAAGTTTAGAAAAAGTAAACTAAATTAAATTTAAATAAACGTAGACTAAAAAGTTTGAGAAGAAAAAAAATATGATATAAATTTCAAAAAAAGAAATATTTTTTTTCCTATAAATGTTTGCAGGCTTTGCTTCGATTTATGCTATGTTTGGATTTTTTTATAATCGAGTTAAGTTAATCTCATCGTGTTATGAAGTTACAATAGCCCTAGGTATTATCCTTAACTAAAACATTTTTTTAGGTCGAAAAATTTTGTGGGAATAATTTTCCTGATTTTTTTGCTAAGCGCTCCTCAATGCTTATTTAACAATATATCCCCTTAAATAAAGGACAATAACTTTGGAATACAGCGGAGTAAACCCTCGCAAGCCTACGGTCGTAATCACTACGAGTATAATATCAAAGAAACATTATCATGATGAAAAGGAGTCTTTTAAGAAAAAAGCCTATTAAAAGCATTGGATTTTACAGGAAAATGTTTGAGAGGAGAACCGCTACAAAATACATAAATTAAAATAAACTGTACGGCAGCGCGCACTAAACTTACTTAACAATTTCTTTTTTTTTTAAATATAACAATTGAATAAAAGAAGGTAATATATTTGATAAATTTATTTTGCATGATCAAATATATACATAGTATGACAATTTAATAGCTCCAACCAATTGCAAGTAAATCGCAACCAGCAAACAGCATTATCTATGTCATTTCCCATCTCCTGAACTATATCTAAGCAAAAATCACAACAATCAGTTGCTCCGTTGCGATGTTAAAAATGTCAACCAAAAAATGCTTTTTTTTTAGTTCCCTTAGGAACAATATCGGATTATGCTATTTGTACGGTATAAAAAGTAGCATATATCCTTTCCCATTATTACACAGGCTACCTGCATAAAAAATTTCGTCAATATTGGTTGACGCGTAGAAGCACAGTACAATAAAGAGTACTAGCGTAGTGACGTATTATGAGTTGATATGATGAAGTTATACAGTATACCTAACCCCCACAACTTCGTACCACCTTACACTACACTACCCTACCATAACCTACACTACACTACTCTACCGTACCCTACCCTACCCTACACTACCCTGCCCTACCCTACACTACACTACACTACCCTACCCTACACTACACAAAAAATAATAAACGAAATAGGTTCGAACCTACAAACTCAACAAAAAATAATTAATGAAATAGGTTCAGCCGTTCTCAAGTTTTGCGCTTAGCAACTCATTTAGCGATTTATTTTTATTTATATATGTCGGAGCGCAAGGACGTGGCGCCATCTATGCATCCGTCGAAGCACCGTGTGTTTTATCTTGAAACGTCAAACGGTTAGCTAGGGTAGTAATAATAGTCATCTTTGGCCAAGGCGTGGTCTGTGCGAGACCGGAACCCGGAAGTTGGTAGTGTTGGTACTTTTTAGTTAGCCAATCAGAATCGTTGTGATTATCGAACCATTAAAGACAATGCAGCCTACCTACAGAGGCTACGACAGAGGCGCCAATTATTTTACGAGCACTTTTGATCGAGCAGCTGAACTGTCAACTTGGGAAGCCAGCCCCGTGCCGAACTCATCGCAGTCTATAAAATAATCGGTTTTCATCCGAATCATCGTTAAGCCTCGTGCTGCAAACGTGTGTGAATATTGATTGTACACTCCAAAACTTCTCAAAGACGAGTTTATTTCTTAGATACGGCCAAAACCCTTCTGATGATCCGAAATATACATTAGTAAGTGTTTCTATCTGTTATACCTGCATGAACTATGGACATTGACCTTTAGAATACCTACCTTAAAGTCTGTACGATGACTATTGAGTTTAGGTATGAAACTAATGTGTTTTTTTAAATAAAACGCCTTTTAATTTTTCTGTATGCATAATAGAATAATATCTTAATATCAGATTAGGTAAATATTTAATATACAACACGATTTTTAGGGCTCTATACCAAAAGGGTGCCTACGGGAATGACAGTCCGTACGTCAGTCTGTCTGTCAGTGGGTTGTATTGTTTTCATAAACCGTGATAGGTAGACAGATTTTTTTACAGAGCTAGTATATCTATTGCCTCTATAACAACAAATAATAAAATAATTAAGAATTAAAGGGGGCCCAAATACAAGAAACGTGATTATTTTTTTCTTGTACAACAATGGTACGGAAACCTTCGTTTAAAATTCCGATTCGCACATGGCCGGATTTTTAATTGCTCAGCCGTTGTTCAAAAGAGAGCAAAAATTAAAAAAGTCATGGTCTGTGTACCCAAGGGAGAAGCCAGACTTTACTTAGGACCGATTTTGTGACGTACGTATCAGGTTTTGTTGAATTTTAATGTTTTTGGTTCACTAGCTCTTTTGCAACATTATATTAAACGAGAAAATTTAACAACAGCAGCTAAAAAATAATAAAAAGGCTAATTATCTATCTAATATAGGGTAAAACCAGGATAGTTGCCCCAAGGGTATAGTTGCCCCGATTGTTATTACTCTACTTTCGCGTGCTATTTTACTAATCTATCGAAAGATTCTCCAATTACCACTAAGTTGACCGTGTCTCATGTCTCTGAGCGATTGCATATGAAGGCAAAATGCGATCAAAGTTTTTGCGGGGTAAATGTCCTAGAGGTCCGCAAAAATCGCGAATACTCTAAAAATATTAAAGTTAATGTATTTAGTTTTCATAAATTAGTAGCAAAAAACCAAAGTACCGGCCAGTTTTACAAATAAAGTATTTTGCTTTATGTACTGAGAGCTTAGAGAATACAAGGCTTTAGCTTATGTATACTCTAAGACTGAGGGATATAGTGATTTTAAAAAAGTGTGGCAACTATCCGGCTTTTATCCTATATGTTACGGCTAAAGGTGGGTGTGAACATAAACTTAAGATTAGCCAGCTAAACTTCGCCCCGAGGGGGAAATTTAAAATTCGAAAATCAATCAAACCTGACCGAACCTAATATCGCTTGCTTCGCTCGCTCACCACCCATAACACATTACCCAGCCAGTGTTGGGTAGACCTTGTCAAAAATCGAATACCAATCAATAATCGGGCTTTACCCAATCAACAATATATATATATATATATACAGGGTCTTCGGCAGATGGTTGAAAATACGAAAATGGGGGATAGGTGGGGTCGCCTCCCACCTATTTTGAGATTTAAAAAAAATCTAGGACTTGTAATTTTTTTTACAGGATTTTTTTTCCTTTTTTTAGAAATTTTGCCATTTTTATACCTTTGAACACATGTAACTTTTTGTTTTTTAAAGCTAGCTCCAAAATCTTTTTTTTAATAGACTTTTATAAGATTGTCGGCTCTAAAAAAAATTATGTTTGTTTCAAGTTATTGCTAAAAACAAAAATGTGGGCCCCCGAACTTAAAAAAAAAGTTGAACAAAAATTTAAAAGTCAACTTTGCGATGCATTTAAAAAAAAAATAATGGGGCTGGAAGGCTTCTGTTTTTTTTAAAACATCTCTAAAGCTTAGGCTTTTGAATGGTATGTAATTTGTTTCGGTATCTTTTTTGTAACCGGAGTTATTAATTTTTTTTACTCAATTGGACCATGTTGACGAAATTCCACTAGTTACATGTTTTGTGAAATGTATCAAATGCAAAGTTGAAAATAATGTAAATACTTACTGTTGGGACGGTTACAAAGAGCAGGTACGTTTTTTTACATTCTTGCACACACATAATGGCTATCTTTTGTCATTTATTGGCATATTGGAGTTAGCACTTCCATATGCCAATAAAATGTCCGCATATTCCGCATTGGTAAATTGAGCCATTTTAAACCACAACAAAGTCTTAACAAAACGTCTGATAATAACAAAAAGTGACAAACAACAAAAAAACTTAACAAAATCACAAACACAGCAAAGTGAAATTAACGAAAACAAAAAAAAAACGTTAACGTTATTAACGTTTGTGGTTACAAAATCTTGACTTAACAAAATCACAAACACAGCAAAGTGAAATTAACGAAAACAAAAAAAAACGTTAACGTTATTAACGTTTGTGATTTTGTTAAGTTTTTTTGTTGTTTGTCACTTTTTGTTATTATCAGACGTTTTGTTAAGACTTTGTTGTGGTTTAAAATGGCTCAATTTACCAATGCGGAATATGCGGACATTTTATTGGCATATGGAAGTGCTAACTCCAATATGCCAATAAATGACAAAAGATAGCCATTATGTGTGTGCAAGAATGTAAAAAAACGTACCTGCTCTTTGTAACCGTCCCAACAGTAAGTATTTACATTATTTTCAACTTTGCATTTGATACATTTCACAAAACATGTAACTAGTGGAATTTCGTCAACATGGTCCAATTGAGTAAAAAAAATTAATAACTCCGGTTACAAAAAAGATACCGAAACAAATTACATACCATTCAAAAGCCTAAGCTTTAGAGATGTTTTAAAAAAAACAGAAGCCTTCCAGCCCCATTATTTTTTTTTTAAATGCATCGCAAAGTTGACTTTTAAATTTTTGTTCAACTTTTTTTTTAGGTTCGGGGGCCCACATTTTTGTTTTTAGCAATAACTTGAAACAAACATAATTTTTTTTAGAGCCGACAATCTTATAAAAGTCTATTAAAAAAAAGATTTTGGAGCTAGCTTTAAAAAACAAAAAGTTACATGTGTTCAAAGGTATAAAAATGGCAAAATTTCTAAAAAAAGGAAAAAAAATCCTGTAAAAAAAATTACTAGTCCTAGATTTTTTTTAATTCTCAAAATAGGTGGGAGGCGACCCCACCTATCCCCCATTTTCGTATTTTCAACCATCTGCCGAAGACCCTGTATATATATATAGAGATCTCTTCACGGTTAATATATATTTACGCGCGCTACACGTCACGCAGCCGCGGGTAGCGATGTGCAAATATATATTTTATGGAATGTGCTCGTCAAGACCTTTCTTTTCATACCAAACAGGATACGAATATCTAAAAAAAAAAATGCGTTGTGTTTTTCACTAAAATCCGTCATGTTGATTTTTTTAAATGCTATAATTATATCCTATGACCCACGGAGTGATAACACGTATCCTAAGACAACACATATTTCAAAATCGGTTAAGTGTTTAAGGAAATACGAGGGAACAGATGATCATACCTACATAGAAACATAACCGGCCGAGTTTCGTAGTAGGGCAAAACATAAAATTCGTGAGATTTTTAATTTAATTTTACTAGATTATGCCATACCAGTGCAGTACTGATTGAACCTAGCAGCTGATAGGATTCCCAATACCCAAACAAATCTCATATGCAGTACATAGTTCAATCAAAACTAATATCCAATTACAATTTAAATAATTATTCGTGTTAAATTAGATGAATGGCAATAACGCTACTACACATGGCCATGTGAAACAGACGCAGATTGGCCGATTCACAAAATGTACTTTTTCTAAATATATAAAAGACAAACCTGATTGACTCATCTATCAATGCACAGCTGAAACCACAGAACGGATTTCGCTGAAATTTGGAATACAGTAGGTAACCGCTAAGAAAGGATTTTAGGAAATTCCCACGCGAACGGCAAAAAACGGAACCTGCGCGGGCGAAGCCGCGGGCACCCATTAGTATGATATAATATCCTTTTTATTGTAAATTCCAAAGTATAAAACTAGTGAAGTAGAAAAAAGTATACCTACCTAGTCCATGAAATGCCAATATAAAATAACAACTCGGAAATTCTGCAGGGTTTAGTTACGTCTATGTATAAACCATCGATTCGAAAACAAGAAGAAGAAGGGTTTATTTTGATTGGGGGATTAATCGTAAGTCATATTTTGGATCCATAACGTTTGGTGTGTAGCACACAAACTCTTACCGGAGTAATTTTTTGCTTATTTGTAACCTTATTTCTGTGCGAAAAACCAAAACCGGAAAATTTATCTCTGTCTCTCTCTCTCTCTCTCTCTATCTCTTCCTCTCTTTCCTGCAAATTTAATCCCACATAGTGGTGGAGTCTGCCTTGTTTGTCTTCTCTCCCCACTTTACTCTATTGAACGTGTCGTCACCGGTAACATTGCAAGAACGAAGGTGTTAATAAATGACATCCGTCAACCTCGTTTTCAGTTCTCCTATTCTTCTGGACCCCTGGGTGTACAATAATAATATAAGTCACTATATTTATACATATTCAAGAGGTCTTCTTTATACATTCCAAAACCACTGTGGCCTCGAAATTTATTATAGCTTATCAGCGATGTCGCGTACAGTACAACAATACTATCACAAACGTCCTTGTTGCGTATTTTATCGGGTCTTGTAGTACAAATCCACGCAGCATCTTTATTTAGGCTACGTGGCTTTATGTTACAGCCCATGTTTCTCTCACATAAGTTAGAACTGGTCTGATGATGGACTTCTATATGAGACCTTATGATGTGATAGTGAGTCCGCACCACCGCGGCCCCCTTTTAGTTACTTCCCGTCACTAAAGCCAAGCCGCTGCAATCCGTTGCTAAATGTTTAACTCTACTCTTCCTGAGATATTTCATAAAGTTATATAGTTGCTAGATTATTGTATTCGCCACAGATGGTGATTTGTCGTCCGTCGATAGCGAGATAAAAATTTAAAACAGAAAATAACATATTTGAAAACCTACTAATTTTAAAAACTACCTTTTATTTAAAAGGTTGTATGCTAAAAAAGTCAAATGCTCAGTGTGCCAAATGTGAATATAAAGTACACATTTCCAAATTTATAGAACGTGCACACAGTAGTTCGTACAATCCTGTTGAAAATACAAGACGATCCTGGGACAATGATTCCACCTCCAAAGTTCATCATCAGATCAACTTTAAAATATGACTGACTCGGTGGCTCAGTGGTTAGTGCCCTTGACTACTGATCCGAGGGTTGTGGGTTCGATCCCCACCCAGGGCAAGCATTTGTGTGATGAGCAGATTTGTTTGCTCTGTGTCTGGGTGTTAAAATATATCTATATATTTATGTATTTAAAACGTATATAAGTATGTATATCAGTCTCTGGTAACCCATAACACAGGGAATCCTACTTTGGGGCCAGATGACCATGTGTGATTTGTCCCAGAATATTTATTTTATTTATTATATTTATATCAAATAGATCCTCTATTATCACTGGGAGTACGGCCTCATACCAAATTTCAGCTCGATCGGATTTCTGGAAGTCACTCTAAAATAGTTCTAAGATTAGATCCAATTAAACATACTTACTTATATACAAACATTGCAGGTTCAATAAAGGCTTATAAAATATTCATCATCATCATATCAGCCGAAGGACGTCCACTGTTGGACAAAGGCCTCCCTCAAGGATTTCAACGACGACCGGTTCTGCGCTGCCCGCATGCAGTGGCTTCCCGCGACCTTCACAAGGTCATCGGTCCACCAAGTGGGAGGCCTGCCTACGCTACATTTTCCGGTGCGCGGTCGCTATTCGAGTACTTCACTGCCCCAACGGCCATCCGAACTACGAGCTACTTTCCCCGCCCAATGCCACTTAAGTTTTGCGATTCTGTGAGCTATGTCGGTTACTTTGGTTCTCCTACGGATCTCCTTGTTTCTAAATCGATCACGCAGAGAAATTACCTTGAACCTTCTTAGGAGGCCCATAGTAAGCGACCATGTCTCAGTTCTGTACGTCATCACTGGCAACATACACTGGTCGAATACCTTGGTCTTATTAAAAACATTTAATTGTTGAATCCTTAGCTTCATTTCACAGAAATAATTAACTAAAACTAAAATTTTGAATGTCTTAGGTAGACATTCTCAAATTCCGGTGTTTTAAATTAGTGTCGCATTTTGGGTTGCGGACAATCTGCATCACTGCTATGAACTGTTTGGAATGCATTCAATCAAGTATGCAGATTCTGTTGTTCCAATAACAGTGTGCTTTTGAATTGCTATCTACATCGATAGATACAGTTTTATGCTATCAATAGTTAAAAAATCAAGTGAGTAAGTAAGTGAGATATATGCCAGCAGATAAAACAATTCATTCACCATTTTAGGATGCATAGCTAGACTTGAGATGGTGTCGTAATTTAGGCTAGCCTTTTTTGGAAGCTATTAGACCACATGTGATGCACATATGATGTCGAGTGCTATGACCGTTAAGCGACTGGAACACCAATGTTTGGACGCTGTGTCATCATTATTATCATCATATCAGCCTTAAGACGTCCACAGATGGACAAAGGCCTCCCCCAAGGATTTCCACGACGACCTGTTTCATGCTTTTTGTATGAAGGGTCCAATTTTTCTTGTGAATTGACTATGGCTTCCTTGGAGAAAGTTGTTAGTATGATGAATATAAGCCCTAGTTAGCGGCTCCTACACCAATTTTGTTATAACCAGTATGGCAGAATAAAAATATAGACAAAAGCTACTTATAAACCTTCACTAATAGGAACATAGTCACGGTTATCAAAAGAAAAATGACAAATTTAATTCCTTGTCACAATGTGCTCACAAGATCTCAGCAGAACTTTCCTTTTGAAATGATGGGTCTCTTTAGCATTGGGTTGCCTGCAATCCATCTAAGGAAAAGGAATACTCCAAAATAAAACCTGCTTCGGGCTTTCTGTTATGCGGAACTTGGGTTGAACTTGAAAATGCGTTGGTGTCCTGCAGCCGACCTGGCTCAGTGAGTATCGACTCGTCGTTCCTTCCTGCAGGTTCAGCCGGTGAAACTAAAATAACGCAGGTCCTGGTCAGCCCTGTGTCTGTAATAGATGCTGATCATCATCATCATCATTTCAGCCGAAAGACGTTCAATTCTGGACAAAAGCCTTTTTACAACCACTGGTTCTGCACTGCCCCCATCCAGCGGCTTCCCGCGACCTTCAAGAGGTTATCGGTCCACCGAGTAAGATGCCTTCCTACGCTACGTCTTTTGGTGTGCGGTGGCCACTCGAGAATTTTACTACCCCAACGGTCATCTGTTCTACGAGCTATGTACCCCGCCTACTACCACTTAAGCGATTCTGAGAGCTATGTCGGTAACTTAGGCTCTCCTACGGATCTTCTCGTTTCGTCACTCGATGGTATAGATTCTCCCTGCCGCTCTCTAGATTCCGATCTCATCCCCTCGTCTCCCATATTGATTCAGATTGGTTACATTTTGGTTATCGAACGTATAGAATTTCGCCGACATTTTGTTTGTTCCGTCATTTCTTTATTCAAATGTCATTTCTGGCCCGTTGTATGAAGTGTCCAGGTTGTGGTGTGGTGTCAAAGTTGTGGACGAATAGTTTAACCTTGGAAAAAAACAGTCCAGTTAGGTAGGTCCAACTTGAGAAAGAGATAAATCGTCGAATCCAACTTGGCTGGGCAGCTGCGAAATTTCTTCACATCCTAAATACAGCAGTGTCTCAAGACTAAGATGCTGATGATGACATAATATGAAATATCAGGGGCTGAAGAAAACCCTTTGAGTCGTCTACTAACAGTGGTAAACTTTTTCTACCTTGCGCGATACCTTTTTAAATTAAATGCTTTAGTTCAAAATATTTCTTTTAGTTGTAATTATCAATCTCATTTTCAAACAGTCAGTTCCCATTGTTCCTTTCTACTTCCGCATCCATTGAAAAATTACATCGCTGATCGCCGATGGCTATCTTCAATAACAAAGCAATGGACGGCAAAATCGTTCAGAAATCGATTTATCTTTCACAGATAAAGTTAATGAATCTAAAGAGGAAATTGGTTTTGAGGGGCTTTTAAGGATGATGCAATGAATAACAAATGTAGAGGTGAAAAAAGAGGAAAGTGCTTGCTTAATTTCATTCTTTGATAAATTGATCCTTCTTTAAATACTATCAAAATCTGTTAAGTTCCTTGAAAAGGGTTTTGAAATGAAAACTTCTTTAGGCGCGTTGGGCATTTTTGAGATGGGAAAAAACCATTGAACTCGCAACACTGTTACGTTACAGCCACCGGTACCGCCACCTTACCAGGAATACTCGTGGGGTCAGAACTTTTAAAACTGTGTAAAGTTTTCACTTCTGTCGGCACTCCCGCAGTGGTTAGTTTTTTTTATTAGAACTTTAAAAATATTACGAAATATTCCTTGTTTTAAATTGACATTTTTTGTCGGGAATTAGCGGCAGTTTGTTACGTTTAATTTACCAATAAAGTAAAAAAACTTTTATTTTTTATAGTCGACATAAAAATTAAACGACAGACATTATGACGAACTTTAGTATGAAAGAAGACTTTTATGAGTATGGGTCAGTTTACACCGAGACGCGACGCGATGCGACGTGGCGTGCACTTTTAATTAAGATAGTGATAGAAAATTATACTTTATTTACCCCACAATTAGATACATATTTTATTGAGATATGCCCCGCGGCGTCACGCTATGCACCGCTGCAACTCGAGATGCCTCGCAGCGTAGCGCGACACATCTTGCCGCAGCGGTGCTTCGCCGGTACGCTTCCATGTAAACGGCTTCACGATGCGCCTCAACTGACCTCTTCAAGCATGTGAACTGAGGCTCTAGGTAGATCGTTCACTTGGCTGCAAGCAGGAATTAATCAACTAAAAAAATATTAAGAAACTTCATTGCTCAGATCAGAACAAATTTACTTATTCTGCAGCAGATAAAATAGGACTATCACCAAAAAAAACACATATCTACCGAATAGTAGAAACGCGAACTGGCCGTTTGTTCTAGGATAGGAAACAAATCTTCTTGTTTTAAAGGAAACTTTTAAGAAAGTAGAGGAAGGAAGGCATTTATTGCGCTAAAAGCCCCGCCGGAACTAACTTTAAAATGGATTCAACTTTGTCCGTTGCATTTAACATGGCTGACTGTCACACCGGTCAGTTGTCTTGTCACACGATTCGTGCAGGATGCGCAAGGTAACTTGTCCCGCCACTTGCACCGATCTTTAAATTTATGAGGCGCGAGCTATACTAACCAGTGGAAGAAAACGGACTGATGATAACTGTCACATAGATAGCAATATGAGTGAAATAATGTAATATTGGCAAGTTATTACTTCTTACACAATTTACTTCAAAAAAATATTCAGAATAGTACCTTCATATCTGCTTAAAATATAAATTAAAAATTAAAATTATTACTACAAGGTGTGTAATTTGTTAGTTTTAGCATAACAGACTTCTGGAAACTAAAAACAACAATTTTCACCAATGAATACGTTACTGAATTTGAAAAAATATTTATATAGATAGCAACCTAATTTTCCAAAAAAAAGTAACTTATGCAACTGTTATGTAATGACAGGTCTTAAAACATGAGTGTGTTTAGAAACGAGGCGAAGCCGAATTTCGTTATAGAATCACACGAGTGTTTTAAGACCTAATTGCAACAGTTGCATACATTATTTTATCTAAATTTATTATTATAAGTACTCTAAGATGGGTTCAGAAGTCGTAGCATGACCAGCATTATGATAACCAATTTTACTTGAGAACTTTCTTGTCTTAGGTAGTAGGTAAAATCTGTACTTTAATGTTATTACAGTATCGATTTTTGAATCGTTATGAGTTTGAATTTGGAACAGCTGTCACAGTAAAATTGGTTGTCATAATGCTGGTCGTTGCCTACGGATTTTGAACGCATTTTGGAGGTCTTATGATATGTGTGTAGCAAAAAATTATATAGATTGATCGATTTATAAGAAAAGTCCAAAATAGTCCAAAAAAGTTGTTCGATTCCCTGTGTTTGTTTTTTGAGATATTTCGTTTCATACCTTGAGAGGAAAGCATCTTTGAGTTTGTGGCAGCTTAAAACATTTGAATTATTCAGACAACTTTAATGAAATTTAATTTTAAAATTCTCATAAAGTGGCATTAGTGACCTACACAGCTACCTATAATAAGCTGTATTTTAAACTGAAACTGCATAGAATTCAGTTTAAATTTGTCTAAAAAACTCACGACTCGAGAGCCCCCGCGTGCGGTTTTGAAACTAACAGTGCCTCGGAAGCCACGGCTACCTATTTTCTTACGCCTAAAGTGCTTGCGTGGCTTTAGCTACGAATTGCGTTAGGACATCTTTGTAAGTATTATATCGATTTCTTACTACCAGTGTTCCTGATCGAGAAGTTTAATCGATCTACATAATATTAGCTTCAACATGACAGCACAATTTTTTGTGAGTCTGTGGAAAAAAATAAAGAAAAATGGAATACAAATTTGCTGTATTGTCAAGCGGATTATGTCGTAAGAATTTTAATCAAAGATACCCTCTCTGTTCAGAGGTGAATTCCTCTCTCTCCTCTACCTATTTAAGCACTTACCACCTTTGTACTACTTTGATATCTACGACGACGGTTACACGTTGGTGTAACAAACATCTGAGGCTTTACAAAAGAAGACTGTGCAGAGCTTGAAAGCAGAGGCGGTTAATCTTATTGTCTTTTCTATATTATTTTTATTTATAAACTTTTTCCATCGATGGATTGCATTGCGCATTTATTTCTGTTAGGATTATAAAGATAATATTATTGTTGTTGTTTCATGACTTGTTAATAATAATTATCTTTTTTCCTGGAATTCTTTAGTTATGTTATGTGATCTTCAGAGCATGATCTAGATAGCACAGTCATATTAGGAAAGATGCAGGGAAACGTTTAGAGGGAGGGTCAACTTGGTAATGTGTTGATGTGAAGAGTCTTCTTAAATTATCTTTGTGATTAGGGGCTGCAGTCGCAGCGACACTTCGACAAAATGGGATTTTTGTGTCTGCCCCTTTATCCATTGTGAAGATTAATATGGAAAGCAATGCACCCAGCCGTCCACATGATAGAAGAACGTCTAGTAGAAAATCATTATGTGGGCATAATACTTAATAGTAACGCAAATCTGTTAAGGGTCCCCAGGAGGCTCGAGTTTCCTTACAGAGGTAGTTCCGCTTAAATACAAAAACTACATGACGGATTGTAACCAAACATTGAAAATTTGTTGAGTAGACACATATCGATGTTTGTAATTAGTTTTAGATGTACGAATATAAGACGGGAAAAAATAAGAGTCGTTTCAAACTTTCAATAGAAAACTAATTTAAGCCTTCGTTTAGTTATGTTTAAATTTACTAAGATGAATACTAATAACAAACATCGATATGTGTCCACTGAATATATTTACAAAGTTTGGATTCAATCCGGCTTGTAGTTTTTGTATTAAAGCGGAACTACTCATACGTTTGTATGGAAACTCGAGCTTCCAGGGGAGCCTTAAGGAATATGTTAAGGAATAAAATTAAGATAAGTTTAAAAAAAATACGGAAAACATGAACCTTAACTCTTTAAATAGGTAGAAACCTGTATTTCAGGAGGTAATGATTCCCGTGCTGCAATTAAAATATTCAAATTTATATTTTAACTCTGTATGACACATCAATCACATTTGTCGTCTGTCTGAACGTGATAAAGCCAAAAACTACCGAACGGATTTTCATACGGTTTCCAACAATGGTGATTCATGAGGAAGGTTTAGTTACGATAGTATCTCAACTGTGGTTTAAGTATATTTTGCAGCTCGCGCACCTTGGACCATTTATTTCAATAAAAAAACATATTTAGAACTTTGAAACTAGTTTACAACATTCGAATTAAAGAATGTTTATGATGATTCTATTTTCTAATATTTTTGGTTGCATATTTTAACACGGTTTTCGTTATATCACTGAAAGAAGTCCAGTGCCAAATAAAGGTCCCTTAAGGATTTCCACAAGGAGCAATGCCCGCAGCCAGCGACTTCCCGCGACCTTCACCTGAAACGGTGGCAGTGGGTGGGTCAAATAGATTGTAGAACAGACGGCTATTAGGGTAGTAAAGTTCTCAAGTGGTGATCGCGCACTGGGATACGTAGCGTTGATGTAACTGCAGTTGTCGGAGGTCGATCCAAATTGTGGGTGCCGTCGTCTTCGGCAAGTCGGGTCGATATGCATGTGCCAGGCCGACGTCCTAAGTAAGTCGGCATGAAGGAAGGCGTCAGGCGTCATAGCAAGGAAAGCAGGTGATGCACGCACAATTATCATGTGGCTGCCGACAACTTGCTGCTGCCTGAAGGTGAAGTAGCAGGCCAGGAAACTCGACGTCTCGAATTGTGATGGTCCTGATTAAACTTCGGTGCGATGCGATTACTGTGCTGCTGAGGCATATTTTATCGGATGGAGGCTTGATGATGGAGTATCAACGTCGGGGTTACCAATTTAGGAACGATGTGTTTTATTTGACGATAGCAAAGGGAGATATCTCTGCCAAGTGAAGTGGTATGCCTGGTGTCCGACCGTGGACCGATCGTTGATGATTGTTATCTGTATACTCGTATATACTCAGCGCTGAAGAAATTAGAACTTATTTGTATGTTATATTCAATAATTTTCTATTATTATTAATGCAGATTTACTATTATGTTAATCAGTTTAGTTATCTATTAGTTATTAATGAATAGTTGTTGCAAGATTTTATTGTTATTGTTTTTTAAGTATGCAGGTTTTCTCTAATTGTTTTCAGTAATGAAATTATTACTGAATTCAATAACTGTAACGCGGTAACGCGTTGCTATTACATATTCTTCTTGCTTTTGATATATTTCATCTATTTCTCGTGCACTGGCACATAACAATCTATGTGTCACATAAAAATCTATCTAACTGTGGTAATCTGTAAAGGCTTTAGAATTTAGTCATACCATTTAGTTATATGTGTTAAAAATAGCTGTTGATTTCCCAAACTGTAAAAAAAAATGTCACATTTTGAAGTAAAATGTGACACATGTGCTTCAAAATCCTATCCTTCAATATTTTACACCACTAAACCTTAAAATAACAATTTTGAATGTATTTAAAGAAACTGATACCACACCCCGGACATTTCATAATAACGAGCGAGAAATTATATATACATGATGAATTTTTATTAGTTCTTGATAGCAAAGGATAAGAATGTACTCGTGGTTACAAACTACGCAAATAATAGAAGCGCCGCCTTTTATCATTCCCAGTCTAATTGTATTGTACGCGTAGAAGTATCTTATTTATGAGTATCTTGATATAATTAATTTAATAAAACAAATAAAATTATAATTGTTATTTGGAATATTTATTTTACCAACTTCGGTACGAAATGAATCAGACAGGGTTATTGTAAATGTGACGTATTCCTTTTAAAGGTGTAAACTGAATCTAATTTGAAACAAAAAGGGTCAAATAGCTAGGGGTCGCAAATCAACGGCTTTCAAGTAACAGCCAAATTAATTAAAAAAAATTGTATGAGGAACGCTTTGATTTAATGCAAAACACGGGAAAAACAGCACGGTGTGTGTACATTCATTGATTTCTATAAAGAGCGATGTTGTAAGATATCTGGTCAGACTAAAGATATCTTATAGTATCTTTCCCGTGTGTGACAACCCTTCGTGATAGGGATGGGGGCGGGGGGGGGGGGGAGGGGGGGGGGGTGAGGTCAGATCTAGAGAGCGGCAGGGAGTGTCCATACTGTACCCTAGTACTATCCCTACTAATATTATAAATGCGAAAGTAACTCTGTCTGTCTGTTACGCTTTCCCGCAAAAACTACTGAACGGATTTGGCTGAAATTTGGTAGGTAGACAGATTAGGACCTGTATTAAGACATAGGTTACATTTTATCACGCTCGCGAGCCGCTTGCGGCTCGCGCACTGCGCACCCTCGAAAAGTCATAGAAACGTGGTCCACGCGGGTGAAGCCGCGGGAAACAGCTAGTTATATATATACTGTGCTGATACACTCTTGAAGACCCATTTCAGGTCTTATATTTCTACTCATCTGTATTTAACTTATAAAACGATTATTCTACACTTCTACACTGATATTTTATTTTAAAACTTAAGTGGCAGTGGGCATGGCACTTAGCTAATAGAACAAATGGCCATTGGGGTAGTAAAATTCTCGAGTAACGACCGCGCACCGGAAGACTTAGCGTAGGAAGGCCTCTACACGGTGGCATTCATCTGTAAGCACGCACGGTTTTTTACCCACGCCAACACAATATGTAGTTGGGATGGTTTGTTAAATTGTTCATAAGTATTTTTTTCCGCATTTCTCTTAAATAATTATATTGGTAGTATTTAGATATAGACATAATATAGGTACCTACTTAGATTAGGCATGAAATCTTGAAAAAGTACTATCATCAATTAGAAACGGTTGAGAAGATATAACGACTCGTATAAACTGGTTTAAGCGTATATATCACTTATATTTTACGAGGCAATTTTCACGTCTACAATTTAATAACTTCTGAAAACTTCAGATTAAAACCTGGTGATTTTAGGGCGCGTATATATCACACGATTGTCGTAATCGCGGCGGATCTGCTGTTTTCAACCGATTTCAAAAAGGAGGATGTTCTCAATTCGTCTGTGCGTTGTTTTTTTTGTATGTTTGTTAAGCGATATCTCCGCCGATTGTGAACCGATTTTCAAAACTCTTTTTTTTTAAGGAAAACTAGGTTACATTATAATTTAGATCAAACATCAATTAGATAAGGAATATTGAGAAGTTTTCGCCTTTAGGTTAGAGATAAGCTAGCTTGACGTACGCCATACAGTTCGAACAGTAACAGTACAACAGTAATAAAAAAAATTGTACAACAAACATGAAGAAAAAAAAAGACCATAAAAAGAAAGTTAAATCAGTACTTAGCAACAATAAAATAGAAAGAAAAAGTTTATGATATCCTAAGATTAATTACGTTGTTTGAGATTGAGAACCAAAGAATTCGCTATTGTATACGCGTTTTAGGGTATTCAGACTAATGCAAAATATATCAAAATTAAATTTGAAGACTAAGTCGTTCATAATGCCTGGTACACGCAGTAAATAGGAGTTGCGCCTATAATTAGTTTGACATTGGGGAATGTAGAAGACCCTTGGACGTCTTTGATGAAAGATTAAGGAAATTTACTAGTTCAGGACAATCGACCGTACCATTTAATATTTTTAAAAGATACACTGCATCCATCAGCTCTCTGCGCTGAGCAAGGGGTAGCAAGTGGTGCCGCTTACATCTTTCTAAGTAGTCAATGTCGTGTTTACCACATTTGTACTGGATATATCTAAGTAATCTACGTTGGATTCGTTCAATTCTTTCGTTGTAGCATGCGTATTGGGGATTCCAGACTTGCGATCCGTATTCAAGGACACTACGAACAACTGAACAATAAAGAATTTTAATAGTTTTTATTCGAATGAATATACTCCTGAAGGGGTCACATTGTCACCAAGTCAGGATCTGATGATGGAATCCCAGGGAAATCGAGGGCAACCCTCAAATTTTATAGGCACGTTTAACGTGTTTCATGTATTTCCTAAAATTATTAAAAGTATTTGCGTCTGGTAGTCATCATCTCATGTTAATGAGCTGATGAAGGAAGGTACAACTCCTTAACGGTTAGGAAATGGAGGACAATTCTTTAAATATTTTACGTAGGTTCGTATAGACCAATAGTTGTATTCTTTCAGATTATTCAAATGAGCTGATGATGGAATATTAAATTCTTTAACTTTCATGCATTTAAGATGATGATGAAAGCCACAGGAATCAGTATCTGTTAATGAAATATATGCATTATGATTAGATGGTTCCTATTGTCAAGTGGGTGATTGAGTTTAACGTTGTTAGATAGATAGCAATATCACTAAAAATAAAGAAAATAAAAGTTTTAAAAGACTAAAAACCGACTTCAAAATTAAATTTACTCAAAAGTATGAAATAATATTATTATACTTAGATACAGGACATTAACCAACAATAACGAGATCAAAGGTGGGTACGAATTAATTTAGAGAATTAAATTCGGTGTCAGCAATGCGGTGCCTGTAAAATGTGAGTACCTGTGTGCTGGTACCGACTTAAAAAAAACTTTAATCCCCTAATTTAATTCGTACCTTCGTTATTGTTGGTTAATGTCGTGTATTTAAGTATAATAATATTATTTCATACTTTTGAGTGAATTTAATTTTGAAGTCGTTTTTAGTTTTTTAAACTTTTATTTTAGTAAAACAAGTTTTATAGCAACTATGGAAAGTAAATACATATCGAGAACCTTCGAGTGATTCGCGTGGTTAGTTACTTACAAAGAATTTCAACCTTGTGTCCTAGTTAATAAAACATACATTTGCTATGACTGAACACCTAGCACGCGGCGGCGGCCACCGCGCGGTCGCCCTCCGTTTTTGCCCGTCGTTTAAATGCGCCCTTAGTCGGTTTCACTAACTCTCGTCGTAGCTCAGTGCTACTTACGTGGTTGGGCGATAACGCGGTCTAAAGAATAGGTATAAAATATTGCTGTCTCCCACCCCCAAACCTCTCCGTATACAGCTAGAAAGGGAGAACTGCAGCGCAGACCGTTAATAGGCAATAAACTTGACCAAAACAGCAGTTCGTAGTCCCCTTTTTCCTCCTCTAAAACTTAAGCAATATTTATATGTTTTTCAAAAATAATTTAAAAAAACGCTTTATCTATGGCTCTATGTTTTAATTTTATTAATAATATTCGTATATTTTTTTTGGTGGGTGTCTGAAAATGACGTTTCAATTGGGCAATTTTCTCCGTTTTTGAAGGCTCCTACTTCCTATTATAATTAGAGTATGGGAAAAAAGAACATAGGGGCATGGCCATAGTAGATATAGGTTTGATGGAAAAAACATTTTTGCTCTATTGTCATTATCCAGGGAGGAAACAAGGGACTATTTTTTTATGGAAAAAATGGCGTGCGCACTTCCTCTTAACTG